>CAWUFW010006905.1:600000-1082019 GCA_963921515.1 Calotriton arnoldi | reverse complement strand
GTGCTTCGTTCAGTTACGTATCGCTTGGTCGCCCTAAGTTGGCGGGGAGTATGCCCAGACGTGGGTCCCTTGCTCACTTTGCCACTGGATTCAAGCAAGCCTGGCTGATGACGGCTGAAATGCCAGAAACCGGTCCTAGGATGCTTGTTTCCGGTCCAGGGAAGACATGGCTTGGCAGTTCGGGCTGGACTGTTCCCATGAGGCACAGGGTCAGACTGATTTGCATATGGCCATGTCTGAACTGGGGTGGTGGGAGTGAGCTAAAGAATGATGATGGATTAAACCCAGATCAGTTGACTGGGGGTGAGTGTTTGATTGGCTCAAGCGTTCCGGTCCATCATCCCCTTTTGTATCGCTTTGGTCGCCCTAAGTTGGCGGGGGTATGCCCAGACGTGGGTCCCTTGCTCACTTTGCCACTGGATTCAAGCAAGCCTGGCTGATGACGGCTGAAATGCCAGAAACCGGTCCTAGGATGCTTGTTTCCGGTCCAGGGAAGACATGGCTTGGCAGTTCGGGCTGGACTGTTCCCATGAGGCACAGGGTCAGACTGATTTGCATATGGCCATGTCTGAACTGGGGTGGTGGAGTGAGCTAAAGAATGATGATGGATTAAACCCAGATCAGTTGACTGGGGGTGAGTGTTTGATTGGCTCAAGCGTTCCGTCCATCATCCCCTTTTGTATCGCTTTGGTCGCCCTAAGTTGGCGGGGTATGCCCAGACGTGGGTCCCTTGCTCACTTTGCCACTGGATTCAAGCAAGCCTGGCTGATGACGGCTGAAATGCCAGAAACCGGTCCTAGGATGCTTGTTTCCGGTCCAGGGAAGACATGGCTTGGCAGTTCGGGCTGGACTGTTCCCATGAGGCACAGGGTCAGACTGATTTGCATATGGCCATGTCTGAACTGGGGTGGTGGAGTGAGCTAAAGAATGATGATGGATTAAACCCAGATCAGTTGACTGGGGGTGAGTGTTTGATTGGCTCAAGCGTTCCGTCCATCATCCCCTTTTGTGATCGCTTTGGTCGCCCTAAGTTGGCGGGGGTATGCCCAGACGTGGGTCCCTTGCTCACTTTGCCACTGGATTCAAGCAAGCCTGGCTGATGACGGCTGAAATGCCAGAAACCGGTCCTAGGATGCTTGTTTCCGGTCCAGGGAAGACATGGCTTGGCAGTTCGGGCTGGACTGTTCCCATGAGGCACAGGGTCAGACTGATTTGCATATGGCCATGTCTGAACTGGGGTGGTGGAGTGAGCTAAAGAATGATGATGGATTAAACCCAGATCAGTTGACTGGGGGTGAGTGTTTGATTGGCTCAAGCGTTCCGTCCATCATCCCCTTTTGTATCGCTTTGGTCGCCCTAAGTTGGCGGGGGTATGCCCAGACGTGGGTCCCTTGCTCACTTTGCCACTGGATTCAAGCAAGCCTGGCTGATGACGGCTGAAATGCCAGAAACCGGTCCTAGGATGCTTGTTTCCGGTCCAGGGAAGACATGGCTTGGCAGTTCGGGCTGGACTGTTCCCATGAGGCACAGGGTCAGACTGATTTGCATATGGCCATGTCTGAACTGGGGTGGTGGAGTGAGCTAAAGAATGATGATGGATTAAACCCAGATCAGTTGACTGGGGGTGAGTGTTTGATTGGCTCAAGCGTTCCGTCCATCATCCCCTTTTGTATCGCTTTGGTCGCCCTAAGTTGGCGGGGGTATGCCCAGACGTGGGTCCCTTGCTCACTTTGCCACTGGATTCAAGCAAGCCTGGCTGATGACGGCTGAAATGCCAGAAACCGGTCCTAGGATGCTTGTTTCCGGTCCAGGGAAGACATGGCTTGGCAGTTCGGGCTGGACTGTTCCCATGAGGCACAGGGTCAGACTGATTTGCATATGGCCATGTCTGAACTGGGGTGGTGGAGTGAGCTAAAGAATGATGATGGATTAAACCCAGATCAGTTGACTGGGGGTGAGTGTTTGATTGGCTCAAGCGTTCCGTCCATCATCCCCTTTTGTATCGCTTTGGTCGCCCTAAGTTGGCGGGGGTATGCCCAGACGTGGGTCCCTTGCTCACTTTGCCACTGGATTCAAGCAAGCCTGGCTGATGACGGCTGAAATGCCAGAAACCGGTCCTAGGATGCTTGTTTCCGGTCCAGGGAAGACATGGCTTGGCAGTTCGGGCTGGACTGTTCCCATGAGGCACAGGGTCAGACTGATTTGCATATGGCCATGTCTGAACTGGGGTGGTGGAGTGAGCTAAAGAATGATGATGGATTAAACCCAGATCAGTTGACTGGGGGTGAGTGTTTGATTGGCTCAAGCTGCTCCGTCCATCATCCCCTTTGTATCGCTTTGGTCGCCCTAAGTTGGCGGGGGTATGCCCAGACGTGGGTCCCTTGCTCACTTTGCCACTGGATTCAAGCAAGCCTGGCTGATGACGGCTGAAATGCCAGAAACCGGTCCTAGGATGCTTGTTTCCGGTCCAGGGAAGACATGGCTTGGCAGTTCGGGCTGGACTGTTCCCATGAGGCACAGGGTCAGACTGATTTGCATATGGCCATGTCTGAACTGGGGTGGTGGAGTGAGCTAAAGAATGATGATGGATTAAACCCAGATCAGTTGACTGGGGGTGAGTGTTTGATTGGCTCAAGCGTTCCGTCCATCATCCCCTTTTGTATCGCTTTGGTCGCCCTAAGTTGGCGGGGGTATGCCCAGACGTGGGTCCCTTGCTCACTTTGCCACTGGATTCAAGCAAGCCTGGCTGATGACGGCTGAAATGCCAGAAACCGGTCCTAGGATGCTTGTTTCCGGTCCAGGGAAGACATGGCTTGGCAGTTCGGGCTGGACTGTTCCCATGAGGCACAGGGTCAGACTGATTTGCATATGGCCATGTCTGAACTGGGGTGGTGGGAGTGAGCTAAAGAATGATGATGGATTAAACCCAGATCAGTTGACTGGGGGTGAGTGTTTGATTGGCTCAAGCGTTCCGTCCATCATCCCCTTTGTATCGCTTTGGTCGCCCTAAGTTGGCGGGGTATGCCCAGACGTGGGTCCCTTGCTCACTTTGCCACTGGATTCAAGCAAGCCTGGCTGATGACGGCTGAAATGCCAGAAACCGGTCCTAGGATGCTTGTTTCCGGTCCAGGGAAGACATGGCTTGGCAGTTCGGGCTGGACTGTTCCCATGAGGCACAGGGTCAGACTGATTTGCATATGGCCATGTCTGAACTGGGGTGGTGGAGTGAGCTAAAGAATGATGATGGATTAAACCCAGATCAGTTGACTGGGGGTGAGTGTTTGATTGGCTCAAGCGTTCCGTCCATCATCCCCTTTTGTATCGCTTTGGTCGCCCTAAGTTGGCGGGGTATGCCCAGACGTGGGTCCCTTGCTCACTTTGCCACTGGATTCAAGCAAGCCTGGCTGATGACGGCTGAAATGCCAGAAACCGGTCCTAGGATGCTTGTTTCCGGTCCAGGGAAGACATGGCTTGGCAGTTCGGGCTGGACTGTTCCCATGAGGCACAGGGTCAGACTGATTTGCATATGGCCATGTCTGAACTGGGGTGGTGGAGTGAGCTAAAGAATGATGATGGATTAAACCCAGATCAGTTGACTGGGGGTGAGTGTTTGATTGGCTCAAGCGTTCCGTCCATCATCCCCTTTTGTATCGCTTTGGTCGCCCTAAGTTGGCGGGGGTATGCCCAGACGTGGGTCCCTTGCTCACTTTGCCACTGGATTCAAGCAAGCCTGGCTGATGACGGCTGAAATGCCAGAAACCGGTCCTAGGATGCTTGTTTCCGGTCCAGGGAAGACATGGCTTGGAAGGTCGGGCTGGACTGTTCCCATGAGGCACAGGGTCAGACTGATTTGCATATGGCCATGTCTGAACTGGGGTGGTGGAGTGAGCTAAAGAATGATGATGGATTAAACCCAGATCAGTTGACTGGGGGTGAGTGTTTGATTGGCTCAAGCGTTCCGTCCATCATCCCCTTTTGTATCGCTTTGGTCGCCCTAAGTTGGCGGGGGTATGCCCAGACGTGGGTCCCTTGCTCACTTTGCCACTGGATTCAAGCAAGCCTGGCTGATGACGGCTGAAATGCCAGAAACCGGTCCTAGGATGCTTGTTTCCGGTCCAGGGAAGACATGGCTTGGCAGTTCGGGCTGGACTGTTCCCATGAGGCACAGGGTCAGACTGATTTGCATATGGCCATGTCTGAACTGGGGTGGTGGAGTGAGCTAAAGAATGATGATGGATTAAACCCAGATCAGTTGACTGGGGGTGAGTGTTTGATTGGCTCAAGTGTTCCGTCCATCATCCCCTTTTGTATCGCTTTGGTCGCCCTAAGTTGGCGGGGGTATGCCCAGACGTGGGTCCCTTGCTCACTTTGCCACTGGATTCAAGCAAGCCTGGCTGATGACGGCTGAAATGCCAGAAACCGGTCCTAGGATGCTTGTTTCCGGTCCAGGGAAGACATGGCTTGGCAGTTCGGGCTGGACTGTTCCCATGAGGCACAGGGTCAGACTGATTTGCATATGGCCATGTCTGAACTGGGGTGGTGGAGTGAGCTAAAGAATGATGATGGATTAAACCCAGATCAGTTGACTGGGGGTGAGTGTTTGATTGGCTCAAGCGTTCCGTCCATCATCCCCTTTTGTATCGCTTTGGTCGCCCTAAGTTGGCGGGGTATGCCCAGACGTGGGTCCCTTGCTCACTTTGCCACTGGATTCAAGCAAGCCTGGCTGATGACGGCTGAAATGCCAGAAACCGGTCCTAGGATGCTTGTTTCCGGTCCAGGGAAGACATGGCTTGGCAGTTCGGGCTGGACTGTTCCCATGAGGCACAGGGTCAGACTGATTTGCATATGGCCATGTCTGAACTGGGGTGGTGGAGTGAGCTAAAGAATGATGATGGATTAAACCCAGATCAGTTGACTGGGGGTGAGTGTTTGATTGGCTCAAGCGTTCCGTCCATCATCCCCTTTTGTATCGCTTTGGTCGCCCTAAGTTGGCGGGGGTATGCCCAGACGTGGGTCCCTTGCTCACTTTGCCACTGGATTCAAGCAAGCCTGGCTGATGACGGCTGAAATGCCAGAAACCGGTCCTAGGATGCTTGTTTCCGGTCCAGGGAAGACATGGCTTGGCAGTTCGGGCTGGACTGTTCCCATGAGGCACAGGGTCAGACTGATTTGCATATGGCCATGTCTGAACTGGGGTGGTGGAGTGAGCTAAAGAATGATGATGGATTAAACCCAGATCAGTTGACTGGGGGTGAGTGTTTGATTGGCTCAAGCGTTCCGTCCATCATCCCCTTTTGTATCGCTTTGGTCGCCCTAAGTTGGCGGGGTATGCCCAGACGTGGGTCCCTTGCTCACTTTGCCACTGGATTCAAGCAAGCCTGGCTGATGACGGCTGAAATGCCAGAAACCGGTCCTAGGATGCTTGTTTCCGGTCCAGGGAAGACATGGCTTGGCAGTTCGGGCTGGACTGTTCCCATGAGGCACAGGGTCAGACTGATTTGCATATGGCCATGTCTGAACTGGGGTGGTGGAGTGAGCTAAAGAATGATGATGGATTAAACCCAGATCAGTTGACTGGGGGTGAGTGTTTGATTGGCTCAAGCGTTCCGTCCATCATCCCCTTTTGTATCGCTTTGGTCGCCCTAAGTTGGCGGGGGTATGCCCAGACGTGGGTCCCTTGCTCACTTTGCCACTGGATTCAAGCAAGCCTGGCTGATGACGGCTGAAATGCCAGAAACCGGTCCTAGGATGCTTGTTTCCGGTCCAGGGAAGACATGGCTTGGCAGTTCGGGCTGGACTGTTCCCATGAGGCACAGGGTCAGACTGATTTGCATATGGCCATGTCTGAACTGGGGTGGTGGAGTGAGCTAAAGAATGATGATGGATTAAACCCAGATCAGTTGACTGGGGGTGAGTGTTTGATTGGCTCAAGCGTTCCGTCCATCATCCCCTTTTGTATCGCTTTGGTCGCCCTAAGTTGGCGGGGGTATGCCCAGACGTGGGTCCCTTGCTCACTTTGCCACTGGATTCAAGCAAGCCTGGCTGATGACGGCTGAAATGCCAGAAACCAGTCCTAGGATGCTTGTTTCCGGTCCAGGGAAGACATGGCTTGGCAGTTCGGGCTGGACTGTTCCCATGAGGCACAGGGTCAGACTGATTTGCATATGGCCATGTCTGAACTGGGGTGGTGGAGTGAGCTAAAGAATGATGATGGATTAAACCCAGATCAGTTGACTGGGGGTGAGTGTTTGATTGGCTCAAGCGTTCCGTCCATCATCCCCTTTTGTATCGCTTTGGTCGCCCTAAGTTGGCGGGGGTATGCCCAGACGTGGGTCCCTTGCTCACTTTGCCACTGGATTCAAGCAAGCCTGGCTGATGACGGCTGAAATGCCAGAAACCGGTCCTAGGATGCTTGTTTCCGGTCCAGGGAAGACATGGCTTGGCAGTTCGGGCTGGACTGTTCCCATGAGGCACAGGGTCAGACTGATTTGCATATGGCCATGTCTGAACTGGGGTGGTGGAGTGAGCTAAAGAATGATGATGGATTAAACCCAGATCAGTTGACTGGGGGTGAGTGTTTGATTGGCTCAGCGTTCCCGTCCATCATCCCCTTTTGTATCGCTTTGGTCGCCCTAAGTTGGCGGGGGTATGCCCAGACGTGGGTCCCTTGCTCACTTTGCCACTGGATTCAAGCAAGCCTGGCTGATGACGGCTGAAATGCCAGAAACCGGTCCTAGGATGCTTGTTTCCGGTCCAGGGAAGACATGGCTTGGCAGTTCGGGCTGGACTGTTCCCATGAGGCACAGGGTCAGACTGATTTGCATAGGGCCATGTCTGAACTGGGGTGGTGGAGTGAGCTAAAGAATGATGATGGATTAAACCCAGATCAGTTGACTGGGGGTGAGTGTTTGATTGGCTCAAGCGTTCCGTCCATCATCCCCTTTTGTATCGCTTTGGTCGCCCTAAGTTGGCGGGGGTATGCCCAGACGTGGGTCCCTTGCTCACTTTGCCACTGGATTCAAGCAAGCCTGGCTGATGACGGCTGAAATGCCAGAAACCGGTCCTAGGATGCTTGTTTCCGGTCCAGGGAAGACATGGCTTGGCAGTTCGGGCTGGACTGTTCCCATGAGGCACAGGGTCAGACTGATTTGCATATGGCCATGTCTGAACTGGGGTGGTGGAGTGAGCTAAAGAATGATGATGGATTAAACCCAGATCAGTTGACTGGGGGTGAGTGTTTGATTGGCTCAAGCGTTCCGTCCATCATCCCCTTTTGTATCCCCTTTTGTATCGCTTTGGTCGCCCTAAGTTGGCGGGGGTATGCCCAGACGTGGGTCCCTTGCTCACTTTGCCACTGGATTCAAGCAAGCCTGGCTGATGACGGCTGAAATGCCAGAAACCGGTCCTAGGATGCTTGTTTCCGGTCCAGGGAAGACATGGCTTGGCAGTTCGGGCTGGACTGTTCCCATGAGGCACAGGGTCAGACTGATTTGCATATGGCCATGTCTGAACTGGGGTGGTGGAGTGAGCTAAAGAATGATGATGGATTAAACCCAGATCAGTTGACTGGGGGTGAGTGTTTGATTGGCTCAAGCGTTCCGTCCATCATCCCCCCTTTTGTATCGCTTTTTAAATCTGGGGCAGCAATGGGTGTTGTGGTGGCCCACTGCAACACCCATTACACGCCCCGTTCACGCTAAATGATGCATGTAAAGAGGCCTTATTTACAAGACGGCGTTAAGCCACAAAAAGTAGCTTAACGCCGCTTTGTAAATACCGAGAAGGGCATATCGCCACCAGAATGTCGCTAAAATTGACGTTCTGGTAGCAATGTTCCCTTGTACGTATGCCCCACGGTCTGTTCCCATTCAGGGAGCGTAAAATTTACATAGCTGTCTGTTAATTCCAACTTGAAGAACAAAAATCCCTGGCATTAGGAACACACCTGCGTGAAAAAGACCTGCAATATAGCCTATTAGAACCAGCTGTCATAAATGTTACTATAGACAACAAGACACGAAAAATTGTAGACCTGGATGAATTCTTGGATTTGAATAAATACTGAGGTTTAAATGTGCAGCAGCCAACCACTTCCACAGCTCCGGGTGAGATACAAAGAACCCCATTTCCTGCTCATCGCCAACCAAGGTGCCACCAAATGTTGCTTTGGCCCTCATTCACAGAAGGTCTCCTAAAAGTAGTAGAGACACTGCAGCAAGAAAGGGATAAACCCAAATCCTCACTAAAAACTTTGACTATAGAAGTGATGTCAAAATAAAGAACTATGAAGCCAATGAGATGAGACTGACTGTATGATGTGTTGGCATCCAAGGTCCTCCCTTATAAAAGACGCCTATGTTATTATTTGAGTCCCTCTATGTCTATGTGATTCTGCTCCAAACTTGAATGGCCTTCAAGTAGAGGGATGGTCTCTGCCTACTTATTATCTGTTTGCATGTAGTCCTTTTCTCTAACTTTATCAATAGTAACACATGTTCCCAAACACACTCTCTCTGTCCTGATTACCCATCTCCTCACTGTTTTCATGCATTCAAGGTACATTACACACTGTTGATACCTGAGTCTAGTGCCCAGAGAATTCTTGCGCCCTCTAAGAGCAATACAATTTTGTAAACTTTTTCAGACCCCTGATGCCAAATCTGGCAATTCTATAATGTTTATATTCTATGATCAGACTCTCTACAACATTAATAATGAGTTGTAGAGCTGCCACGCAAAAGCCCCAGTGAGCAGAGTAGAAATCTAGCCTGCCGCAGAAGATTCTTAAAGATCTATTGTGAGACTCTCTATTTGCATAAACCTTCAACACTTTCCATTGATTCCAAAGTTTATTCACAAAGCAGCTTCCCATAAACCATAATGGTTCCCTCACAGAAACTCACAGGAGGAACAAAGCGCTAACTTCTCCAAATTATTCAAATCAAAAACACATAGGGGGTCATTACAATGGCGGGCGGATCGTTGCGGTGCTTGGGACCGGCCGCCGGTAAGGCGGCGGTCCCGCTAAGCTCACTACGATGCGCCCGCCACTATGGCGGGCGCATCCATGGCCCTTAACATTGCGGACGGTGCTGCTGGCTGCAGCACTGTTCGCAATGCGAAAATGATACATAGTGTATTTCCCTGCACTACGTGGCAGGCACCACGCGGTGCCTGCCACTTTGTGCAGGGAAATGCAGGGGGGTACCATGGGTATCCCCCCAGTGCACAACAACCCTCCCCCCACACAGAGGGGGCCCGCAACGGGCCCCCAAACCCATTCTCCGCCAGCCTTTCCATGGCGGTTTCCCCGCCATGGAGAGGCTGGCTGAGGCCAGCATTGTGATCTGGGGGACGGTGCCTGCTAGGCACTGCCACCATTCAGCTCCATCTGTCCACTCCGCCAGGCAATCGTAACGATTGCCTGTGGTGGAAGCATGGCGGGCGGTCTTTGCGCCCGCCACGCTTGCGGAACGATTCCCCCGCCATCGTAATGTGGCGGGGGAAATTGCCAGTCAGATGGCGGAGGGCCTGCCACCGCACGGCTGGCGGTGGCGGGCCTTCCGCCATCATAATGAGCCCCATAATTACCATATTAGGAACCATACATCAGACCAATTCAGTTTATAATTTATTTTCTTCAATATAAACATATATATAATTTACAATAAATTATTTAGTCCTCGATATATATACATATTTTGTGAGCTCAACACAGGTTCAAAACAAAAACAGAAGAAAAAGGAAAACAACAACAACATAACCTTGATTCAAAGCACTCAAACCCACTCATACTATGACCAAACACAGAAACTACTTCCCCTTAACATCATCTCACTGAACGTGTAAGGAGATTCACTCTTCATTAAACAGGCACAGATTTTGCAATGTTTGGCCATGAAAAGAATGGACATTGCGTTCTTGCAAGAGACACACCTAATGCCCAAAAAAAAGACAAACTAAAACAGGACTGGTTGGAACTGGTCTTGGGCAGCAGCTATAAGCTACGTTAAACCAATAGAAAATGAAACTCAGCCTTCACATACTTTCAAATCTCTGGGTTTGGCCACTGTTTTTAGGAAATCACATTTTGCTTAGAACTGTGGAAATGTGGCAAGATACACAAGGCCTGTACATATTTGGCAAAATCAAACTATAGCACGAGGTATTTATTATAGTTCCATACATGCACCCAACTTTACACATATAACTTTTAAATGGTTGTGAATCATCGTTTGACATAATTTGGCATTTTTAAGTTAATTATCGGGAGGAATTGGAACCTGACGCTTGATGTAGTCATAGACAGAACTGGCTCTCCGGATAAGAGCCCTTTTGACAGATGTGTTCACTGACCATGCCCTTAGGGACGTGTGGTGCTGCTACATCCCTGTGACCGGGAATATACAATACCATCACGTGTCCACAGCTCCAGTTCAAGGACTGACTACTTTCTGACATCAGACGCAATGCTTCCCAAGATCTTAACATGTGATAAAGTGGCATCTCTGACCATGCAGAAATCAATAGGAACTAGTTATGGGGTAGAAGCTCCATGTTTATGTTTCAAGGAAAAACATTTGTTTTTAGGAAGACCCTCACCCACCAACCTAGTTGGTGGCATGCTTCATCATCGGGTCCCACCCAAGGTACAGTGCACCTTGGTGTGCTTCAACGCCTGATTGCAGCGGAGCGGGTTATGTGCAGTGAGTGTGCAGTGAAAGTGAAAAGTGTGTGAATTAAAAACTGTCCACAGGGTCCCAGGAATTTAGAAAATTTATTTTAATAATGTTTCAGCCAGGTCTCAGTGTTATACTGGCTTTCATCAGCCCTCTGTCCATACCTACTGTGGCCTGCATCGGGACTCATGCCGCAGTAGGTATGGACAGAGGGCTGCAGACCTTGACGAATGTGTGACTATAGGTCCGGCCCCCCAACGGGACTCATGGGGCTCATTCTGAAAAGTTCAGAGCACTGAGCTACTAGAGGAATACCTCCTCTTCCAGTTAACGCACCTTAGCGCGTGCGACACATTTTGGTCTCAAATACATATTTTTGACCATCACTAATTCCTTTTCACATAGGTCCTGATGAAAGCCAGTATAACACTGAGACCTGGCTGAAACATGTAGACCGCACAGGATATTGGAACCATAAATTACCTCCACCAATATCCACCCCTCAGTTTTAATACTGCCAAGGGCCCATTATTAAAATAATTTTTCTGAATTCCTGGTACCCTGTGGACAGTTTTTAATTCACACACTTTTCACTTTCACTGCACACTCATGCACATAACACGCTCTGCTGCAATCAGGCGTTGAAGCACACCCAAGGTGCACTCGGTGCCTTGGGTGGGACCCGATGATGAAGCATGCCACCAACTAGGTTGGTGGGTGAGGGTCTTCCTAAAAAACAAATGTTTTTCCTTGAAACATAAACATGGAGCTTCTACCCCATAACTAGTTCCTATTGATTTCTGCATACATTAACAGGGGAAGTGATTATTCCTCTCTCTCTCGCTTGATACATATCATCTCTGACCATGCACTAGTTATGCTGACTCTTGATGTCATTGAGGTTGAATAGCTCTATATTTAAATTGTCCAAGGAAACAACACAACTCTGAACCCATCTACAAAGTCATACCAGTGACGATAATGACTTGCGGGCACATTTATTAATTTTTCCATGGAGCAGGATGCAGTAAGCCACCTTGCAGCGATTCACTGCGTGAAATAGAAAGGGCAGGAATGCACTGTATTTGACATCATACAGCACATTCCTATCCTTTCCCTGTGCTGACACACCTCATGGCTGCCTGGGTTGTAAGCAGGATTGTTTGTATGCAGGAAGGGGCACCTTCCTGCATAAAAACAACCCTCTGCTGCATTTCCCTCTTCAAGAATACAGCACAGATAGAAAGAGAAAAAAAACAAGGAGTAATAAAATTATTTCTCCTTGTTGCACCTCACCTGAGAAGGCACAACATTTTGATGCATTCCCAGGTCTACCACTAATAGTAGAATGTGGCAAAATCCATGGGTGGATGCATTGGAACACCCTCTACCCTTGGAACGCCTCCCTAGGGCAGAGTAATGAAACACTTGGTATGTTTTCAACATGATTCTGAATTTGAAGAGGAAGGTGAAGAATTAATAAAACATAACCTATATTTTTTACTCGATAGTTCTGTTTTGAAGTACATGGCTTAAGATGTTGACTCCTGAGCATGTGTAATCACTGAAAACCTGACATCACCTGCTAGTAGTGTCAGGCTGTTAACACCCCATTCTGAATGTGCACACACTTTTGGAGATGTTGTCTCGGTAGCCAGAGGATTCCAAAAGAGGTAAATGTTCTTTAAATCTAAACATGGGCATCCTCTCAAGGTCCAGGTGTCTTCTATACAATACATTTCTGACTGTGTCGGTATTGTGATTAGCAGTTCTCAACTGCCCAAATATATTGACACTTAGGGCTCTATTAAGAGTCTGGCGGTAAACAGACCACCAGACTCATGGGAACGTACCAGTTGCGGTCTTCAGAAAGCCCTATTACAATTAGGAATGTCGGACTGCCACTGCCCACCGCAGCGACCAGGGAACCGCTGTTCCCTGGTGATGTTGCAGTGGTCAGGAGGCTGCAATCTGCTTGGCCTTTGGTCTGAGGCCTGCTCTCTCCCCAGCCGCTCCGCTGTGCTCTGCTCCGCCGTCTGACCATCTGACACCCTTCTCCTGGTAGGGTTCGAGGCCGCTACGCTCTGTGCCTGCCTACTTGCCCGGTTACTCTGTCTTGTGCCCCGCAGTTTGTATTTCGGTTTTTTTTTGTCTTCTTGTGCCCACTCAGTGTATTTTTTTCTCACCCTCTTGTGCCTTGTGCCCTTAGTGTGTTTTGTTTTTCCTTGTGCCCTTCGTTCGTTGCTGGTACCCTGTGATTTCGTGTGACACTCAATTCTCCATTGGGTCACCATTTCCCGCCGCCGCCTCTGCCCCGCAACCCCTCCCCCTGACCTTCCCCGCCTCCTCGCTGCACGTCCCTCCCCCCTTCCCTACTTAATGACGGCGGCTGTGGGGGAGCGCGAGCAAGACCTCTGACCTCTGGTCTGAGGCCTGCTGTCTCCCCAGCAGCTCCGCTGTGCTCTGCTCCGCCGTCGGACCTTCTGACACCCTCCTCCTGGTAGGGTTCGAGGCCGCTCCGCTCTGTGCCTGCCTGCTTGCCCAGTTACTGTGCCTTGTGCCCCACAGTTTGTATTTCGTTTTTTTGTCTTCTTGTGCCCACTCAGTGTATTCTTTTCTCGCCCTCTTGTGCCTTGTGCCCTCAGTTTGTTTCGTTTTTTCTTGTGCCCTTCGTTCGTTGCTGGTGCCCTGTGTTTTTGTGTGGCGCTCAATTCTCCATTGGGTCTGCGTTTCCCGCTGCCGCCTTTGCCCCGCAACCCCTCCCCCCTGACTGCCCCCAGCCTCCCAGCTGCACTTCCCTCCCCCTTCCCTACTTAATGGCGGCCGCTGCGCGGTCGCGCCGCTGGGGCGCCAAAGGCAAGCCCTTCTGCGACCCGACTGCGACCAGCACCAGGGACCCTGGATCTCCCACCATCCACCGCTACAGCACAGCCACCCTCCACGCACTTGACTCCGGAAGACTCAGACTGCCAACAGGCCAAGCCGAACACGACCCACGGTCAGTTCTCCTGCCTCCACTGCCGCCAGACCTTCACCACCACCCCGGCCACCAACACCACCAACGGCAACACCTGCGACACCCTAATATGCATCCTCCTCAACATGCGCTCCATGCACAAACACACCGTGGAGATCTAGAACCTGCTCGACTCATTCTCGCCCGACATTGTTTTTTTTCACGGAGGCCTGGACCAAAGCCTCCTCCGCCCCCGACATCAACACCGCCATCCCGGACGGATATAAGATCCAGAGGAAGGACCACCCCAACCACCCAGGAGGGAGCCTCGCCATCGCCCAGAAGAACACACTCCGCCTCACCACCTCCAGCGAAACCTTCCCCTCTGCCAAACACCTGCACTTCCAGATCCAGACCAGCCCCAACTCCACACTCCGCAGTACCCTCGCCTACAGACCCCCCCAGCCCTGGGCCCCCTTCGCTGCCACCATCACCGACCTTATCGCACCCCACGCCATCACCTCAATGAACTACATACTCATCAGAGACCTGAACTTCCACCTCGACAACCCTAGCGACCCCAACTCCACCACCCTTCGTGACAACCTCGCAACATCGGACTCAAACAACTCGTCACCACACCGACCCACAGGGCAGGACACACCCTTGACCCCATCTTCGCAGCAGGAAACAGCGTCCACTTCAGCCACACAATGCAACCCCCATGGACCGACTACCACTGCGTACACTTCCTCGTCGACAAACCCAAGCCACCCGAACCAGCCCCACGCCCACCACAAAGGAACTAGAGCAAAGTCACCGACGAACAACTCAACTCCACCCTCATCTGAGACAACCACACCCCGACATCCAACGCCAACCTAGCAGCCTGGGAATTACACACGTGGATCTCCAACGCCGCAGACAAGCTCGCCCCGCTACGCAAACCCAACAAACAGCACCCCAGGAAAGCAGCCTGGTTCACCACCGATCTCCAAGATGCCAGACTCACCTGGAGAAACAACAAGATACCCGAAAACTACACCACCTACAAGGAAGCCATGGCGGACTACCACAACCGAGTCAGAACCACCAAAAGAACTTTCATCCACAACAAAATCCTCGCCAACTCCAGCAATTCCAAGGAACTCTTCAGTGTCATCCAGGAATTCACCAACCCCGCAGTGAAGCCACAGACATCACCCTGTCCCAAGACCTCTGTGATAAGCTTGGAACCTATTTCCACCTCAAGATCAAAAACCTCTACGACAACTTTGTTGACCATCCACCGGACGCCTCAACCGGCCCGCCCCCC
Organism: Calotriton arnoldi; assembly: GCA_963921515.1. Lineage (NCBI taxonomy): Eukaryota > Metazoa > Chordata > Amphibia > Caudata > Salamandridae > Calotriton > Calotriton arnoldi. Next base: position 1,067,069 of record CAWUFW010006905.1, on the reverse strand, counting down.
AGACACACCAGCCAGCACACCATCTCCACCTGGACACCGATCACGGCCGAAGACACCGCCTCAACCATGAAAGGCATCCACTCTGGGGCCCCCACCGACCCCTGCCCTCCACACATCTACCACAGAACCGCCACCGCATTGCACCCGAACTACAACGCACCATCACCACCACCTTCGAAACAGGCACCTTCCCAGATGACTGGAAACGCGCAGAGGTCAGGCCCCTGCTCAAGAAACCCTCAGCTGACCCCACGGACCTCAAGAACTACTGGCCCATCTCGCTCATCCCCTTCGCGGCCAAAGTGGGGGAGAAAACAGTCAACGGGGAACTGACAAGATTTATCGAAGACAACGCCATCCTCGACCCGTCCCAATCTGGATTCCGAAGCAACCACAGCACCGAGACTGCCCTACTCGCCACCACAGACAACATCCGCACCCTCCTGGACCAAGGCCACTCCGCAGCCCTGGTCCTACTCGACCTATCAGCAGCCTTCGACACCGTCTCCCACCGCACACTCGTCACCAGGCTACACGATGCCGGCATACAAGTAACCGCCCTAGACTGGATCTGATCATTCCTCACCGGAAGAAGCCAAAGGATTAGACTGCCACCCTTCCTCTCCGATCCCACGGAAACCACCTGCGGAGTCTCACAGGGATCATCACTAAGCCCGACCCTCTTCAACATCTACATGGCCCCCCTCACCACCATCGTCCGACAACTTGGCCTCAACATCGTATCCTACGCTGACGACACCCAGCTCATCCTCTCCCTCACCCAAGACCCCACCACCGCCAGACTCAGCTTCCAGAAAGGAATGCAGGATGTTGCAGTCTGGATGACCAACAGCTGCCTAAAGCTCAACGCCGAGAAGGCAGAAGTCCTCATCCTGGGAACCACCCCATCAGCATGGGACAACACCTGGTGGCCAACAGCCCTCGGCAGCCCCTCGGACCACGCCAGAAACCTAGGCATCGTACTCGACTCATCCCTCACCATGAACTGGTAGGTCAACGCCATCGCCTCCAGCTGTTTCAACACCCTCCGCATCCTCCAAAAGACGTTCAAATGGATCCCCCTGAGCCAAGGAAGACAGTCACCCATGCACTCATCACCAGCAGACTGGGCTATGGAAATAAACTCTACGCCAGCATAAACAAGTCCCTACTCCGCAAACTTCAGACGATACAGAACACCACCGCCAGACTCGTCCTCGGCATCCCTCGGCACGAGCACATCAGCCAACACCTACGAAAGCTCCACTGGCTCCCCGTGGAGAAAAGAGTCACTTTCAAAATCCTCAACCACGCCTACAAATGCCTACGCAACACCGGACCCAAATACCTCAATGACAGAGTCACCTTCCACGTACCCAAAAGATACCTCAGATCAGCCAACCTCGCACTGGCCGAAACCCCGCGCATCCACAAAGCCAGAGCAGGCGGAAGATCCTTCTCTTATATCGCTGCCAAAACCTGGAACGAGCTCCCGGCAGACATCAGACGTGCCCCCTCCCTGAACACCTTCAGGAAGTCCCTCAAGACATGGCTCTTCGGCTAAGCAGATCTGCGGACTCCCCCACCCCCCAGCACCTTGAGACCCTCACGGGTGAGTAGCGCGCTTACAATTCCCTGATTGATTGATTGATTGATTGGCGGGACTGCCATGGTCCAACCAAGCATATTATGAGTTTCCTCTCCGCCATGGCTTTCATGGCGGTTCCACCATCATGCAACCCAGTTCCTGCACAGCATGGATTTTGCAGTCCATGCTATGCAGGAACTGGTTTTGGCGTTCCCATTATGGCGCCCATTTTTAGGGCACTGCTGTGGGAATGTAAAACAAAAGGCCTGCCAGATAGGAGAAGTTTTCATAATCTGCTGGGTTGCCCCACCATGTGATTGGTGGTGCGGCGGCGGGGCGGACCTGGCGCTGCACGGCCAAACTCTTAATCAGGCCCTGTGTAAATCAGTTGAACCTCATGACTAGGGGTTGAACGCAAGACACAGCAATTGCCTAATGTTCAAAAGGATGATAATGATAAGTGTGTCTGTCCATCAGACACTGATAATGGAATGATTCCAATCATTTCTGCTTTGGTTTTAGCCTGTCTAGAAATACAAAATAATTTCACTTACCCCTGTCCCTGAAGACAGGAGTACCTCAAAAATAATGTCAGTCATTCTAAATGCTAACAGTAACCCTATGTTTGTTCCATCATTTATTTAGCGCTCCGCAGCTACTCCTGTATTAAATCGTAATATGTTTACTCTTTTCACCCAAAGTGGGAGGATCTCTTGTGGCCTAAAGGTTTAAGTGTTAGACTCTTAGCAGAAAGATTAAGGTTTGAGCCCTGGAATGCCCAGGGTCATGTGTCTATTTCATCAAAAAGGGTTTTATGGTTCAATGAATCAAGTAAAAGATAACTTGTTGCTGTGACCAAAAGAACGGTTTTGAGAGGGGCGGGTCTCCTGCCAGGGCAATCAATCAATAAATCAATAAGAGGTTTATGAAGTGCGGCTACTCACCCGTGAGGGTCTCAAGGCATTGGGGGGGCTCCGTTGGGTGCTGGAATCATCTGAAGAGCCATCTTGAGGTCCTTCCTGAACTGGAGCAGTGTGGGGCTTTGCCGGAGGTGGGGGGGGAGGTCATTCCAGGTCTTGGCTGCGAGGGAGGAGAAAGACTTTCCACATGTTCTGGTCTTGTAGAAGCGTGGGATGGTGGCCAGGGAGAGGTAGGCTGATCGAAGGTTTCTCTTGGGGGCATGGAAGGAGAAGTGGTTGTTTAGGTATGCCGGTCCAATTGTTATTGTTATTGTTATTTAATTTTATAAGGCGCACAGCTACCCAGAGGTTTCCCGGCGCCGCCTGACACGAACAGAGTAGAAAAGGAGCTATTGATTGAATAACCACGTTTTTAAACACTTTCGGAAATTCGCATAGATGGTTTCGTTACGAAGTGACAAGGGGAGAGAATTCCACAAAGAGGGGCCCAGACAAGAAAAAGACCGACCATCCATTCGTGACAGTTTGGTCCTGGGAACCGAAAATTTAGCCTGAGTGGAGGAACGAAGAAGGCGCGATGGATGGTAAGGGTGGACAAAGGCATTCAGGTACTGAGGTGCCGTGCCAGATTTGATTTTGTACATATAACTCAGGGCTTTGAATTTAATGCGGTTCTCCACCCTGAGCCAGTGAAGGTCACGAAGAGAGCCTGAGATGGAAGCCATTCTAGGAACCTGGCAGAGCACCCTGGCAGCCGAGTTCTGTACCACCAATGTTCTGGAGGGCCTTGTATGCATGCGTGAGGAGCTTGAAGGTTATTCGTCTTTCGATGGGGAGCCAGTGGAGATCGCAGAGGTGCTGGGTGTTGTGGTTGTGATAGGGAATGTCTAGGATTAGTCTGGCTGTGGTGTTCTGAACGGTCTGGAGATTGCGGTGGAGTTTTTTGTTGATTCCAGCATAGAGAGCGTTGTCGTAGTCCAGTCTGCTAGTGATGAGGGCATGCGTGGCCGTTTTTCTGGATTAAGAGGAGATCCATTTGAATGTTTTTCAGAGTATGTGGAGGGTGTTGAACCAGGCAGAGTATACAGCGTTGATCTGGCGATTCATAGTGAGCGATGAGTCCAGTATGATGCCGAGGTTTCGTGCATGGTCTGTTGGGGTGGAGTGGTTTCCGAGGGTGGGGGGCCACCAGGTGTCATCCCATGCTGAGGGGGTGGAGCCTAGGATGAGGACTTCTGTTTTCTCTGAGTTGAATTTCAGGCAGGTCTTCTTCATCCAGGTTGCGACGTCATTCATCCCGTCTTGGAAGTTGTGCCTGGTGATGTTGGGTTCCTTGGTGAGGGAGAAGATGAGCTGGGTGTCTTTGGCGTAGGACACGATGTTGAGTCCGTGGTTTCTGACAATAGTTGCGAGGGTGCCATGTAGATGTTGCAGAGGGTGGGGCTGAGGGAGGATCCCTGGATACTCCACATCTGGTCTCTGTAGGTTCTAAGAGGTAGGGTAAGAGCCCGACTCGCTGCATTCTGCCTGTGAGAAATGAGCGTGTCCAGTCTAGGGCCTTTCCTCGAATGCCGGCGTCGTGGTGTCTGGTGGCTAGTGTGCGATGGAAGATGGTGTCGAAGGCAGCTGAGAGGTCCAGGAGGATGAGGGCTGCCATCTGGCCCTGGTCGAGGAGGGTGCGGATGTCATAGTTGGCAGAGAGAAGGGCAGTCTCGGTGCTGTGGTTGCTGCGGAATCCAGATTGGGAGATGTCCAGGACGCTGTTAGCTTCGATGAAGTTTGCTAGCTGGGTGTTGACGGCCTTTTCGATGACCTTGGTTGTGAATGGAATCAGTGAGATGTGCCTGAAGTTTCTGAGGTTAGTCGGGTTCACGGAGGGTTTCTTCAGGAGGGGGTTGAATTCAGCATGCTGCCAGTCATCGGGTAATGAGGCGGACTCGAGGGAGCAGTTGATCGTCTGGCGTAGTTCTGGTGCGATGGCTGTGGCGGCCCTGTGGAAGAATTGTAGGGGACAGGGGTCTGAGGGTACTCTGGAGTGGATGCTCTTCATGGTTTATAAGGTGTCTTCTGTTGTGAGCGGAGTCCAAGTGAGTAGGGTCTGTTGGGTGGCATCACTGGGGATCGGGGTTGGGGCAGGTCAGAGGTCTTGGTTTTCGAAGTTGTCGTAGAGCGTCATAATCTTGAGGTGAAAGAAGGAGCTGAGTCTGTTGCAGAGTTCTTGGGAGGGTGGGACGTCTGTAGTTTCGCTGCCGGGTTTTGCAACTTCCTGTATGATGGAGAAGAGTTCCTTGGAGTTGTGGGTGTTGGAGAGGATTCTGTCTTGGAGGAAGTTTTTACTTTGTGTATTTGATGAGTTGGTGGTGTGCTGTGGTGGCTGTTCTGTAGGCGGTGCATGTTTCAGGGGTTTTGCTGTTTCTCCATGTCTTTTCAAGTCGTCAGCAGGAATGCTTGGATTCTTGGAGTGCAGGGGTGGACCAGCTTGCTTTCTTGTTTTGTCCTCCTGTAGCTTTCTTGAGCGGGGCGAGTGTGTCGGTGCACTTGGGGATCTGGTGGTGGAGGTTGCTTGCCGCGGTGTTGGCGTCTCCCGTCTTTGGAGGTGGAGTGCTGGTGAGGGCGGGGTGAGCTGTTCTTCAGTGACTTTGTTCCAGTTTCTGCAGGGGAGGTGGAGCGCGTGCTTGTGTATGGTGGGTTTTCTGAAGAGGAAATAGATGCAGTGGTGGCCCATCCAGAGAAGTTTCATGGTGTGGCTGTAGGAGATGCGGTTTCCTCCTGTGAAGACGGGGTCTAGCGCGTGTCCTGCGGTGTCCGTGGGGGCGGCGACAAGTTGCTTCAGTCCTATGATGTTGAGGTTGTCTAGGAGGGCGGTGGTGTTGGGGTCATCGTGGTTGTCCAGGTGGAAGTTTAGGTGTCTGAGTAGGATGTAGTCTGTGGAAGCGAGGTCAGTGAAAGGAGCGCGGGGGCTGGGCAGCCTGTAGATGAGGGCTCCGTGGAGAGTCGTTTTGGGGTTGGTCTGGATCTGGAAGTGGAGATGTTCCATGGGGATCGTGGCGATGTCTGGGTCAGTGGTTGTCATGTGGAGGGAGATTTTGTGGATGATGGTGATGCCTCCTCCTGGGGGGGTAGGGTGGTCTTTCCTTAGGATATTGTATCCGCCTGGAATGGCGGTTGTGATGTCGAGCACAGAGTTGGCGTTGGTCCAGGTCTCTGCGATGAAGGCGACGTCAGGCGTGTGTGTGTTTAGGAGATCCCAAATTTCTATGGCGTGCCTGTGTAGAAAGCGCACATTGAGGAGGATGCAGTTCAGTGGTTTGTGTGGGTGGCATCTGGTAGGCTGGGGCAGCTGCTGAAGTCCAGAGGGGGGTGAAGGTGCAGCGGACGGGCACAGATGGGCTTGCCTTTGGCGCACCTTCAGCATGCCAGCAGCACGACTGCGCAGCACCCATCATTAAGTAGGGGGAGGCGGAGATCAGCTGGGAGGCGGGAGCGAGAAAGACACACTGGAGGGGGGAGAGGCCGCGGGGACAGCAGTGGCGGGAAGCACGGGAGAAAAAGAGCAAAAAGAGAAAAAGGATCAAAATAGAAAAAGGGGACAAAAAGAGAAAAAGGGAAAGCAAAAAGAGAGAGAGGGCAAAAAGAGAGAAAAGGGCACATAGGGCACAGAACAGAGCGGACCAGCAGAAGCGCAGAGTGCTCTCCCACTGGACCACCAGGGATGAGGTGCAGGCAGGAGCCTGCGGGTGGAGGAGGACTTCGAACACCTACCTGGCACAGAGGCTCCAGGCTTAGAGGGCAGTACCTCAACGGTGGAACTGCATGGGAGGAGAGCAGTATCACTGAGCAGGCAAAGAGTTAGATGTGATGGAACCACTTAGTAGGATTTTAGAACTAACAGAAAAAGTCAAGGGGTGGAGGGACCCAGTAGGCTGTGTTGTTTATTTGGGCTCAACAAGCTTATATCTTTTTGATAACAGCCATGTAAATATTTCTCTGGAAACACGTAAACGTTACTTTAACTTTTGTTTTTTCAGTGAATGTCTAGTTTTTTTTATGTGAGCCAAGATCTTATAACTATACCTAATTATAATGTCCCTTTAACCTTTGCTTTTTGTCAGTGAATATAATAAATTTGTCCTTATCCTTGTTGTCATACTAGCGGTTGGGCAAACCATTCGCAGCCCTTAGGAAAGCTCTCATGATGGGAGGTCTTAATGTAGGGTCTCTGATGAATGGAACGCATATCTAGTTTAAGAATTTAATGACAGATCCTCTTCAAACAAGTAATTCTGCCCCATTTTCTTCATTGTGAAGCACTATTGCTGGGTCATTCACAAAGTGCTAGCCTTGGTCCTTGGCCATGATAATTTCAGTGAACAATCTGATGCCTGATGATCACTTTCTCACCTGATACCAGGACCCGGGTGATCTTGACTCAGTTGCTGAAGGAACAGGATATGGTTTTCTTTTAAATGGCTAAGCCCTCTGTGTTGAAGACATAGAACCTGTGCTTATATAGTAACACCGCTTCATGAAGGGGTTTAGCCGGAAATGCTTTGAAGCTGAACAGTCATACACATAGGTGATAATAACCAAAAATTCTGTGAAGTTGCATAGTCAGTACAACAAATGTAATTTAAAAGTGTTCCTCAGGAATGCCATGAGTTTGTAATTTTGTTTATACACACAACAAATGTATATAATCCTTTATATGTGATATGTTAATTGAAACTGAAGATTGTGCTCTTTCTAAGCCATATGTTCATTCCAGCCTGAATGAAACTTTCCACAGGAGCACACTGACTTTGAATCAATGACAGATGTAGTTCCTGAAGTATTCACAAGTATGCAGTAAATTTGGCCTATCCACCTTCCATGATGCACAACAAGCCCAGACACTGTACTTTAAAGGATAGCTTCCTATGTCCATTGATGTAATCAATGGCAGGTGTTTCTGTTCGGTGTGCTCAGTATGCTCAACAAATACACAGATACAGGGTAAGACCACAGAAAATAGAAACCAGTAAATTCACCAATCTAAGGGGCCTATTATGATGGCGGTCGGATGACCGCCGCCCGGCCGGCGGTGGCAACCGCCGGACCTGCGGCGGACATCCGCCGCGATCGCAAGCCAGAAAACCGCCGGTCAGATTAGGATGGCGGTGGTGACCGCGGCGGTGTGAAATTCCGACTGCCGATTTTCCGCTGGTTGCCATCCGCACTCCTGCCCTGCGGACGGAGAAGGACCGGGATAATGGTGGCGGTGCAGGGCAGGCTCCGCCGGCACAATTATGATGCCGGCGGTAGCCAGCCTTTCCTCAGCGGTCAGACCACCATGGAAAGGCATGCGGTGATTGTCTTCCAGGGGCCTGTTGCCAGCCCCCAAAGTTTTGTGGGGGGTGTGGGTGCACTGGGGGGGTACCCATGGTCCCCCCTACATGTCCCTGTACCAGGTGGCAGGCACTGTGCAGTGCCTGCCACGCAGTGCAGGGAAATGCAGGACATGCTCATTTGGGCATCGCTGCGGTGCTGCGGGCATCAGCAACCGCCGCAATGTAAGGCCCGCGATCCGACCGCCGCGGTCGGATTTCGAGCAAGGGGACATCCTAATGCGACCGGCGGTTATGTCGCGGGCCCTGCGGGCGGTCTTTTCCCATTACCATGGCGGTCGGGGAGGTTTTCCGACCGCCATCGTAATAGGCCCCTATGTTTATAAATATTTCTCACAGTCACTATCTGGCTCATTCAATACTATATAAGACAATAACCCTCGAAAACTATGCCCTTTTTGGTATAAGATTTATTAAAAAACAGGAACCACTCAGGGCCTCTGGACAGATGTTTTCATTCTGGTCTTTATTTAAGCTCTGTTTCACTAAAGAGCTTTAAGTCAGTTTTCAAAACTAATGTTGAGCTTTTTCACCATAATTAAAATATCAAGTTGATCAATGACAATCAATATAACAAGTACATGAGAATTACAGGTCATCCACTGAATCATGCTGAAATATTTGTTTATATATTTAACACACGGTTACCTTTAGGGCACCTGGATTGGCAAAATAAGTGGTTCCTCCAAAGCACATTGGTAGCCAGATGTCATAGAGTTGTCCACCCACGTGGTTCAGTGGGAGGTAGCTGAGAATAACCTCTTTTTCTTGAAGGCCATAATGTTTCCCAAATGTTTTCGCCATCCATGTGACCTAAAAAAAGGCAGATGAAAAAGTAGCAACTTTTGGCAGTAACACAACCCACTGGTGATCATGTCAAACTGAAAGACTTCACACTTCAGTGCCAAGCTGGTGAAGGATTGGACTCTGACCCTCTCAAAACCCCAACTGCACCACCCTCTCCTCTTTTGAAGGCACATTGCTCTAAATGCAAGTATACATACTAATTCCATTTGTCATCTGGGCCCTGGCTGGGGACCACTGTGAAAGTAAACCCTTCTGTGACTGCTCCATTTTTGCCTCCAGCTAATAGAGGAAACCGGAAATAAATAAACCATATGCTACAATGTAAAGGAAACATGGAGAGAATGTGTGTGATTATATTAGCAGAACAATGGGTACAACAAGATGGGTTGGGTCCTTTGTTTAAGATTATTGTCAAAAATACCCTTTATTTATTGCATGTTATATGTAAATTATTCCACATATGTAGGTTTATGAAATTACACTACTTATGACAATTTATAAAGGACACAGTAAATACTTTTTTGACATTTGATAATCTGTTTGACTTAACCTAGATTAGTTAAAATATTTAAGTGAAAGGACTTAGACGGTGCAGATTATATGTGTATTAGGTGCATTAACCATTGACCTAGTTTACTTGGATTGTTGCTTGTGACGTGCAAGCTTCCCAATGATTGCTGCAAAGACTCATTAATCAAAAAAATTGTTTTCTAGGATAGAAACCCATAACCACAGGTTGCACACAGTGATCTGCAACACGGACATAAAAGGGCGTATGCACATGTAGATTTAATACATATAAATTGACTCTTAGACGTTTGAGCAACTTTACTAATTTTGGCCACTCGCCATTTACAAGTGTACAGTTACTCAAACTTGTAGACTTACTTGTCCACTCCCTTGAAATACATCATAAAGTAAAAATGTCAAATGCAACTGTAAAGTTACTACTAGTAGTGACTTTTCAACAGTATTTAAAGTGCCGCACATTTGGCGGAGACCTCTGCAATTGGGGCAAAGATCTCCCTATGGTAAAGTATAAGGAAGCTTATTAAATTAAAAAAGAAAAAATATTAATCTAAATTACCTTCACATGTTTATTTTAAATTTAGACCAATACAAAAAAGGTTGCATTAAATTAAATAAAACATGCAATTATTTTAAGTGGACTAACTTTAAAAATATACTTTTACATCTAAATAAATAAAAAATATTTTTATTATGTATTACAAATTATTAATAGTGATGTATAGAATTAATTAAAACTAATTTAATTATTTCAATGTTACAATGAGGTTTATATTTAAAAAGAGGAAGAACATATTTTAAAATACAACAAATTTGACTTATTTATAGTCTTTTTTAATATTAAATCATAGGTATTTGTATTTTAAGTTTAAAAACATGAATCTATTTTGTCATTAGTTCCTATGGGGTTTTATTTAAATCCCCCAACTCCATTATTTTCTATGGGAGAGTGTGCAGTACCAATTGTTGGCCTTGTGTGTTGCTGGACTTGCTCTTGGACAGACCAGAGGCCATATTATACAAGCACCCTAGCGGCACAACGGGCATTTGCACATGCTTTATGCACCCCTGGGGCACTTCACAGAAGGGGCCGCAGATGCTTGTGTGGCCCCTTTTGTAATACATGGCCCTACGAAAATGAGGGAATCACTTTGCCTCTGCGCCTGCTACTTATTACCAATGTGGGTGCAGAGGCAAACAGGCATTTAGAAGGCGCCACAAAAAGGTGGTGCACTTTCAGTGCTCCTTCTAAATGCAGCCCTCTAAAGTGATAAAAGTGGGTCCCATGGACCCCCCAGACATCCCCTTGCAGGCGGGTGCAGTCACTCACATAGTAACTTTAAGAGTACAGTTTGTAAACAGGAAAGGCTTAGGGCATTATTCCAAGTTTGACAGTCTTCTTCTGAGGCCGCCACGATGGTGGGGGTGTAATGACGGCAGGTATGTTACTCTAAGAGGAGAGCCTAAACAGCGGCCGTGAGAGAGCCTGCATGCACCATATCATGCATGCCACACTGTGCACGCACAAAGGTGCAATTGTAGGGGAGCACAACATGTTCCTCCCTCGCATGCACACCAATGGCCAGATTCACCTGGGGACCCTGTTAGGGTCCCTTTCCCTGCATTTCCACCACCCTTTTCATTGCAAGGTCGTCGCCATGAAATGGGCGGTGGAAATGCAGGTCGTAATATGCTCTGCTGTGCTGCGGTGCCGACATTTGCACCACTAACATATTTAGCCCCTTTTCAGGTTCCTGGATCCCGGCAGAGGCGGTCTTGTGGCGGTCCCACTGCCACCATCATAATACAACGGTCGGACTGCTGGGGTGGTGGTGGTCGGACCTCCACTGCAAGCACTGCAGTCCCACGACTGCTGTACTCATCCTAAGGCCCTTACACTTTTGTGGGTTAGTTTATATCCCTTCCTAAACCTCACCTGTCTCTTCTTTTAACCCTTCCCATTTTGTAAGAAGAATGTTTTACTTTCCAGCCACTGCCTTCTGTCTCTTCTATATTTAACTAAAATTTAGGCATACATGTGTGGAGTCAGGACAGAGCTATCCACATAGAAAAAGGTAGGAGAGGTAGAACCACAGCACATAGGTTTGCGAGAAAGCTGTATACTTCTACTAAATGTACTAGAAAATGCAGTTTGTGACTAAGCTGTATTTGTATTTATTTTCGCTCCATGTATGAGATTTGTTGTATGGGTACTTTATTGGATAATTTCACTTAAATCTCAAAGGTACACTCAGGATGTATTAACAATAACATATCAAAGATGTTTACAGGTGAGAAGAAGAATGAATAGGTATTAATCTACCAAGCTGTAGATGTCTCATCAAGGGCGAAGTGTTCACATGATTTCATGTGGAAATTGAACTTATTTGAGACAAGCAAACCTCTCCATAACAAACATGCCCAATTATTTTCACGGTGTGAAATATATTCTGCGTTCCATTTTGCAGGTATTGTGATAGTATATGTACTTATGCTGCATGTTTATGGTGTATCTCTATTATATCGTCTCTTTGGTAGCAAAAATATATATATTTATAGTACATGAGATCCTGCAATTCTTGTATAAAGGCCTGTCTTTAATTTCCCCATTACAGGTGATTTATGACACCTCTAGTTGCCTGCAATAAAGAAATGACATAGCTGTCGAACTGTAATGACTCATTGCAGTTGAGTAATGATGTCACAAGTCACAGATCACAATTACACCTGAAGTTTACACAATGGAAATTAAACATGCTGTTTTCTTCTGGTCTGTTTTTCTAGATAAATGGAATTAGCAGTAAGGAGATATTTATAGCAACATGTTTATTCTTATCATGCTTTGGGTAATTATAAAAAGATAGAATCACTTTGCATATTCCTACACATTCTGAGCACAAGCATTTTTTTTAAAATATGACTTGTATAAAATAGTTCTAATACCTATTTGAAAAAAAAAGGGCCTGCTTTAGATCTTGGCAGATTTGGCCCGCCATCACTTTTCTATCGAATTCTCTGTCCACCTGCTAGGCAGTCCACTCACTCTATTTAGATGCAGGTGGGACGATGGATGACAGACCGTCGGAGTCCTGCCGACTCTGTCAGAACTTTCCTCCCGCGTTGACTGCACCATGAGCAAAAGAGGCTGACGGTGGAAATCCAGCCAAATTTTCCGCCAACACAATCATGATGTGCATATCCTCTGATGTACCTGTGGCGGCTAAACATCCACACCTGAGTTGGCTGTTTCAAAGGGATGTAGGGCAGAAACGTACTTTTTTTTTCTTTTTGCCATTTCCTTTTTCATCTATGTGTAATCATATGTATGTAATGTTGTCATTTACGAAACTTAAAGAAACAAACCTGTATAATTTTATTGTATTTATAAATTTGGTGCCTTTATGATCATGGACACACACAAAAATGGACAACCATCAAAAAATCAAAAAGTCACTATACAGGTTTGTCAACTAAATTTTCATAAACTATAAAATCATAAACATATGCATTACACATTATTGGGTTAGTTGAAATGTAATACAATGTTGAAAATGCACTAGACAAGGTGAAACATTTCTTTTAAAATAACTGTAAAGTCAATATTAGGTCCAAACCTTTATCAATTAATATATTCATCAATGTTCCATTTCCCCTTGTCTAGTGCATTTCCTGTATCTTATTAAATGTTATTTGTGTCATTATTATTTTAAGGTGCAATGCATATGTGTATATTTGTTATCACTTATCATGTACAAATAAACACATCTGTATTAACACTTTAAAACAATTAATTAAAATTTGTATTGGTGTAAGTGTAAATTTATCATGATGAATGTTTGAACCTTTATTTAAATGTACACCACATACTATATTTTACTAGGGTATGGAATTTACAAATTAGACATTCAAAAATACTGTTGACATTCCTGTCATTATTGTAAGTTCAAGTATGTCATTTTCATCATTAAAAGTTCTAGGAATCAAAGATTTGTAAATGAAAAATGTCAGGAAAAACTTGGTGAAATTAAAATATTTTCTATAAAGAAATGAGATCCTTGACCTTGCCAGGTAGGTCGCTCCCCCGCCACACAGCTCCGCCTGTGTTGTCCTGCCCGCTGCTGCTGCTGGTAAGCTCGCCCCTCTGCTGTTGCCTCGGTGCCCGTTTTGCTTCTGTTTCCCCTCGTGCCCCCATTTCTTGTGTCCATTTTTTGCCTTTTGTTCCCCTCGTGCCCCCAATTCTTGTGTCCATTTTTTGCCTTCTGTTCCCCTCGTGCCCCCATTTCTTGTGTCCATTTTTTGCCTTCTGTTCCCCTCGTACCCCCATTTCTTGTGTCCATTTGTTGCCTTCTGTTGCCCTCGTGCCACCATTTCTTGTGTCCATTTTTTGCCTTCTGTTCCCCTCGTGCCCCCATTTCTTGTGTCCATTTCTGCCTTCTGTTTCCCCTCGTGCCCCCATTTTGCTGTGCCCAACTTTGCCTTCTGTACCCCCCGCCGCTGCGTCCCCTGCGGCCCCACCCCCCTGACTGCCCATTCGCTGCCCCTGCCTCCCGCCTCCCAGCTGCTCCTCCCTCCCAGCTCCCCATATATGGCGGCCGCTGCGCGTCCGCGCCGCCGGCGCGCCAAAGGCGCGCCTAAGGCAAGCCCGTCTGCGCCCGTCCGCGCCTGGACCGCACCCAGCGCCAGAACCCCTGGGCCGCACGCCCCCCGCTCAAGCCTCGAGGACCGACGCCGTTACGATGCCACCACACTCCACGCTCTCAACCCCAGACGGACACACAACTGCTTCAAGGCCGCCCGAACTGCAGCTACACCAGCCTCAGAGCCACCGAAGCGCCCGCCAAGAAGGACCTCAACCACCTCCGATGCATCCTACTGAACACCCGCTCCGCACGCAAACACGCCGTCGAGCTCTGGGACCTGCTCGACACATCATCACCAGACGTCGCCTTCCTGACAGAGACCTGGATGAATGACTCCTCCGCACCCGACATCGCCATAGCCATCCCAGACGGCTATAAGATCACCCGCAGAGACCGCGTCAACGGAGTAGGAGGAGGAATCGCCATCGTCCACAAGAACTCCATCAGGGTCTCGACCAGCACCGACGACTTTCTCTGCACCGCCGAACACATGCACTTCCAGATCCACACGGACCCCAACACCACCCTTAGAGGCACCCTTGTCTACAGACCCCCTGGGCCCCGACCCCAGTTCAGCGACTCCATCGCCGACTTCATCAGCACGCACGCCCTGACCTCTACCGACTACATCCTCCTCGGAGACCTGAACTTTCACCCGGAGAACAACAACGACAGCAACTCCACCACCCTGATCGACAACCTCGCCAACCTCGGACTGAGACAGCTCGTCACAACACTGACTCATTCCGCCGGCCACACGCTCGACCCCGTCTTCTCCTCAAGCTCCCACGTCTCCTTCAGCCACACCACGGAACTCCTCTGGACCGACCACCGCTGCATCCACTTCACCTTCCAGAAACCCACCACACACCACCGCACCCAACAGATCCCACGCCGCTGCTGGAGCAAAGTCACCGAAGACCAACTATGGGCAAACCTCGCTCTCAGCCCTCCCTCCGACCCATCCAACACCGACGACGCTGCCTGCAACCTCAGACGATGGATAGACGACTGTACCAACACCCTCGCCCCGCTGAAAAAACTCACCTACAGCAACACCACCAAAAGAGCCAGCTGGTTCACCCCGGAACTCCTAGCTTCCAAGCGTACCTGCCGGAAACTTGAGAAGAAATGGCACAGTGATAAGACACCGGACAGCCACGCAGCCCATAAAGACGCCATCCGTAACCACCACCACCTCATCAGGTCCGCCAAGAGAATCTCCTTCAAAGACCGCCTCGACAACAACGCACACAACAGCAAGGAGCTCTTCAACATCGTGAAAGAACTCTCCAACCCCAGCTCCAACACCAACGACATCCCGCCGTCGCAAGCCCTGTGCGATTCCCTCGCCACCTTCTTCCACCGCAAGATCGCCGACATCCACGACAGCTTCAACACCCAGACAGGCCCCACTAAGATAGATACACCAGACCCGCCGCACACCATCGACCATGACCCCTTGCCAGCCTGGGCCAGCGTGAACATCGATAACACCATCAAGACCATGGGCACAATACACTCCGGCTCCCCGTCAGACCCTTTCCCGCACCACATCTTCAACAAAGCCAGCAGCTCCATCGCACCCCACCTGTGCAACGTTATCAATCTCTCCTTCGAGACCGCGACCTTCCCAGAGAGCTGGAAACATGCAGAGATCAACGCCCTACTCAAAAACCCAAGGCGGACCCAAGAGACCTCAAGAACTTCCGGCCCATCTCCCTGCTTCCGTTCCCAGCCAAGGTCATCGAGAAGATCGTCAACAAACAGCTAACCCGATACCTCGAAGAAAACAGCATCCTGGACCCATCCCAATCGTGGTTCCGCAGCAACCACAGCACTGAGACTGCCCTCATCGCCGCCACCGACGACATCAGGACCCTGCTGGACAACGGTGAGACCGCAGCCCTCATCCTGCTGGACCTCTCCACCGCCTTCGACACTGTCTGCCACCGCACTCTACGCGCATGCCTCCACGACGCAGGGATCCGAGACAAGGCCCTGGAATGGACCACCTCCTTCCTCGACGGCAGAACCCAGAGAGTCCGCCTCCCACCTTTCCGATCCGAAGCCTCCGAGATCATCTGCGGCGTACCCCAGGGATCTTCCTCAGCCCAACACTGTTCAACATCTACATGGCCCCGCTCGCACGCATCGCCAGACAGCACGACCTCAACATTATCTCCTACGCCGACGACACTCAACTGATCCTCTCCCTCACCAAGGACCCCTCGCCGCCAAATCCAATCTCCATGAAGGAATGAAGGCGGTCGCCGATTGGATGAAGATCAGCCGACTAAAGCTGAACACGGACAAGACAGAGGTCCTCATCCTCGGCTCCAACCCCTCAGCATGGGACGACTCCTGGTGGCCAATGACACTGGGAGCAGCCCCGACACCCACCGACCACGCACGCAACCTGGGAGTCATCCTCAACTCAACGCTCTCCATGGCCAAGCAAGTCAACGCAGTCTCCTCCTCCTGCTTCAACACCCTCCGCATGCTTCGCAAGATCTACAGGTGGATCCTGACAGACACAAGAAGGACAGTCACCCAGGCCCTCGTCAGTAGCAGACTTGACTATGGGAACGCCCTCACGCGGGAGCCCCGGCCAAGCTCATCAAGCGACTGCAACGCATACAAAACGCCTCTGCACGCCTGATCCTCGACATACCACGCCACAGCCACATCACCCCCACCTGAGGAACCTGCACTGGCTCCCCGTCGACAGGAGGATCTCCTTCAAACTCCTCATCCACGCACACAAGGCACTCCACAAGACTGGCCCAGCCTACCCCAACAGACGACCCTTCTTCTACGTCCCCAACCGCCAGCTCCGCTCCGCCGACCTCTCCCTCGCCACCGTCCCTCGCATTCGAAGAACAACCACCGGCGGCAGATCCTTCTCACACCTCGCCGCCAAGACCTGGAACACCCTTCCACTAAGCCTACGACAGACCCAAGACCTGCTGACCTTCAGGAGGCTACTCAAGACCTGTCTGTTCGACCAGTAGCAGCACCCCCCCCCTTTCTCTCCCCAGCGCCTTGAGACCCTCGCGGGTAGGTAGTGCGCTCTACAAATTCTGTGATTGATTGATTGATTGATTCTCTCAAAGCAATTTTTTTTTCTGCAAAACATAAAACAGTAAAACAAGTGATTGATACCAAGACATGACATTGGATTGTTGTGCCAAACCTGCCTCCTAAACATACTGCCAAAGGGGAACCTCCTCAGGAAGGGTCATATAGTGGCCACATTATAGGCATCTTAAGGATCTGTCTTGGGAGGGTTGGGTTTGGGTTTGATAGGGATTAGGGAAGGTAAGACAAATATACAGGAGGAGGAGTACGGATAGGTGAGGTGGAAGAGGATTGGGTTTGGGAGGTAGAGGGAGCTGCATTGGGTGGGTTCAGTGACAGAATATTGAAGCCATAAATATCATGCTAACAAAGTATTGTGTCAAAATTATCGATCACAAAAATATTGTTTTTCTATATATATATAATGGTAAGTACAAATATATTAAAAAATACACATATATCAAAATATTATTTACAAAAATATCTATATATATATATATATTCACTGAAAAACCATAGGTTTCAGACACGTTATAGTTAGAAATTAGCATTTAAAAAACCTTTGAAATTCACTGAAAAACCATAGGTTTTAGGGACAGTTATAGTTAGTTGGACATTTCACTCGTACAAAACCATAGAAATTCCCCCGTTATAGTTAGTTCAGCTAACTATAACTCGCGGCCCCGCAATGCACTGCTGATGACGTCACATATTACATCACTCATGACATGGTCAGTGACATCACTGATGACATCACTGATGACATCTCAAATGACATCACTGATGACATCATCCAGTGACTGTGTGTTTCTGTAAAGTTTTAAATATTTTTAATATATATAGGGAAAGGCGTATTGAAGAATGAGTGGGTGTATAAGTGTCTGAATGGATGATTTAGTAGGTGCGTGACTAACTCTATAAGTGAGTGATTAAACGTATCTTACTGAATGCATGGGTTAGTGACTAAACTGGGTGAATGTCTGTATCCGTCTGTCTGTTGCTGTGTAAGTGGCTGCATGGGTTTGTGAATAGCTACACGAGTGTCTATATGAGTTATTGATTGGTTGTCTGAGTATCTGTATGGGTGCCTGAGTGTTTGTGTGGGTGGGGTGTGTGCGACTCTGTGCATAGATGTGTTAGTGGGTGATTCACTGGGTGGATGGTTTCAAGAGTGCATCTGTGATAGACTGTATGGGTGGGTAAGTGTGTGTAAGAGTGTATTAGTGAGTGAATGTATGTCCCAGAGGTACATGTGTGAGTAACTACATATGTGAAAGGCAGTATATATGTGTGTTGGAGAATATAAATAGCTATAAGCGAGAGTGTGTGATTGTGAGAGTGACTGTATGGATGAGTGTGTGCTTGTATCAGAGATTGTATAAGAGCGTAAGAATGTGCTAGTATTTGTATGAGTAAGTGAGCTGGTGTGTGTATAACTGTATAGGTGAGTAAATGGGTGTGTGCTTAATATTTTGCATGACTGACTAGGTGTGTGAGTACCTCTATGGATGAGTGGCGGTGTGTGAGTGTTTATATAGGTGTATGAGTGCATATAATAGTCCTGTACTGAGTGACTATAAGTATGAGTGACTGTACGGGTGAGTGAGTAGATGTGTGTGTGTAGACCTAAGAATCAGTGAGTGTGTATATAGTAATTGGTGTTGGAGTGTCTATGGTTTTGACAATGGCAGTCTGTAATTTACAGTGGGTGTATCAAAAGTTATATTAGGGTGTGAGAAGATGCATGAAATTATCACATGGATGATGTCATCAGTGATGTCATCAGTGATGTCATTTGAGATGTCATCAGTGATGTCATCAGTGATGTCACTGACCATGTCATGAGTGATGTAATATGTGACGTCATCAGCAGTGCATTGTGGGGCGCGAGTTATAGTTAGCTGAACTAACTATAACGGGGGAATTTCTATGGTTTTGTACGAGTGAAATGTCCAACTAACTATAACTGTCCCTAAAACCTATGGTTTTTTCAGTGAATTTCAAAGGTTTTTTAAATGCTAATTTCTAACTATAACGTGTCTGAAACCTATGGTTTTTTCAGTGAATTTCAAAGGTTTTTTAAATGCTAATTTCTAACTATAACGTGCCTGAGACCTATGGTTTTTTCAGTCAATTTCAAAGGTTTTTTAAATGCTAATTTCTAACTATAACGCCCCTAAAACCTATGGTTTTTTCAGTGAATTTCAAAGGTTTTGTAAATGACAATTTTTAAATGTATTAATTGTTATATTTATTTTTTTGATACTGATTTACTACATTTTTTTAAACTATTTATTTTTACATATTTTATTTTTTAAATTACATTGTAATTACATTATACATTACATTACAAAATATACTTTCTCAGAATGAATTACTTTAGTTTAAATACTTTGCAAATAGGCAATAGACTTTTAAGTACAGAAGTTACAGTTGTTGCAATGGGCAATACAATTTCAAACACAATACAACATTGAGCTCAATGTGAATTTCTAGTTAAATGCAATTAGTTACTTTATGGATTACTTTTCTAACCACAGGACTGGATCCTAGATTCAGTCCTGGGACATCTCCTGTAAACAATTGAGTAAAAGCGTTTTGGTTACAGTAGTGATTTTTAAGGAATATTATTGTATTTTAAAAGTTGACACTTAGAAACTTTTTCACATAGAATCACCAATGTTATCCTACGGGAGGAAATTCACTTAGCAGGTAAGTAGTGTTATCGTTACTTTTTCTTACTCAGTGGTGGATCCTGGATCCAGCACTGGTGCATCTCCTGTAAACAGTTGAAAGAATGCGTTTAAGTCATACAGGCGATTTTTAAGGAATATTTGTAGTTTGTGAAAATCGACACTTTGAAACTTTTCTGCTGAAAACCAGACAATGGATTCCTATGGAAGGACATACAAGTTACTGGTAAGTACGGTTAGAATTACTTTTCAGGGTCAGTGCTGGGCTAAAAGATGCAGCACTGGGTTCTCTCCTGATAACAGGTGAGTAAATCGGAATTCATAGTTCGGCTGATTTTAGAGAAATATTATAAAGTTCCAAAACTCCACACTTAGAAGAATTTCCAAGTGAAACCAGTCAATGTTAGCCTATGGAAGGAAATTCAAGTTACTGGTAAGTACGGTTAGAATTACTTTTCAAGGTCAGTGCTGGGCTAAAAGATGCAGCACTGGGTTCTCTTCTGATGACAGGTGAGTAAATCGGAATTCGTGGTTCGGCTGATTTTAGAGGAATATTATAAAGTTCCAAAACTCCACACTTAGAAGAATTTCCAAGTGAAACCAGTCAATGTTAGCCTATGGAAGGAAATTCAAGTTACTGGTAAGTACGGTTAGAATTACTTTTCAAGGTCAGTGCTGGGTTAAAAGATGCAGCACTGGGTTCTCTCCTGATAACAGGTGAGTAAATCGGAATTCGTATTTTGGCTGATTTTAGAGGAATATTTGTATGTTTCAAAAATCGACACAGAGAAACTTTTTCAGCAAAAAGCAGGCAATGATATCCTATGGAAGGAAATTCAAGTTACTGGTAAGTACGGTTAAAATTACTTTTCAGGATCAGTACTGGGTTGAAAGATGCAGCACTGAGGTCTCTCCTGATAACAGGTGAGTAAATCGGAATCCGTATTTCGGCTGATTTTAGAGGAATATTATAAAGTTCCAAATCTGCACACTTAGAAGAATTTCCAAGTGAAACCAGTCAATGTTAGCCTATGGAAGGAAATTCAAGTTACTGGTAAGTACGGTTAGAATTAGTTTCAGGACCAGTACTGGGCTGAAAGATGCAGCACTGAGATCTTTCCAGATAACGAGTAAATCGGAATTCGTATTTCGGCTGATTTTAGAGGAATATTTGCACAATGGTGAAGGGAGGGGGTGGGGCCTGAGGTGACATCTGTGCAAACGCGCCCGTTGCGCGTTTTAAGTTGGGAGATTAAGTCCCTTGAATCATGAGGGTCCCTGGGGCCAACTAGCCCACCAGGAACCTCCAGTATGCGCTAGGGGCTGGTTGCAGAGACGTGTACAGAGGCCACACTCCTTTACACCTCTCTGCAACGCAGCTCTGTGGCGCTTTCTGGACGTACCTGTTGGGCTAGTTGGCCCCCAGGGACCCTCAGGATTAAAGGGGATTTAATTCCCCATCTTAAAACACGCCACGGGGCCTGTTTGCACACATGTCACCTGAAGCCCCGCCCCCTCCCTTCACCACTGTGCAAACGCGCCCCTGGCGCGTTTTAAGTTGGGGGATTAAGTCCCCTTGAATCCTGAGGGTCCCTGGAGTCCAACTAGCCCACCATGTACTTCCAAAAGCGCCACAGAGCTGCGTTGCAGAGAGGTGTAAAAGGGGCGTGGCCTCTGTACACCTCTCTGCAACGCAGCCTCTGGCGCATACTGGAGGTTCCTGGTGGGCTAGTTTGCCCCCAGGGACCCCCAGTATTCAAGGGGAATTACTTCCCTTCTCAAAACGCGCCAGGGGGCGCGTTTGCAGACTGCTGCAGGGAGGGGGCGGAGCCTCCGGCACGATGCTGTTCGTTTTTTTTTTTTTGATTGGGAGGGGGCTGCGTGGCCCCCTTCCCTCAGCCACTTTTTGCCCCGGGGACCCCATCCCCGGGGCCTGAGGAGTTTTTTAAAAAATAAACTTTAAAAACGGGAAGGGGGCCGCGTGGCCCCCCTTCCCTGGGCCTGTATTGGCCCCGAGGACCCCATCCCCCGGGCAAGCCCTCTTTTTTTAATTAAAATTTGGAGGGGGCTGCGTGGCCCCTCCTCAGGCCATTTAAGGCCCCGGGACCCCATCCCCGGGCCGGCCTTTAAATATTTTTTTTTTTTTTTTTTTAGGGAGGGGGCTGCGTGGCCCCCTCCCTGGCCACTTATGGCCCCGGGGACCCCATCCCCCGGGGCTGGCCCTCTCCGTTGGGGACTGTGGGGGTCCCCAATCCCCCACAGTCCCGCCGGCTCCCGCGTCCCTTGGGAGCCGGCATTGCTTTTCACATGGGGAGCTGCTAACATGCAGCTCCCCATGTGGAAAGTAATTTGCTTTGGATATTGGAAGCGAGAGCAGGTTTCTGCTCTCGCCTCAATATCCAAGCAGTTTGTAATGACAGGACGGGAGCCGCGAGGCTCCCGTCCTGTCATTGCGAACAGCAGTGTCCCGGGGGTAGGCACCCCGGGACACTGCAGGAGCTGGCCCTGGGGGTGGCGGTCCCCAGGGCCACCACAGGCTCCAGGAGGGGGCCGCGTGGCCCCCTCCCCACATTTAGAAAGCCCCGGGAGGTGGTGGTGGTCCCGGCTTCGGGGTCCAAAACGGACCCCATTTTAAATTTTCTTAGTGCCCCGGGAGGTGGCGGTCCTCGGGCATGTGGGGGCTGGAGCCCTCCCACACAGGTTAAATCATTAAAAAAGAAGCCCCGGGAGGTGGCGGTCTCGGGCAGCGGGAGGGCAAAGAGCCCTCCCGCACCATTATTATTTTTAAGCCCCGGGGGTGACGGTCCCTCGGGCTTGGGGGCCTTAGAGGCCCCCACATATTAAAAAGAAACCCCTGCATGCCCCCGGGACTTGGCCCACCCGGGGGCCAATTAACAACGAAGCGCGGGAGACCGCGCTTCTTTTTTTCTCGGCGGATCCGCGCACCCTGAGCGCATCCCGCCGATTTTTTTTTTAAATGCTTTTTCTGCCCAGGGGTCCTTGTGGGACCCCTGAGCAGACCTAGGGGTCAGGGTGTTTCTACCCTGCCCCCTTTGTGCGTTTGCGCACTTGTTTCTTCTGGGTTTTTTTTCTAATCGACAGGATCCGCGCACCCTGAGCGCATCCTGCTGATTTTTTTTTTTTTTTAAATGCTTTTTTCTGCCCAGGGGGTCCTTTTGGGACCCCCTGAGCAGACCTAGGGGGTCAGGGTGTTTCTACCCTGCCCCCTTTTTGCGCTTTGCGCACTTGTTTCTGTCCCTCGGTTCTACCGAGGGACAAAATGGCTGCCAACACTTCCTGATTTGGAGTGTTGACAGCCACTTGACAGCCAATTAGCATGCAGCTCGTGGTCGGGAGGGTACGCGGACCCTACTCGGCCATAGATATATATGTGACTTAACTTTTGATTTTCTCAGGAACTACTGAACGAATTTACACCATTTAACAAAAAGGGTTCTTTCTGAACCAAGAACTACCTCTTTGCCAAATTTGGTGTAATTCCGTTCAGCAGTTCGGGCTGTAGCCGTGTCTAAAGTTTCCTATGGGAAAATGAATGGGGAAAACATGTTTTGGGACCCCTCTTTTTTCTCGGCCCCCGCTTGACGAATCACCCTGAGACTTTCAGGGTAGGAGCGGACCGGAGCGGGCCATAAAGTTTGAAAATTTCACGAAGATTCGTCAACCGACGCAAGAGTTATTTCAATAGAATGTCGTGGATTTCCTATGGAAAATAGGTCCTAACTATAACTATCTACTGGCGACCGCCAGTAGATAATATATATACATGTATATACATATAGTTAAAAATAGTAAATATTAGATATTTTAAACTATGACAATATTATAATGTTAATTAATCAAGTTTAAATAATATATATATATATATATATATATATATATATATATATATATATATATATGTGTGTGTATTTAAACATGCACATATATATTTATATGTGTATGCTGATGTACACATATATAAATGTAAAAATAAAAAAATATTAATTATAATGTATATTATAATATTCTTTTTTAATATACTAACATAACAAAAAAAATGTATATATATATATATATAAATAAAAACTACAACAAATAGGGTAGAAAACACTTAAAAACATTACAATTTAATTATACATAAAAAATAAACAATGGGAAAAATACGTTGTCATAAAAATATCTTACAAATAACATACATTTCTTAATATAAAAATATAAAATTAAATACACAAACAAATGATCATACATAATTAAACAATACTAACAAAACTACTCCAGTCTGTGCAAAAGTAGGGTAAGCATTTGAGGAGGGGTAAAATGTACTATTCCCACTCCAATCTGTGCAACAGTAGGGAAAGCATTACACTGCAGAAGGGTAGAATTTAATATTTAAAAACAATTAAACAATGTACATAATTATACATTTTTAAAATAATTAATATCAAAAAGGAAATTTATTGATTATACAATGAAATTCCCACACTATCCTCCCACATACCTAGCAGCCCATATTTAAAATATAATTAAAATACAAAATTATAACACAATTAACATATTAAGTAATACATAAAATGATTAATAATAAATTAACAATTACTTCTTAATTAATTATTATTTAAATATCTTCCCACCCTATCCCCTTAAAAACACAACACACCTAATACATAAATATTCTAATTGAAATGATTAATTAATTAATATTTAATATTTACTTATTTAACTTCCCACCCTATACCCCTATAAACCCAACAACCTGCACATAAAATCTAACTTAAAATATAATAATTACACAATTTACATAATTAGTTATCAATTAAATACTTAATCATTAATGAGTGATTAATAAAGTATTACTTAATTAACTACCAACCCTATACCCCTAGAAAACCAACAAAATGCACCTAAAACAAATTAAGAAAAATAATAGCAAAATTTACATAAGTAATTGTCAATTAAATAATTAATAATTAATTAATAATCAATACATTGAAACTTAATTAACTACCCACCCTATACCCATACAAAACCCAACAACATGCAACTAAAACATAACTTAAAAAAATAATAATTACACAATGGACTTAGTTAATTATAAATTCAAAATGTATTAAAAGTAATTATTAATTAATTGTACTTAATTTACTTCCCACCCTGTAACCCTATAACCTCGCAACCCGCTACAATACTATAAATTACTATACAAAATTAAATTAAAATGATAAATAACTTAAAATTACAAACTATATCAAGAAAACATTAACAACATGTATGCAAACAATATATAACATATGCAATTACAATATTGTTTAAAACACAAAGATAATTAAAAACAATATTTTTTACAATATTATTGTAAACAGTATTAACGACTATGATATTCTTGGAAAAAGAATTACTTACCTTAAGAAATCAATATTTTTGTCAACGGTATACCTGCATCACGATATTTCTGTGACAGTATCAAAAACTCGATAGTAGTATCATTTGATATTTATCACATTTTGGCAGAATACTCGGTGGGTGATGTGCGTGTCTCTGTTGGTATTGCATTTGCATGTTGGTCTGGTGTATGTTATGTATTATTAGGTGTGGGTTGCTTGGCAGGTGTATGTTGTTCAGTTGAGTGTGTGCATTTGTATTTGGTGGGTGCTGTTTTGCGTGAAGGTGTGCTTGTGTGTGAGGGTGATTACATGAGTGTGCTGTTGAGGGGGTTGTGCTGCATGTGTGTGTATGTTTTACACTTGTATGTTGTTCTAGTGTTGTTTGGATGTGTGATTTCTCAGGTGTTTTGTAACAGGTGAGTATGTGCGTTTGTGTTTGGTTGCAGTTGTTTGGCATGTAGGTGTGTGTTTGGATGACTGATATTTAGGTGGTTTGTGTGGTTGTGGTGGTTGTGGATGTGGTAGCGATTGTGGGTGTGGTAGTGGTTGTTGTACTTGTGGGTGTGCTGGTGGTTGTGGGTGTGGTGGTGGTTGTGATGCTTGTGGGTATGGTGATGGTAGTGGTTGTGGGTGTGGTGCTTGTGGGTGTGGTGGTGGTTGTGGTGCTTCTGGGTGTGGTTGGGGTTGTGGTAGTTGTGGTGGTGGTTGTGGTAGTTGTTGTGGTGGGTGTAGTGTCAACAGTGCCTGTATGTTGCTTGGAAGTTTGCTTGTGGTTCTTTGTATGTTTGTGTTTAGGTGTGTGGGAGTGTGCTGCTTATGTCTGTTGGAGTGTGTGCCTATGCAGAAGTGAGTGTGCTTGAGATAGGGATGAGACTCGGGATTTGGGATAAGGAGGTGGTCTGAGATGGGGCTGTGTGGGAGGCTGTGGTCAGGGAGGAGGCTTTCTTCACAAGCAATCTCTGCATGCCAGACATTGAACTGTGAATAGCATATAGAAATGCAACCATTTATTACATTTGGCAACTAAGGCCCTTAATGGCATTCACTATTGAGATCTGGCCTACAGAGATGCTGCGTAAGAGGTCAATAGCCTCGCCACTCAGCGCAGCCGGGGTAACAGGGGGTAAGGTGCCTGTAGCAAAGGAGACCACAGCCATTTTAGGGGTCTGAGTTTTGACAATCGGGGAGGAGCAAGAGGGAGGGTGGAGATGGGTGTCTGTGTGGCAGACAAAGATGCAGTTGTTACAGTTCCTGTGGTGTCCACCACCACTAGGGACTAATCGCTTGTGGAGGCCTCCAACGATGTTAAAGAGCTGCAGGCCTCTGTTCCAGTCTTCTGATCCTCCGTGCCACTGCGAACATCGGTGTCCATAGCCTCACCACCAGAATGACAGTGGCCAGCTGCTTCCCTGCCTTAATGGCCACCACCCCCTTCCCCCTGCTCTTAAGATGCTGAAAAGACATGCAAAATAGTTGTATTGTTTCTGTGTAAATAGAACTGATCATGAAGTTTTTTCTCAAAACATTTTCCAAAATTTCTGAATTCACCTGTGGTAAGGCTTTTAAACTTTGGTTCTTATTTTTTCATTATATCATGCATGTTGGGAACATCTTCAGAAATCATTTTGTCAGAGGTTTGTAATTTCTCCATATTGCTCATATATCATTTATGATCTTTTCTCTTAACCATTTTAAAATCTCTCTAGGAACTGTTCAACACCTCTGAATGGTATCGATTTATTGTTTTGAATATGAACTTATGTCACAAAAAAGTAATATAAAGCAAAAATACTCTTGTTTGTGTACAAGTAATAAAAAGGTTTTTTAAATAATAAAAATGAAAATATAAATCAATGTGTGGCAACAATTACTACAATATTGTACCAATATTTTGTAATCGGAATGCATGTTCCCTTTGCAATTTCACAATTTTCTAATGTAAATATTATCGTATAAACTCAGTACTGAAGTTGCTTTTTAACACACCCTATGTATTTACTTATGCTGTTGAGCAAATTAGGAAATAACTTATTGGGGAATTTACAAATGACTTCTACAGCATAAGAATATATATAGGACTTGGCACATTTCTAATCCACTTTAGTACAGAGCAAAACATAATTTTATATTTGATTCCAAAATATCTTGTCACTTCCTGTTTGTTTTACCATTGTGCAAAATATTTCAAAAAATGCTGGCTTTCACTTTAGAGATACCAAAGGGGATGATGGACGGAGCGCTTGAGCAAATCAAACACTCTCCCCCAGTCAACTGATCTGGGTTTAATCCATCATCATTCTTTAGCTCACTCCACCACCCCAGTTCAGACATGGCCATATGCAAATCAGTCTGACCCTGTGCCTCATGGGAACAGTCCAGCCCGAACTGCCAAGCCATGTCTTCCCTGGACCAGAATCAAGCATCCTGGGACCGGTTTCTGGCTATTCAGCCGTCATCAGCCAGGCTAGCTTGAATCTAGTGGCAAAGTGAGCAAGGGACCAACGTCTGGGCATACCCTGCCAACTTAGGGTGAACAAAGCGATACCAAAGGGGATGATGGACGGAGCGCTTGAGCAAATCAAACACTCTCCCCCAGTCAACTGATCTGGGTTTAATCCATCATCATTCTTTAGCTCACTCCACCACTCCCAGTTCAGACATGGCCATATGCAAATCAGTCTGACCCTGTGCCTCATGGGAACATTCCAGCCCGAACTGCCAAGCCATGTCTTCCCTGGACCAGAAACAAGCATCCTGGGACCGGTTTCTGGCTATTCAGCCGTCATCAGCCAGGCTAGCTTGAATCCAGTGCGCGAATCCTGCCAAAAAAAAAAAAAAATCGAAGCGCGGTCTCCCGCGCTTCGATTGTATTTTGCCCCCGGGTGGCCCAAGTCCCGGGGGCATGTTGGGGGGGATAATTTAACGTGTGGGGGCCTCAAAGGGCTCCCCAAGTCCCGGGGACCGCCACCCCCGGGGCTTTTTTAAAGATGGTGCGGGAGGGCTCTGAGCCTTCCGCAGCCCCGGGACCACCACCTCCCCGGGGCTTTTTTTTATTAATTAAAAACCTGTGTGGGGGGGCTCCAGTCCCCCACACGCCCGGGGACCGCCACCTCCCCGGGCACTAAACATTTAAATATGGGGTCCGTTACGGACTCCAGAGCCCCGGGACCACCACCTCCCCGGGGCTGTGAACTGAATGGGAGGGGGCCGCGCGGCCCCCTCCTGGAGCCCTTGATGGCCCTGGGGACCACCACCCCCAGGGCCGGCTCCTGCAGTGTCCCGGGGTGCCTACCCCCGGGACACTGCTGCTTGCAATGACAGGACGGGAGCCTCGCGGCCCCGTCCTGTCATTGCAAACTGCTTTGGATATTGGAAGAGAGAGCAGGGAAACCTGCTCTCTCTTCCAATATCCAAAGCCGACTGCTTTTCCACATGGGGAGCAGCATGTTAGCTGCTCCCCATGTGTAAAGCAATGCCGGCTCCCGTAGGACACGGGGAGCCGGCGGGACTGTGGGGGATTGGGGACCCCCACAGTCCCCAACGAGAGGGCCAGCCCCGGGGATGGGGTCCCCGGGCAAGTAGTGGCTCGGGAGGGGGCCACGCGGCCCTCCCCAAAAAATAAAAATAATAAGTAAAAAAACGGAAAGGCCGGCCCCGGGGATGGGGTCCCCGGGCCTTAAATGGCCTGAGGAGGGGGCCACGCAGCTCCCTCCCTACGAAAAAAAAAAAATAGAGGCCATGCCCCGGGGATGGGGTCCCCGGGGCCAATACAGGCCCAGGGAAGGGGGCCACGCGGCTCCCTTCCCGTTTTTTTTTAAATTTGTAATTAAAAAAGGGTAGTAAGGCCCTGGGGGATGGGGTCCTCAGGGCATAAAAACTGGAAAAAGGAAGGGGGCTACAGAGCTCTCCTTCAGGGGACAAAATTTTATTTTATTTTTAAAACGATCGGGCCCGCAGGCCCCGCCCCTTCCTTCACCACTCTGCAAACGCGCCCCTGGCGCGTTTGCAGAGGGGGAACGACTCCCCTTGAATACTGGGGGTCCCTGGAGGCCAACTAGCCCACCAGGAACCTCCAGTATGCGCCAGGGGGCTGCCTTGCAGAGAGGTGTACAGAGGCCACGCCCTTTACACCTCTCTGCAACGCAGCTCTGTGGCGCTTTTGGAGGTATATGGTGGGCTAGTTGGACTCCGGGGACCCTCAGGATTCAAGGGGACTTAATTCCCCAACTTAAAACGCACCACTGGGCGCGTTTGCACAGTGGTGAAGGGAGGGGCGGGGCTTCAGGTGACATGTGTGCAAACAGGCCCCGTGGCGCGTTTTAAGATGGGGAATTAAATCCTCTTCAATCCTGAGGGTCCCTGGGGGCCAACTAGCCCAACAGGTACATCCAGAAAGCGCCACAGAGCTGCGTTGCAGAGAGGTGTAAAAGGGGTGTGGCCTCTCTACACGTCTCTGCAACGCAGCCCCCTGGCGCATATTGGAGGTTCCTGGTGGGCTAGTTGGCCCCTAGGGACCCTCAGGATTCAAGGGGACTTAATCCCCCAACTTAAAACGCGCCACGGGGCGCGTTTGCACAGATGTCACCTCAGGCCCCGCCCTCCCTTCACCATTGTGCAAATATTCTTCTAAAATCATCCGAAATACGAATTCCTATTTACTCACCTGTTATAAGGAGAGACCTCAGTGCTGCATCTTTCAGCCCAGTACTGGTCCTGAAAAGTAATTTTAAGCGTACTTACCAGTAACTTGAATTTCCTTCCATAGGATATCATTGCCTGCTTTTTGTTGAAAAAGTTTCTAAGTGTTAATTTTTGAAACATACAAATATTCCTCTAAAATCAGCCGAAATACGAATTCCGATTTACTCACCTGTTATAAGGAGAGACCTCAGTGCTGTATCTTTCAGCCCAGTACTGGTCCTGAAAAGTAATTTTAACCGTACTTACCAGTAACTTGAATTTCCTTCTATAGGCTAACATTGACTGTTTTCACTTGGAAATTCTTCTAAGTGTGGAGTTTTGGAACTTTAAAATATTCCTCTAAAATCAGCCGAAATACGAATTCCGATTTACTCACCTGTTATCAGGAGAGACCTCAGTGCTGTATCTTTCAGCCCAGTACTAATCCTGAAAAGTAATTTTAACCGTACTTACCAGTAACTTGAATTTCCTTCCATAGGCTAACATTGACTGGTTTCACTTGGAAATTCTTCTAAGTGTGGAGTTTTGGAACTTTATAATATTCCTCTAAAATCAACCAAAGTACGAATTCCAATTTACTCACCTGTTATCAGGAGAGAACCCAGTGCTGCATCTTTTAGCCCAGCACTGACCCTGAAAAGTAATTTTAACCGTACTTACCAGTAACTTGAATTTCCTTCATAGGCTAACATTGACTGGTTTCACTTGGAAATTCTTCTAAGTGTGGAGTTTTGGAACTTTATAATATTCCTCTAAAATCAACCAAAGTACGAATTCCAATTTACTCACCTGTTATCAGGAGAGAACCCAGTGCTGCATCTTTTAGCCCAGCACTGACCCTGAAAAGTAATTCTAACCGTACTTACCAGTAACTTGTATGTCCTTCCATAGGAATCCATTGTCTGGTTTTCAGCAGAAAAGTTTCAAAGTGTCGATTTTCACAAACTACAAATATTCCTAAAAATCGCCTGTATGACTTAAACGCATTATTTCAACTGTTTACAGGAGATGCACCAGTGCTGGATCCAGGATCCAACACTGAGTAAGAAAAAGTAACGATAACAGTTTTTAACTTCTAAGTGAATTTCCTTCCATAGGATAACATTGGTGATTCTATGAGAAAAAGTTTCTAAGTGTGAACTTTTAAAGTACAATAATATTCCTTAAAAATCACGACTGTAACCAAAACGCTTTTACTCAACAGTTTACAGGAGATGTCCCAGGACTGAATCTAGGATCCAGTCCTGTGGTTAGAAAAGTAATCCATAAAGTAACTAATTGCATTTAACTAGAAATTCACATTGAGCTGAATGTTGCATTGTGTTTGAAAATGTGTTGCCCATTGCAACAACTGTAACTACTGTACTTAAAAGTCTATTGCCTATGTGCAAAGTATTTAAACTAAAGTAATTCATTCTGAGAAAGTATTTTTTGTAATGTAATGTATAATGTAATTACAATGTAATTTAAAAAATAAAATATTTTTAAAAAAATTGTTTCTAAAAAATTTGGAAATCAGTATGAAAAAAATTTATATAACAATTAATACATTTAAAAATTGTCATTTACAAAACCTTTGAAATTCACTGAAAAAACCGTAGGTTTCAGACATGTTATAGTTACAAATTAGCATTTAAAAAACCTTTGAAATTCACTGAAAAACCATAGGTTTCAGGGACGTTATAGTTACAAATTAGCATTTAAAAAACCTTTGAAATTCACTGAAAAACCATAGGTTTTAGGGACAGTTATAGTTAGTTGGACATTGCACTCGTACAAAACCCGTGAAATTCCCCCGTTATAGTTAGTCCAGCTAACTATAACTCGCGCCCGCAATGCACTGCTGATGACGTCACATATTACATCACTCATGACATGGTCAGTGACATCACTGATGACATCACTGATGACATCTCAAATGACATCACTGATGACATCATCCACGTGATAATCTGATGCACCTCCTCACACCCCAATATAACCTTTGATACACCCACTCTAAATTTCAGACTGCCATTCGCAAAACCATAGACACTCCAACACCAATAACTACATACCCACTCACTGATTCTTAGGTCTACGCACACATCCACTCACTCACCCGTACAGTCACTCATACTTACGGTCACTCAGTACAGGACTATCATATGCACTCATACTCCTATATAGACACTCAAACACCGCCACTCATCCATAGAGGTACTCACACACCTAGTCAGTCATGCAAATAATTAAACACACTACCATTTACTCACCTATACAGTTATACACACACCAGCTCACTTACTCATACAAATAGTAGCACATTCTTACGCTCTTATACAATCACTGATACAAGCACACACTCATCCATACAGCCACTATCACAATCACTCACTCTCGCTTATAGCTATTTATATACTCCAACACACATATATACTGCCTTTCACATATGTAGTTACTCACACATGTACCACTGGGACATACATTCACTCACTAACACACTCTTACACACACTTACCCACCCATACAGTCTATCACAGATGCACTCTTGAAACCATCCACCCAGTGAATCACCCACTCACACATCTATGCACAGAGTTGCACACACACCTCCCACACAAACACTCAGACACCCATACAGATACTCAGACAAGCATTCAATAACTCATATAGACACTCATGTAGCTATTCACAAACACATGCAGCCACTTACACAGCAACAGACAGACGGATACAGACATTCACCCAGTTTAGTCACTAACCCATGCATTCAGTAAGATACGTTAAATCACTCACTTATAGAGTCAGTCACGCACCTATTAAATCATCCATACAGACACTTACACACCCACTCATTCTTCAATATGTCTTTTCCTATATATATTAAAAATATTTAAACTTTACAGAAACACACAGTCACTGGATGATGTCATCAGTGATGTCATTTGAGATGTCATCAGTGATGTCACTGACCATGTCATGAGTGATGTAATATGTGACGTCATCAGCAGTGCATTGTGGGGCGCGAGTTATAGTTAGCTGGACTAACTATAACGGGGGAATTTCACGGGTTTTGTACGAGTGCAATGTCCAACTAACTATAACTGTCCCTAAAACCTATGGTTTTTTCAGTGAATATATATATATATATATATATATGTTCAATAAAGCGATCACTCAGAGCATGTGCTCTCATCAGATGATCGTTTAACTGGATTAAACCATCATCTGATTAAAGCACATACTCCAAGTGATCGCTTTATTGAACTTATTTATGGAAAACATGTCCGGCGCGCTCCGCCGGCCATAGCGATCCTCTGCCAAGGGCGAGGGGAGACGGAAGGAGCAAAGCCGTCTAACATATAGATATATATATATATATATATATATCTATATATATATATATATATTTAAATGTGTACTGAAATATAATGTGTTTTCCAAAATAACATAATGTTCATTTTATAGAATTCACATGAATTTATCAATTCTACATATATACATATTGAAGTACACACCACATAAAATATAGGGTGTCAAACAGACAGCACATACTAATTAACCCTGGGCGTAGTTGGTGTAGCGGGGCTACGCGGAGGTCCACGGAGTTGGGAACAAACTCCGCTCCGCCACCCACCTCCACCACACTATTAACAATTAATTCTACATTAATCAAAAGTAAAATAAAAAACACTTATCTGTACTGCGGAGTCCCCGGCCTGCCCTCCTCCTCTTCCTCGCCATCTGGGTAATCCTTGCGAAAACTGCACATGCATGTGAGAAATGTGCGGGGCGCGCATGCGCAGTTTTCTCAAGGATCACCCACAGACGGCGAGGAAGAGGAGGAGGGCAGCCCGGGGACGCCGCAGTACAGGTAAGTGTTTTTTAATTTACTTTTAATTAATGTAGAATTAATTGTTAATAGGGGGGTTGGAGGTGGGGGCTGGCCAACTCCGGTCCAGAGTGTGCAGAGATTTGCCTACTCCGCGTTCTCCGCGGAACGCGGAGTTGGCAAATCTCCGCACACTCCGCGGGCGGAGCGGAGTTCTCCGCCCGCCCTTAATACTAATGTTGTGGTATTGTCTAAACATACCAGCATTGTTCTATACAATTAAAAAAAATTGTGAAACTAGGTATATCTATCCTGTGCTTTGAACAAAATACAAATTAGTCAGAATTGCATATACATTTTAAACATGTACCTGCTCCTCTGGTGAGCCATACAGTTGGATTTACAGGTACAGGACCTTAATAGCAAGCAACTCCAGCTCCTCTGGCAAAAAGGCTGGGACCCTGTCACCTGCTTTTCCATTCATCGTTCTCCCAGAGGTTGAAAATAGCAGCAAAGGTGGAGGAGGTGTTGTTGGCTGCATTGTTAGGAGGCAAGTGAGATTTTTTTGCAATGCTGCGTATATGTAAGAGATCTTCAATGGCAATGGACACATCAATTGGCTGTTGTACATTGCTTTCACACATGATAGACTATGACTGTCTGTCATGTAGTTTCACACCCAGTACCCGGTCAACTTCCGCCGTAGACGTCTAATTCCAAATGTCCTGACGGCGAGGTCAGGGGCCCACTGTTTTAGATGGTGAAGTAGTGTGTTTGTCAATGTTCAGTGCGTCACTACCACTGAAAATGGTGGCTATTTGTTTAAACAAAAACTGTGATATGTTACGTTACTGTAGTTAAGTGTGATATTTGTACAGTTTTGTTTGTACTTCCATTGACTGCAGTTATGATGGTAAACATTTTTTTAAACGAATGTGTAAATAATTAACATTTATCAAAAGTACAAAAATGGCATATGTAAAAATGTATATTTAAAAAATTCCCTGAAATTATCAATGTTTTGTATAAATATGTAATAGAAAATGTATTTATTTAGAAAATTAGATGAAATGTGTGTTACAATTTAAAAATAAATTTACCAAAAATAGTACAACATTTTTATTACTATCCATGCAGACATACAAACCCTGGATGAGTGAGGAGATGACAGCCTTAAGTGTTTAGACCATTTCCAGACCTTGCCAACATGAAAGAATGGGATATTATCAAAACATTCAGATTGAGTAGGCTAACAATTCTTGATTTATGTCATCAGCTAGAGCCAGATCTTCTGCCTCACAAAGGAATCCCACAGCTATAACACCAATAGTGAAAATCATGGCATCACTAAGTTTTGTGGCCACAGGATTATTCCAATACACTGTGGCAGTATCTGGTGGAATATCACAACCAACCTTCAGTGGTGTGCTACAAGAGGTTCTTTCTTCAATGATGAGACACATCAACAGCTTTATCCATTTTCCATGAAACAAGGATTTTGCCAATGTGAAGGGATATTGTTATGCTTTGGGTCACACAATTGATGGAACACATATTGCCTTAGTGCCACCATATGCCAAATAACAAGTCTGCTGCAATCGTAAAAACGTACATTCAATCAGTGTGCAAGTTGTGCTTTCCAGATCTGTACATCACAACTGCATGTGCTCACCTTCCAGGATCAACCCATGATTTTTTTATACTATGGAATAGCAGCATGCCCCTTCAAGTGTCACAACTTGGACCTAAGAGGGCCTGGATTGTTGGTAAGTACAATCTGTAACTATATTATTTAGTAAATTCCAAATTTAATGTTCTAAAATAGTGTTTTATTTTTGGGCTAATTGTATTTTTCTCATATAGGAGACTCCGCTTATCCTAACCGTCCATGGTGGTTAGCACCGCTGAGGAATCCAACAACGCCAGGGGAAGTACACTTCAACGAGGCTCATTAAAAAATACAGAGGCCAGTGGAGCTGGCTTTTGGCCTCCTAAAGGCCAGATTTTGATGTCTTTATGGGACTGGCGGAGCCCTCCTATACTCACCTAATAAGGTGTGCCAAATCGCCATGGACTGCTGCATGTTGCACAACATAGCCCTGTGATGGAACATCCTATATATTGCATAGGATGGCGACCATGAAGATCCACTGGATGAGGATGTTGAAATGCCAAATGAAGATGATAGTGGTGAAGAGGAAGTAATTGACCTATGTCAAGATGTTATTGACAATTCTTTTTACAAGAGTGTGAGTATATATTTACAGTTTTAAAAAAAAATGTTAAACCAACTTTTAATTTAATGAGGATGACAGTCTGTGCTGGACATTTGTTAGGAAGGGAATAATAAGGAAAATCCTAGCCAAAGATGTTTGTTAATCAAAGTTTTGACACATTGACTACTGTGTTCATTTACATTGTTTATCTTTGATTGTTCTTGGAAAATGTGTCCTCAAGATAATTCATTGTTATGTGTAAATTTTGTATTGTAAACTAATTTCTTTTGTGTTTACTCTGTTTTAGTTTCCTTCACCATATCATCTTCATTTGGACATTTCAATGTTGTGACATTTACGGTTCTATGCTGTTGCTGTGAAGTACAAAAGGAACATGGGTTGATCCTGTGAAAGAGACACACACACTTTGTATGTACATATCTGGTATGAAGAAGACTTGCACAGTGATTGAAAGGAAGTTTATAAAATTGTATTGGACTTGCTTTCTGTTGAGTGTTACAATCAAGGCAATATGTGCTGCTTAAATTGCTCTAATCACATGTGGTAGGCTACACAAAGCATACAAATCTCCCTTCACATAGGCTAAATGCACAGTTTGTGTTAAATGTATGTAGCTGTTGATGTGTCTCATCATTGAAGGAAGAATGTCTTGTAGCACCTTACTTAAAGTTGGTTGTGAGTGGCATTCCACCAGATACTGGAACAGTGTAATGAAAATGATACTGTGGCCACAAAAGGGAGTACTGCCATTATTTTCACTAACAATGCTATTGATCTGGGTTTCCTATTGTGAGGCCAAAGATCTGGCTCCAGCTGATGACATCCATCAATAAGAGTTTGCCTATTTGATTTTATTTTTGATTGACTCCCATTCTTCCATGGTGGCAGGGTCCGAAACTGTAAAAATAAAACATGGAATGAATTTTTTGGGAATAATGACAGAATATAATGTATTAGTAAAAATATGAAACATTTCTTTATTCCAATTAAATCATATCTTAGGTTTGGAAGTGTGTTTTTGTAAATTATTTCATCCTTTTAACGAAGTGAAAACCACTACCTACATGGAATTTATTTATGAATAAACAATCGTAAAACGTATAATGGTAGTAAATAAAAGGTAACAAATTGAGAAAAGAAATATAACACCAGCCTTCAATTTTGTTATTTTAGATTTTATTCAACAAAACCAAAACAACTAAAACAGGATGAAAAGAAAAAAGCAAACACAAATTTAAATATTCAATCATGAGGAATGAAGCTATTGTTGAAAAGCCAAACCTGTTTGAAGGCCAATGTACAAAATACAACTGGCATCAGAAAGGTAAATGTGTCTAGAAAATAGTCCACAGAGTGAATGGTAGTCACACACTGGAGAAAGTTAGGTTCTGTGTCTCTTCATGGTGGTGGTGGAGGTCTTGCCATCCTCTCCTGCTGGTCCGGATGAACGTGTATCCCTGTGATGGACTGGTGGATCCACAGTTGCAGGGACTGAGATGGGTGCATCTGTTTCCTCTTGTGACAGGGCCTCCCTATCTGTGGCTGAAGCAGATGTAGTTGGGCCAGATGTTGTTAGATTACAGAAAGGGGAAGATGTTGCTGGGAAAGTTCTGCACATTTGGGTAAAAATATCATGCAGCATCCCAGTCCGGGAGCCCAAATTGGAGTTCAGATTCTCCATCTGTACATTGTGGTCCGTCTGTAACTGTTTCATCTCACGGAGCTCTGTAAGGACTTATAAAACGTTGCATGAAATGGAGATTGATAAATACACAACATTTTAACATAAGTGGAATTTATGATTGAAAAGAGAGAATGAGCATGATCACATTGCAATATTATTTTAACAAAACAAAAACAAGGCATCATGGTAGTTGTAGTCATTTCAATTAAACATTAACAGCACATGCAAATTTGTACGTTTAACATACGCAGTGAAACAATGCAGTAAAAAAGAAGAGACATTTGGAATATAAAACACATGTATGAAATGTGTTATTTGGTGTAAAAAGCACTTACAAGTACCATTACATCATGTAAAATGTAATGGAGATTGAGACCTGCAATCTTAAATACAATGAACTCAATTCAAACAAACGAACACGAGCCAAAGAAATTGTACACACACACACACATATATATATATATATATATTTATAGGTTTCACTGTTTCCAAAAGTGCAAAGCACATTAGCAACAGCTAAATGAAATTCAAAAATGATATTTAGGTTTAGTGACACATTCAAAAGTATAACTTACCAGTCTCCACTCCACCAGGGATTCCTGTCAAGCCTTCAGGATGTTGGCTCAGATTACCTTCAGGATATAGGCTTGGATGACCTTCTGCTCACATGGAAAAAGTTGTAAGGGGCCATGTGAACCACCAGCAGTTCTATGGGCCTCCAGGTGGTGCTTGGAAGCAAGGTAAATCACTCACCCCCCATGTCCTTACATGTCGTTCCACCACTTCCTAATTTCCTCCTGTGTGTGTACGTTATTTTCTACAGCATTCACTCTGTCAACTATTCTGGTCCACATTTGCATTTTTTGAGCTGTGGCTATATTTTGTGCTTAGGTTATAAACAATTGTGGCTCTACTCTAAGAATTGCATCCACCATTACTGACAATTCCCCCTCTAAGATTATTTCTCCTCTCTGCCATTATGAATAAAACAACAATTAAATAAATGTTATGACCCACAAGAATATGAATGAAAGAATGGTTAAGGGACAAGAAACAGAGAAAGCTAAAGAATAAACTTGACTTAACTGGCAAAAGTTCAGTTTGAAAATGTTATGGGATGGCAAGGATCATGGTCTGAAATGGAGTGAGTCTTATTGTGTGGTATGTAGGTGAAGACAAGTAGGAAAACACATCAGGTGTGTGATGCAGGCATCCATCCAAAAGCCACAAGAATAGCCCACTGTTGAATGCATCCTGTGATACTATCACTCTGTCGGCAATCCGCCGCTAGAACACCGACAGCACAACTGTGAAATCTAAATAGGTTTGGGGCAATCCCGCCACTGTGACATAGATGGAGTAATGTTAGCCAGCAGAGAAGTCTGCAGTGTCAAAACCAGTGAACCATTTATGTGACAGAAAACACTCTGTCGATCCAGATGGTTGTTTATCATCTTAATGCGATGGTCGCAATTCCATCAGCTTGACAGAATACTTGTAAACTTCGCTGCGGAGGGATGACGGGAGTCCCTCCATGATCTAAATCAGGCCCTAACTTCTTTTTGGTGCATTTAATTTTGCCCTGCAGGTTATACTTGTATTCTTCATGTTGGCAAACATCCTATCTTTTTCATGTAAAAGAGTAACACACAAAGGATTTAAGCAGTTTGTGGCAACGGTGATGGTGTGACCATGTATTATAAAAATGAAGGACCGCTGCTGTGCATTATAAGAATATTGAAAGTCACCTCAGGGTTCCATGACTTTATAAAGCAACTTAGCATTCAGCCTTGTCCCTCTATATGGTCACACAACTCCTATGTGACTTGCAATTTCCTTATAATGTAGAGCATGGAGTTGTTTATACTACATCTTTGCATATATAATGTGTACATTTCACTTTATTCCTTTAACATAGACCATGTGCATTGTCAGTACTGATTATGGAGCAGAAGCATTAGAAATACTCACATTGTCATGGCTCAGCATCGCCCCCTTTGATGGGCCCGTAGTACCGGAGGTGTAGGCCACAGTGCAGCACTGGTTGACCTTCAGGCAGCTGATGATATCATTCAGTTTAAAATCAGAGATGTCTTTTCCCAGGTGCATAAACTCCTTCCACTGCATTCGGACATCAATGTATCAGAAAGACAAAGGTAACATCAAAATCTACCCAGGAAGATGGAAATTCAGCTCGTCAATATAGCTTTGCAGATATGGTAAAAATGAGTGATTACTTGATTTTTGCACACATTTTCTCATGTGTTGTTATTTTGAATTGAACAGTAACACTGTGGGCATTGTGTGTTTATGCCTCATTGGTGATTGGTAGGACTGCTCTCGGCAAAGAAAAATACACTTCTGAAAAACAACTTTTGTGAACTATGTAATAAAATGCACTGAAGCAGAAAAAATGATGTTAACATAATACATGTTATCACTTTTTTTTCGACAAGACACCAAATTAGTAGCCAGTACACACCAGTAATGTTCTTACTGCTACAGGGTATTATTTTCTAAATGAACCACTACACGACCTATGCATCTAAGGCACCCTTTGCCTGGATGTTAAAAAAGGGAAATTATTCAGAGACTCCTCAATGAGAGGCCAAGCTG
Source organism: Calotriton arnoldi (assembly GCA_963921515.1). Lineage (NCBI taxonomy): Eukaryota > Metazoa > Chordata > Amphibia > Caudata > Salamandridae > Calotriton > Calotriton arnoldi. The sequence goes on along the minus strand of CAWUFW010006905.1, from coordinate 1,026,995 downwards.
GGCCCGGCTGCCACTGAATGAATCAGAATGTTAGCACAAGAAAACAAATAAAAGAGCAGCATCAAAGTGGGACATCTTACCAAAGTCCATTATCATGTAAACAACAGAAAAGAAGAGACAAAGGGGTCGATTCTGATGCGGGTTGGAAAAGCTTCCCGACCGAATCGGTTGGGAAATGGTGTCCGACCCACTCGGATCGGGAAAGTCCGACCGGCGGAGTAGGATGCATCCGGATGCTTCCAGATACGATTTGGTTGAACTCCCATTGACTTCAATGGGAACATTTGTTCCTAACCGCATCAGAATTGGGCCCTCGGTCGGGAAGACACGTTCCCGATCCGATTTGGAAGGAACAAATGCCATTAGGAGGCCTTCCTAACCGCATCAGAATCAGGCCATCGGTCGGGAAGCTTTTCCAACCCGCATCAGAATCGGGCCCAAAGAATGAAAACGAAGGAAAGATACCAAAATGTGACCTGGTACAGGTCGAAAGAGGTATTTCAAAAGAAATACTGAAATAAGCAGAAAGAAGTAATAGTAACAATGAATCCATAGCTCCAGAATTGCTTGTAACATTTGGGCAGAGCCAGGCAGTATCCTACTTAAGGAGCAAAATACGAGTGGGAATTAAGTACAGTCTACAGTTAACAAGGAACATATGCCAATAGCCCCTACATAGAGGAATGTTAACATGTGAATTTTCTACAATTTACCCAGATGCTTATATAACCAAAAAATTTATTGGCAGCTAAACTGAGCAGGGATTACAAGAAGTCCACATTTGTGATTAGGGTAAGTAATGACAACTGACACCAAAAACATGATTTAAATTACACATACTCAAAGAAAGCAAGCTGCATCCATAGTAATCATATTGTTAATGGTCAATCTTCTTCATTGAAACTGTTCTCAATCAGTCAAAATCTGTAAATGTTCACCGAGCCCTTTCTATCTGGGGCTCTCCAGTGTTCTATACTGTCTGCTTCAATTGGTATTCTATATTTTGAAACACCAGGGATTATCCTTAGAAATTCAAGGAACTTTATGATAAATCTTTACCTCTCTATCTCTTCTCCCAGTGACATATCTCACCTTTCTAATAACGTGGAGACATTTCAAAGGTGGATTGCTCTGCAGTGCTTAAATGAAACCCTTTCAAAGCTACATCTGTGTTGATCTCTGCAAAGGAATGCAAGCTACCAGCATATTCAGGGATCAAGTACTGACTGCAGTAAACCTGTTCTTCATAATAATGCAACATCTTTTAGTTTAATGTTAATAGACTTAACATACAAACTCAAATTAACACCATCACTAGCAGTGCATGTTAACAGCTTAGGTTAGTATAGGCTATAAGTCAATTCATTCTAAAACAATAGCTCAATACCTTAATGCAAGCCCTCATCGTCTTCAGTTTGCACTGTTTTCACTGACTCTTCACTAATCTACCCAAAGTCCATCTCACACCATTAAGTCTGTTTTCCAATTTGTATCTTAATGCAAGAAAGTTGCCCATATTACTTCTAAACTGGCAATGCTATGAACCAGCATAATTTAGTGTCCCATCCCTTTATATGCAAATGATATCCTCTGCACGTGTCTTATCATGTGTCTCGTTAAGTTGGAATAGGCTTATTAATAATTGAATTAGGTTAGTAGGCAACTGAACTTTTAATGAGAAGTTGGCCTCAGATATGGAAACTGAGACTGTGGGAGAGACCCTCCCTTATTAGCAAGACTACATCCAGGGTTGTCCTGATGGTTACTTCATTGAGTGAGAGCTGTGAAACTAGGGAGTCTACCTGCTCCTAGAGAACACTAAGGTCCAGATTTACTCGACTTTTATGCAATGCAGTGAAGCAAGGCAACTTCCTCTGCTGTGTTGTGTGAATGGGAGAGAGATGAAATGCACCATATCTTCCAAGATATGGCACATTTCTGCTCTCCCACATTGCTAGCTCATTTGAGGCAGCCTAGCGCCCACATGGGCACCCTTGCACCTCGGTGCAAGGTTGCCTACGTTGCAAGGAGAATTGTTTTTGTGCACAAAGTGATAACAATCTCTCAAGGCATTTTCCTCTTTCTATGTGTGCTGCAGATTGAAGAACACATAGAAAAAGGAAATAATGAGGAGACAAAAAGATTTTTCTCCTCGTTACACCTTCCTCTGGGAGGCGTAGTGATTTCACATATCTCAGGTTTAAAAACCTTTGTAAATCTGGGATTGCGTGAAATCCATGGGTGTATGCATAGGAACACCCATGTTCCACCCATGGAATTCCACCCAGAATAAAATATAACGCAATGCAGGGCAAGTCGCTGCATTCCATTCCATTTTTTTTACAAAGACACAGAAGGTGGCAGAAATCACCCCTTGTGTAGCTTTGTAAATATCTACTAACATTTTGCATCATTGATGGGCCACAAAAGAGGCTCAACCATGACACAAAATGTTGGTAAGTTAGGCCCTAGGTTCAGATTTTTTCAGTTAGTGGAAACTGATATGAAGAAGCCTTCTTTAATCTTCTTTCAGCTTTAATTGTGTAATCTTTAGAATAGTTGAGCAGACACTGTCCTATTTTCACTGAGAGACGACTTCTTCTTGATTCTGCTGACTTCCCCTGGCCAGAGTGTTGAGCTTCACGCTTGAGCACTCATACTTTCCTCTTGAACCTCAAACTTGGTTCATCTGTTGCTGACACCTTCCTCATAGGATTTCCCCTTGCCACTGCTGATACTGTATTTAAAATAGGGAAAGTTTCCTTTATGGCACTAGCTTGGGTGATATTTTGCTTGCTGTGTGGGATGATATTTTTTCTTATAATATATAAATTCAGACTGCATGCTCATTTTAACAGGTATGCTCTCACAACATATGTTCTTCAAACGTAACTTTTAACCTGAACCACATATTTATCAAAACCCTTAAGGTTTGGATACCATCCTCTGTGTTGCTTTTGTGGACCCACATTGGTTTTGCTGTATTTGAAATGTATTGCTGATGTTAGCTTCTTTCTTACACTTCACGTCAATAATCATAAGAACATACGACTGATGGGGATTTCTGTTTGAAGAGGTTGACATTCCAGACACCCCGCTCAATTAAGTGGTATTAGAGGATGGCTTGTCACTGAAGTGCAGGAAGGTAAAATACTATGGAAAAGATCTAGAGCATGCTTAAGTCCAGTTCATGCCCCTTAAAATTTTGACCCATTTGGAAGATCGGCAGTCTTTTGCTGGTTTTGAAGGTGGTCGCGGTGGTTGAGGAATGAGTATAAATAGGTTTGTGAGTCACAATTTGTGTATGTCAAGCTTGAGGTGTTTTGTTGATATTGTGTGTTTTCTGCATTGTATCGATGTTTATGGTATCATTTTGTGAATGCATATATGCTTAATATTGAGCAGTTGAAGTTATATCAGGCTCATCGCAGCCCAAGATCCCGGGATAGGTAAAAAGTAAATAGTTGTTTAACCGGTCTACTAAGTTTTGTAGCCTTGGTCCGTCAGGTATCATCGGCTTCACAATTAACTAGTAACTGATTCTTGCAAGTGTGCTAATAGTGATTGATGTTGGTAGATCCTGTGGTGCAGAGGAGAAACTGCATCAGTCAAGGTGATTTCCCACTGCTCGAGATTTCACCTGTGTAGGTGCCAACATTGGAGAGTATAATTCTCTGTTATTTTCTTGAGTGAGTGGTTACTTTGAATTTCTATAGGGTAGCAGACAAGAGTTATTTGCTAATTGTGCTTGCTCTAGTATTGCTATAAAGCTTTTTGCGAAGGAATTGAGAAGAAGGGATTGCCATAGTGTGATTCTGAAGCCTTCGTCATTGGGTGGTGAGCTGGTATCGGTTGGCTGGTGTAGGGGCCACGATGGTATTGGTTGTTGCATCATCGAGTGTTGCTCTGTAAAAGGTTTGTGTAGAAAGCGCCACACTTAGATTAGATATTAGAACCGCTACATACTATATTGTATTTTGGGAGAAAATCACTGTTTACTACTGAATTTTAGAAATGATTGCAAAAATAAAATGTTTTAGGGCACTTAGAGATTTGATCCAAGAGTTCCCATTCAAAAGGGTGAGGAAGTTCCATGGGAAAGAACAGCAGGTCATTATATGATCAGAAATGTAGGACTTCACACATGTATTTAGCTGAAACAATGGAACAAGATCACTGAGAAAGAAGGGTCCTTGCAGTTTCCTAGCTATGTTACCTTTAATAAAAATATAATTGAAAATTTGAGACAGGTCATATGAACCAAAACCCCAACCCAGACCAGCACAAAATGAAGCCTTGAATGTTTCGGAGTGTGCTGCCCATGCAAAGGGCAAGGAAAGGTATCAGAATAGGGTGAAAAGGGCAATTCATAGTTGGGTGGGTGCTAAATGGGATGCAGAATAGCAAATGTGGAAAAGGGATATGATTGCGGGAGCTGTTATATCTGTTATTGATAAATGAAAAATCTAAAAAGAAGAGAGCTCAGGGAGGATAAGAGGAGGAGGTGCAGGATAAGTCTGACACTGACAGCAACTCTAGTGACCACTTCTTGGAGGACTTGCTGCCCTCTCGACCACCACCTTATAACATAGTCCAGCCAGTTGGAGATGGCGGTGCTGCTGGTAAAGGCAATGGTGCTACTGCTTCCGTTGACCAACATGTAATAGGCACGGGGACCTGCCCCACAACCCCAGTTATCACTGTTCCAGCCCCAAAACCTATTGTTGTGACTTCCTATTCTACTGTCCCAGTTGTACCAGGCCTTGGAGTGACTACCCCTGTTGTAACGACCCAGACACAGACTGTTCCTACTTTGACTGCCCCAGAAGTCATGGCTCCGATACCTATAGTGTTTGAGGATGCTGCTAGAATGCCTGCCACTGTTATTACACCTACGACACAGAATGTCAATTTGGAACTCTAACCAATTTGCAAGGCCTTTAAGATAAGGTGCTATGGGATTCTTGGATTTTGGAGTGATACGTGGATTGTTTGAGGAGTCCCAGAAAGTAGAGAGACCAAGGTGGTCAAGGATGAACCGGTGGTCCAGTCAAGGTTGAGACCGTTAGATATTTCCAGATTGAAGATAGAGTTAGAGGAGCACATTAGGGGAAGTCTTAACTTCAGTTATATGGATCAGTATCAGGAGAATGAGCTTATATATTTGACCTGTGTGGTGCAAGCACATTATAAACTAGCATTTTTGGCCAATAAATATAAGGTAGACTTTTCTAGAAACAAGACTTTTCAGATGAGTTTTTGACCTCAGCTAGAAGATGAAGCAATATTGAACGTGAGGACTTTTGGGATGAAGATACATGTTAAAGAATTGGTTAGCTGCATACAGATTTCGAATAGTGTAGATAAATTAAGGGACAGGTGTGCCAAAAAAGGAAGAAAAATAAGGGACAGTAAGAAGCTGGAGGAATGATAAGGATGCCTACAGCTCCCCCAGATGAAACTGCGGCTAAGACTTACACTTTAAGGAAGGTACATGGAGGAGGATATGTGCATGCGTCCTAGAGTCACTGAAAATAATAGAATATGCTAAGAGGGCTGTTGTGTTTTTATTTCCTCAACAAAACCTCAAAGGCAACCCCAACTACCACATCTCATCAATGATCTCCTAAATACTGCAAAGAACCTACAGAAGCTCCAGCCAAGGAAAATGATGTATGCAATGCCAAGGATTATATATATGTGATGTTGCTTACCGTGTACAGGTTGGGTTTCCTTATCTGGAGCTCACCACAATATTGTATGATGGCCTTGAGATGAGGCAGACGGTCCTGGATCTAAAGAAAACTCATAAGGAAGATGAAAAAATTAAATATCTTCCTTCCTTTAACAAAGGTATTAGGAAATGTACAATCACTTCTATAAAAATGAACAATTTAATGCTTGTCTTGTGTATTTTTCATTGTATGAATTTTGATGCATTGATTATCTTCTCACTGTCCCTCATTTCCTCATGTGAATACATATTTACATTGAGAGTCCAATCTGTCTTGTTCCTTTCTGAAATTTGGACAATACTTCAAGTGAAGGAAGTGTGGTGGGACTATATAGAATGCATAGTATACCGCAACTATGCTGTCACACATTCCTCTTGTTCTCTAAAGGGTCTTGTCCCATAGTTTGGACACTTAGGGCAGATTTACTAAGATTTCACACAATACAGGGCATCAAGCAAAGTTGCTTCACTACATTGTATGAAACGGACAGAGCAGAAATGGAGTAATTCCGCTCCCTCCTTGTGCTGTTGCACTGTGTACAGCCTTTCGCCAATGGAGGCATCCTTGCACCTTTCTGCAAGAGTGTCTGCATTATAAGCAGGATTGTTTTTTGCAGGAAGGTTTACCTTCCTGCACAAATGCAATCCCTAAAGGCATTTTCCTTTTTCTCTGTGTGACGCAGAATGCATCACACATAGAAAAAGGAAGTGACGAGGAGAAATAAATATATTTCTCCTTGTTACGCCTGGGTTTGGGAGGCACACCACTTTTACGTGACCCCAGGTTTACTGACCTTAGTAGATCTGGGGCTGCGTCAAGATTCATGGGTGGATGCATGTAATGCCCATGCTTTATCCATGGAACTCCACAGACGTAAGGTAAAGCAAGGCAAAATATGCTCTGCCGTGTGCCACTTTTTTTTATAAAGCCATGCAAGGCACCGCAAATCAACCCTTGCGTGGCTTTGTAAATCTCAACTAACATTTTACCTCATGGCTGTGCCAAAAAAGTGACACAGCCACAACACAAAATGTTAATAAATCTGCCCCTTGACGTCTTGCAATAATACAACCTCTAATATTCATTCTTGAGATCTATTTGTAACATACAGGTCACAGGCTGCAATATTTGCGGGATATCCACTACATTTATCCTTGAAAATTAAAAAGAATCAAACTTCTAGTGACTGGATATAATTTTCATTTATCCAAAGAAACCTCAATTTTCCTTGCTGGGTACATATGGATTGCAGTAAAGACAAATACACCCCTGAACTTGTGGTTATGCAGTGGCATCCCTACCCTAATTATCACACACTGTCTCTAAGATTCTACAATGAAGCCCCTTCTCTAATGACAGGGGCTGCTGTCTTCCTTAGGTTATAGGGGTATCAGAGAAACTGGAGAAGTTTTATAACACTCCACATCACGTAGATCATTTGACTGAAGTTAATTTTCTGAATGCATGGATATTAATCAAGTGTAAGTGGTAAGGTTCTTACTATCCAATCACAATGAGAGATAAAGAGGACCACCTAAGTTCACATATAAATCACAAAAGGTGCTTGAGTAAAGAATAATCAGTAGTGAAACTCACAAGCAAGTGAAAGAAGACAACCCCTGGAAGGATCAAACAAAGTTACTTGAGAGGTCGCCTCAATCGCTACTTATCATGGCCTTCATCCTCGATGGCCCCCACACCAGAGTAGGACAATGCCACTGTGATGGACTCAGCCATAGAGGGAGTTTCTAAATATTTTCTTTCAGGACATATGCAGGGGTCCAGGTGCAAAGGATAAAAATACCTAAGTGTACATCCAAAAGATTTGCTGTTATTTACAGGTACCCTGGATTCATTTAAAAAGAACTGTGTGTTGTTCTATGGTTAGAGACAATGCATCACCTAACCACCCATAACTGCTGACATGTTTCGACAGATTTTAAGCCTGTGCATGCCAGAGATCTTCTTCAAGGCTAAGGAACTTCCTGCCTAAATAGTGCATACATCCCGTAGGTATACAGCTCTAATATGTGCCTACTGTAGTTCAGCAGGAGCACCTGCGAGTAACAAACTTGTAGATTAAATACATATAAAACATAATGACTAAATATATTTTTCCTTTAGTCACTTCTGTTAAAAGGTTTATAAATTATGACATGTTCCACGGCTACAAAATTTTCACAATATACTCACCTCACTCGTGGTCACTGCAAATCACTAAAAAACTGTACTGTAAAACACAAAAACACTGTGTCTGTACATGCAAGTGCTACTGTCCGTGACAACCTTACCTTCCAATAACATAAGGGCTTCATTAGGTCCCCCTTCTATACTATTCATCATGACTCCAAATCCAATAAGTATTTCTTTGAAATCATGTATGTTGAACTAACCTTCCGTTGCGTTTTACTAATTATATCTTGTAAAACATCATGACATTCAGGAGTGCACCTATTATTGTACTTCCTGAGATATAATTCTTCCTCTTTGGTACTTTAATAAGCCCTTCAAGTTATTTTCACTAACATTTGAACATTTTTGCTGTAGCATTCTGGTGAGCAAAAATCTGGCAGTCTGTAATAGGCAGAACATGATTAATGGGATAGTGAGGCTACCTGCCGAGGTAAGAATCAAAAGTTGTAAAGTTATAGCCTAAAGGTAAAAGCTCCAAGCTATGGGTTAATTTTGTCAGTATCAGGAGTCTGGCCAACACTTTGGAAAAGGAGGTGTAAATAACTAAATAGTGCAAAATACAAAACACAGAAGTCGTCAGATATTTTTAGACATTTCTTGTATTTAGTGCTGATTATTAACATAAGTTCCTTGTTAGAAGATCAGAACTGGTAAATGGTGGCTTTTTATGGGGATGAATAAAAGGTCACTATCCAAGAGTACTCAATAGTTGTGACCTTTATCCATAGGCCTTGATAGGGAAACCAGTTTGGTAGTTCAGGATAGCGGGAATAGAGAGGTGTTGACCCTCTTCAGAAGAAGTGATTTTTATTGTTAAGACATAACCAATTGTTCTCCATACACCTGTTGACATGGATGTGATGTTGAGACATTAAGGAGTTTGGTTCATAGCCTAGCCTGAAGTAGGGTTGTCTATCATCTGCAGATATGGAAAAGCCTTTCTCTTATGAGTTGACGATGATTGTGAGTGGTGTGATGTCAATGTGAAAGTGAAAGTGTCATGGTGAGAGGTTACATCACCACAATTGACATTTGAGGTGCTTTAGAATACTGGTCCTAATTTGACCTGGTGGGAGTGGCTAAGGAGGAGGGAATCAAACTAAAGCAAAGTTCTGCACCAGTTGCTTTATATTTGGTACCCCAGCACTGGGTTTGTGTGGCAGGAATATATATGAACAATAACTCTAGGAGCCCTGTTTATTTTCTGCATTTCCATATCTTGCCATTTGTCTGCATTTCAGCAGCAATTCAGAGGATTTTGAGGGCCTAAGGTTGGGAAAAGATACAACAGTACAATTTCACCTCATCCCTAAGTGTAACTTCCATACTCTCGTTATGCATAAAAAAGCTCCCTAGCCACAGATGTCCTTGCTCTACAAAAGGAATAGACTTTAGAATCGCGTTCCATTCTGTTGTTTGATCCCACCTTGACAGTGTTAACGCTCCACTGGATTATAGTAAAAGTATATAGTATATAGTATATGTGGCTCATCCCATTAGAGTATTATGAGAATATGATGAGGTGACTCCACCACTAAAAACATGTACTGGCATCATTGTTTGCCTGCTCAGTATGTTATCTCTGACATTCCACAACTCATGGAAATTCTAATATTCCCCTGTTGGTGATGACAGGAGCATTCAGCAAAAATCTAAAAGCCATCAACAAACAACCCACCAACCACCTCGAACTCCGCAACCTACGTGACCACATCCAATCAGGTTTACGTAGCAACCACAGCACAGAAACAGCACTCATCACAGTCACTGATGACATCCACACAATAGTGGACTGTGGAGAATCCCCATCCCTCATCCTACTTGATCTCTCTGATATCTTTGATGCAGTCTCTCTCCACACCCTTGTCACAAGACTGCACGACAAAGGCACCCAAGGATCAACCCTCACCTGGAATTGCTCCTTCCTCAAAGAACACAGAGAGTCAGACTACCTTCCTGCATATCGGAACCGAAGATTCTGATCTGCAGAATCCCCCAGGGTTCATTGCTGAGCCCAACCCTGTTTAACATCTATATAACACAGCTCACCAACAATTTCAGATTACATGGAATCTCCATCATGTCCTACGCCCATGACACTCTGACCAACAAGTCCACCACCACTAGAACCAAATTCTCCAACTCAACTGCATGATCAGCATAGTTGACTGAATGAGAGCCAACTGCCTGCCACTCAACTCCGACAAGACAGAAATGTTGATCTTCAGGAACAAGAGATCTCTCTGGGAGTCCATTAGGTAGGCATCAGAGCTCAGACCCTCACACTTACTAACCAACCACACAGGAAACCTGGAAATCATTCTTGATGACAAGCTAAACATGACAGCACTTGTCAACAAAGTCAGCCCCTCTTGCTTCCATATACTCTGCATGTTCCACAAGATCTTCAAGAGACTAGCCCGGAACACCAGACGCACATTCACGTAAGCCCTCATCACAAGCAGACTACAGCAATGCACTCTATGCTGGGATCTCCAATCATCTCCTCCACCGATTCCAGACCATCCAGAATTCAACAGCAAGTCTCATCCTCAACCTCCCACAGCACACCCACAATACACCACATCTCAGAGAGCTCCACTGGCTCCCCATACCTCAACAATCGCCTTCATATCCATCAAACCACTAGACACGTGATCTTATCCTGCCATTTGGTAATGGGGAGCCAGTGAGGAGATGTACTCAGGCTCTGGAATCGAAGGGTGCGGGGCCGGGTGATTCCTCTGGATTGAGGACCGTAGTGTTGAACACCCGCTCCCTCCAGAAGCACAATTTGGAAATTTTTATGCTTCTTCAGGAGTAAGAGCCAGATATCCTTGCAGTAACGGAAACATGGCTGGAGGATGCCTCAGGTTCCAATATAGTGGCCGCCCTCCCCCCAGATTATGATGGCTTGACGTACAAACAACAGGGCGGGAAAAGAGGGGCAGGAGTGGCGGTGTTTAGCCGCAAGTCTCTGACCACAGAAAGGATAGTAGCAGAAAGCTTGGATGAAGCGGAAGTCCTGGGGATAAAAATAGGGCTAAAATCCTCCTGCCTGAAAGTGTTAGTAGTATACCGCCCCACCCCCCCAGTCCACCCCTCCATTTAATGATTCACTTACTGAAGTGGTCAGCGATTTGTGCTCCAGATACCAACAGATCCTAGTGGTGGGGGACTTTAACTACCACTGGGACCAGGCACCTAGACAGTCCTTGACCAGCAGGTTTGGCGAGGCGATGACCATGCTGGGGCTGAAACAAATTGTGGAAATCCCTACTCATGAGAAGGGCCATACTCTAGACCTTATCTGGACTACGCTGCCCGCTGCACAACTAATAGAGTGTAGACCATGTAGTTGGTCAGATCACCATCTGATCAATTTCATGATCCCTCTGCCCAGTCAGCTAAAGTACCTACCTCTAGTATGGAGGACGGTACGGAATTGGCATAAAATAGAGGAAGCCAGTCTTAGGGAGGCACTGTATGAGACAACGTACCCAGGGAGACAGATGGTGGACCCGGATCTGGAATGTGAGAGACTCACAAGCCGGCTGAGGAAAGCCATTGATACAGTGGCGTCTGCACTGAGGGAAAGGGTGACAAATAGAGTTAAGGGTGCCACATGGTATACGGAGGAACTAAGAGGAAAGAAACAAATATTTGCGCCAGTGTGAAAGGCAATGGCGGAAGTCATACGATCCGGAGGCCCTGGAGGAATATAAAGCAATGCTAGCCCTTTACAAAGTAGCCATCATTGCAAAGAAATCAGCGTACTATGAGTTGAAGATCAAGGAGGCCAAGGACACTCAGAAGGAGACCTTTAATGTGTTGAGAGAGCTGAGCCAAATGCATGAACCGAAGGCGGCTGCCAATTTGGCTGACTGCAATAAGATCGGCGGAGATGGAGAGAGGCAGGCAGGTGTACCGGCACAGCTAAATGTGAGAACCCTCCCGACTGCCCTCACCAATCTCATGAGGCAATAATTGTAAAAATAAGGGGGACGCTACTCCTTCTCATTAACCTAGCAGCACGGGTCAAATCCAGGCCGCTAGTGATACCTAAACTTACCTTGGTCCTGAAGAAACGCTTTGGATCTCCTCCTGAGGCCACAGAGAGCGTGAAACATGTCGACCACCTTATACGCCCATTAGAGACGTATATCTAGCTACCTAGGGACATAATATCCCCCAGAGCAGCACCACACACCTTTTAACAATGACAGAGGGATCACCTTAATAAAAAATATTCACTCCCCCTCCAGTCATCTTTTAAAAAACACTACTTGAGACCTCACTACCACTCACACGCACGCACCCATACGGCTTCTTCATCAAAAGATCTCCGATAAAGAGACCCTTCGGGGGACCCGTAGGGCATTGCAGCGCCGGCCTGACGAGGAGCAACAAGCCCTATGATGAAGCATGACATCCTTCGGGGTGTGTGAGGGCATCATGATGAGGACACACTATCCCCACACATAGAGTAGCACAGGACAAAACTTCATTCTTTGATTTCCCTTTACAAGGAACAGTGACTCCCTTTATTGTACTGACTGCAATAAGATACAGGACTTCTTCCTAACGAAAGTTAAGGATATCCTAACGGAAGCAGGCAACACCCACATAAGCCCATGCCCCCTGTTAGTGGAGGAACAACCAGACTTTCAGGGTGGAAAGCTCTCAGTTTTTCCAACATTAGATTCAGACTCCCTAGCACATATTATGGCTAAAGTGAAATCAGGGTCACCAGGCGACCCTTGCCCACCCAAGGTATTCAAAATTATTCTCCCTGTGTTGGAGTCAGAGCTGCTTTCCTTGTTAAACCTGTCCCTGGTAATTAGGAAGGTACCACTTAACTTTAAAGCAGCCAGGGTGACTCCGCTGCTGAAGAAAGCAAGGGCAGATGCCAACAACTTGAAGAACAATCGACCAATATCCAGACTTCCCTTCTTGGCCAAGGTAGTAGAGCAACATGTGCTTAGAACACTCTCGTCTTTTTTAGAGGAACATCAGCTGCTCCATGTGCGGCAAGCGGGTTTCAGGGCCCACCACAGTAGAGAGCTAGTGATGCTCTCGGTGCTGGACGAGCTGAGGCTCACAGCCGATAAGAAGAAATCATCGGCGCTGATCCTACTGGATCTTACAGCGGCGTTTGACATGGTGAACCATGCTCAGCTGCTTACCCGTATCCAGAGGCTGGGAATCACTGGCTCAGTGTATCAATGGATTGCCTCTTTCTTGAAGGATCGGACTCAAAAGGTCCAGTTGGGGGAATGTGTGTCCAGGAAAGGCGCTTTGCCTGGTGGTGTCCTGCAGGGTTCTGCGATGTCACCCCTGCTTTTTAGCATCTATCTTCAGCCACTCGTGGAAGATTTAGCACAATTGGATTGTCAAGTGTTTAATTACGCTGACGATACACAACTAATCCTGCGGATTGACAATTCCTCAGAGGCACAGTCTAATGTACAGAACATTCTCAGGTTTACTATGAATTGGATGACTACCAACTCACAAAGTAAATCCTGATAAGACTGAGGTATTAGCTATCACCAAATGGGGCAACCCCTGGTCCAATTCCTTTTGGCCACAAGAGCTAGGCACCACTCCGATACCGGTGCCAGTTGTGAAGAGCTTAGGCATTAAGTTGGATACTAAGCTAACACTGAACAACCAGGTGACCTCTGTGGTAGGGAATTGTGTGGGCCTTATGAGGCAACTTCGGAAACGTGTACCCCTCCTGTCAATCTCTACTATGCGCACCGTAGTGTCGGCACTAATCGTGTCTCGACTGGACTACGGCAATGCACTATATATTGGGCTACCTGACAAATTGTCAGGGAAGCTTCAAGTGGTCATGAATGATGCAGCGAGACTGATTTTCAAGCTCCCTAGAAGATCACATGCCACACCATTGCTGCAACAACTACACTGGCTCCCAATCAAGCAGAGGGCCAGGTTTAAGGGTCTGTGTATCGCACACAAAGCCCTGCATAGGACGGCACCTGACTACATCAAGGACCGTTTGAAGAGTTACGTGCCAGGACAATGCCTCCTATCGTCCGAGGCAAGCCTGTTGTCCTGTCCACGGTTTTACAAAGTCACCTTGGGGGGCCAAGCTTTTTTGGTTGTGATTCCCCAGCTTTGGAACAAACTGCCAGAGAGTCTGGGCAGGGAAGCCACCTTACTTCCCTTCAGGAGGAAACTAAAGACCTTCTTGTTTATACAGGCTTTTGGAAAAGCTAAGCCCTGACTGAGTGGGCACTGGTATGGGTAACCATGGTTTTGCTCTGTGTTCCCTCACAAGCGCTTAGAGACCATTGGTGATTTTGCGCTATATAAATGGCAGTTTACATAACATAACATAACATAACATCCTCACTCTCACTCACCCCCCCTCATCCACAGAAGCGGAACGGGAGGTCTAGCATTCTCCTACATCGCACCCAAGACCTGGAACGGCCTCACTCTACACATCAGGGCCTCCTCCTCACTTTATGAATTCTGAAAGAAGCTAAAGACCAGGTTCTTCAACTAATTCCTCGGGGCTGACTCCCATCATCCTCAGTCCTATGCCTACACACTCACTACAGTGCCTAGATCCCCTACCAGATGATTAGCCACGCAATACACATCAACATAGCATGGCATAGCATAGCATAGCATAACATAACATAACATACATCATGCTCTTCAATGAATGCCTCACTAATATCTAATCCCGGTGGACAACTTCATTGCATTCTTTGCTTACACCATTTTCCCCACATCTTCTTCACTGCTTTTCTGCTCATGTCAAGCTTACCATCGTCTCCTTTACCAAAAACTCAGTAGCGTACCATCTGCGTGCCCTATAAGCACTTTCCAATCTTTAGTACAGACTATGGTAACAACCAACAAGGACAACATATTAACAACTTCCCGTAGTTCCATTGGATATTAAATGGCCCTCAATGACTCTGACAGCATTGAACAGAACTCAACCCCACACCCTCCTCCCCTACAAACCTTGTGTAAGGCCAGTTCCATCACACCCTTTCTCTCTCATTCTCTTTCTCTCACACACATTGTAAGAAATTGGGGCCCAGGTTTTCTAAGAGCTTATGTTGCCGTTGCATCACGCAAGGTGACTCAAAGAAATGCAAGGCAACGCAAGCCCTTAACTCAGAATACTGAGACACACAAAGCCACCATTTGTGGCTCTGCATTGGATTTGTAAATCTAGAGTAGAGCAAGGCAGAGCAGGTCGCTGCCTTGTGTTACTCTGCTTTGGGAAGGTGGTTGTTCCTACACATCCACCCATGTATTTTGGTGCATCCCCAGATTTACTAAGAATCGTAAACCTGGGACTGTGTCAAAATGCTACGCCTTCCCAACAGAGGTGTAATAAGGAGAAATATGTTCTTTTCTCATCTTTATTTCTTTATTCTATGTGTGCTACATTGTAGAAAGAGGGAAATGCCTCAGAGGTTTCTTTTGTCCAGGACATTGTCCCTTTCTGCACAATAACAAACCTGCCTGTGATGCAGGCACCCTTGCACCATAGTGCATGAGGGTCTGAGTTGGTGCTAGGCAGCACTCAGTACAGGAATGAACCATATACTAGTAAATATGATGCATTACTTCTCTCTCCATTTGACGCAGCGCAGCAAGTTGTCTAACTTCATTGTGTTGCTCCACATGTTACATTTTGGCCTGGGTGTTTAGTTGAGAGGCCTACTCAAATACGGAACAAAATCCTTGGCAGGTTGAGCCACATAAGTCACTAAATAAATCTGTGCTTCTGCCTCTGGTAGCTTGGTGCAAAAGCAGTCAGGCTTAACTTAAAACCAATTTGTAAAGTATTTATGCAATACTCTAACAGTAATAAAGTGAAACGCAAGAAAAAATCTGAAACCAATTTATTAAAACAGAGTACATTTTAATAAATAAAATAACATAAAAATTACAAAAATGGAAAGAGTCGAACCAGAGTTATGACGTTTTCATATTTTAGGTGAAAATAGAGGCAAAAAGCACAATGTGCTACTTGAGGTTTGTTAGGTTTTAAAAATCCCATCCCTGCAATGTACTCCTTGCATGTTATATTAGGTTAGCAATGTGTGGCTAAATAGATGCCAGTTGTATTTACGTTATGCAACCCACTGAGTTATCCCCGTAATGTGCAGGCTTCAGTTAGCGAGTGTGACTCCATTTTGTATTTCGTATTCCTCACTAGGCTGTATAGACTGTGCCTGAGTTAGGCCTCATGGCTCGTAATGCTTGCCTCAGCAGAACACTGTATTTCGTTATTATTTTTTCTTTCTGTTCAAGGCTGTTTCCCGACCTGCTAATGAGGAGACAATTCAGCTCTCATATACCAATCTAAGGGGTCCATTACGATGACTGGCGGATGCACCTCCGTGATGCTGGCGGTGGGAGAAAATGCTTTTTTCCGCCCGTGAGCAGCGGTGCACCCGTCCGCCATATTACAATGGCCAAACACAGCCCATTGTCCGACCGCCGCGGTGCAACTCAGACCGCAATCAAAACGCACCCGCGAGCGCGGCGGAGACAACCAATCCAGAGCCACTGCCGTGCGGAATGACGTCCCTCCCGCCGTACAAATTAGGATGCGCAAAACAGCCAGGCCCACCGCAGCGGAGAAACCGGCCATTCTGAGCATACGGAAGCACTACAGTGGAGCGCTAAATCGATAACCGGAGCCGACCGCCATGGACCCGGCACTACACGTCTTCCCGGCGCTGTACATGATACACCTACAGCAAGCCATGGACCGTGGCGGACGCCGACGCAGGTACGCCATCACACAACTCCGCTAACAAACACAACCCACAACTCCATGTCCGATGTAAGGTGCCTGCCCCCACCGGACACCCTGGTGGGGACAGGAACACAACCACAGGTGTAGCCACACATGTCCTACCTGCCACTAGTCCACCCCTCCACACACAGGCCACCATGTCCGCGATCCTGAAATAATGTCCAGTTCACGTGACCGCAGCGGTGAATCTGCGAGAAAAAATGCACACAATGTAGTAGGCTGGGCCAGCGCAAGGCAGGGGCAGTGCTCAAAGTACACAGGGCAACACCTCCATACTCCACACACTAGGCCCACCCATACCATGAAGGGACATGCCACGTGATCTCCCTGTGCCCCCACATGCCCAAAAAGCAGCCAGGTGAACACACACACTGCGCCACACAACAAACAACTAGGGAGACAGCCTCATCAGGTGTGGCTGCAGAGTAACACAGCGTACAAGCACTGGGCCAGGGGAACACACACCACAACAACATCACACTCATGGCAAGTAAACTGAGTCCAAGCACAAATTGAACACACACAGACAATGAACAAACACTCCAATGGACAAACAGCCTGCCACAGCCTGACACACAGACATACCCCACACTGACACACAGCAACAAACACAGACCACATGCCAACAGCAATGTAGGACAACAAATAGGAAACCCAAAGTGAGGTGCACACAAATGGAATGGCAAGGAGCTGAACACCAAAAATGTGTACATCACATGCAAGGAAAGGAACACATTACATCCACCCCAGCCCAAAAATCCACACATGGCAGTCACAGTGAGTGAAGTCAAAGCACAGTCACCTCACTGCAACAACTCAGGGAGACAGCAAGGCAACCCATGAATAGGCACAGGGATGAAAGGAAGGGTATGAAGTCCAACCCTGATCAGCCACACATCTGAATCCAAATTTATCACAGGAGTATGTCAGCAGCACAACACACAGGGCCCATTGCAACACTCCATGACAGTCAAACACAAGTATGAACCTTCACACAACCCCCCCACCCATCACACCTGCAGCACACAACACCAGTGACAAACACACAGAAGCTTGCCAATAATATCCAGTCAAGACACTGACAATCAAACACACTCCCTGGGTGGTATCCACAAACATCACACACACACACACAGGTATGGCAGTACCACTGGACGCACAAAAACAACAGTCAAACACAGAACACAATCAAAACACACACACAGAACTACTACAACAACAGACAAGACCTGTGCAGCTAAACAGTGCAAATTCAATGGGAGCACAGACACAACAGGAGTACACAACCACATCAGTCATGAAAGACGCACAGACAACATACCACAACACATATAAGAAGTGCATCCACTAAAAACAATAATGGAGAACAAAAGGCTGAAATGGGCATACAATGACACATAGACAGACATACCACAACACCCATCCACTCAAAATGGTGTCATAGTGTACCACATGTCTGCACATGCACAACCATGACCATAGACACATCAAATGTGAGAGGAGAAAACACCAAGGATGCACATAAAACATGCACGGCAACCACAATAGACCTCAGTCCATGTGACAGACACCCAAGTAAGGCACACCACAATGGCAACACACCTGAATCAAACACAACAACACACACACATTGACAGGAAAATAGAACACCACACACAGAGCAACTGTCAACTGCATGACACAACACAACACAAACACTGCACACAGCCACATCAGCCACAACACATGCACAGGCAAAGCTATCAAAATGCTACAACAGCCAAACATCAGGGGGTGCACAACAGGCAAGGACAAGGCAACATCAACTCACAGCACTGCATGCACACCAAGCAGTGTGTGCACAACACACATACCAGTTACAAACAGGGATGAGTGACACACCATGAACACACACAACAACAATCTAAACATCACACACACAACAACACACCCAGGAAGTCAATCAGTCCACAGCAAACACACATACTACCAAGCCAACACACACAGATGCAGAAGTCTGGGACACAAAAGTTGAAACAACATGATCAGAGGAAATAAGACATTGGCAATGTTGAAGTGGAAAATAGAGCATGTGTCACAGTATACCATACCCACACAGTAACCCTTTATTTAGCAAGGACACTGACAAGGCAGACAACAGGAGTACATTTCTTCTTTTTATTTACATTTCACACAGTTATGCAGCAAAAGTTAGACAAGAGCAAGGCCAGTGGCCAGTTCAAAGTGCAGGTGAGGTACATGAGAAGCTGCACAGGCAAGGGGCAAACAGCAGTGAACAGCAAGGCCAGTGGCCAGTCCAAAGTGCAGGTGAGGTACATGAGAAGCTGCACAGGCAAGGGGCAAACAGCAGTGAACAGCAAGGCCAGTGGCCAGTCCAAAGTGCAGGCGAGGTACATGAGATCCTGCACAGGCAAGGGGCAAACAGCAGTGAACAGCAAGGCCAGTGGCCAGTCCAAAGTGCAGGTGAGGTACATGAGAAGCTGCACAGGCAAGGGGCAAACAGCAGTGAACAGCAAGGCCAGTGGCCAGTCCAAAGTGCAGGTGAGGTACATGAGAAGCTGCACAGGCAAGGGGCAAATAGCAGTGAACAGCAAGGCCAGTGGACAGGACACAGTGCAGGTGAGGTACATGAGAAGCTGCACAGGCAAGGGGCAAACAGCAGTGAACAGCAAGGCCAGTGGCCAGTCCAAAGTGCAGGTGAGGTACATGAGAAGCTGCACAGGCAAGGGGCAAACAACAGTGAACAGCAAGGCCAGTGGCCAGTCCAAAGTGCAGGTGAGGTACATGAGATCCTGCACAGGCAAGGGGCAAACAGCAGTAAACAGCAAGGCCAGTGGCCAGTCCAAAGTGCAGGTGAGGTACATGAGAAGTTGCACAGGCAAGGGGCAAACAGCAGTGAACAACAAGGCCAGTGGCCAGTCCAAAGTGCAGGTGAGGTACATGAGATCCTGCACAGGCAAGGGGAAAACAGCAGTGAACAGCAAGGCCAGTGGCCAGTCCAAAGTACAGGTGAGGTACATGAGAAGCTGCACAGGCAAGGGGCAAACAGCAGTGAACAGCAAGGCCAGTGGCCAGTCCAAGGTGAGGTACCTGAGAAGCTGCACAGGCAAGGGGCAAACAGCAGTGAACAGCAAGGCCAGTGGCCAGTCCAAAGTGCAGGTGAGGTACTTGACATCCAGCACTGTAAATGTGTGGTACAGTACTCTGCCATGGTCAGCAACACACTCAGGGTGTCAAAAATGGCCATGCCATGGCACCATTGTGAGACAGACATGTGTGTGAGGGGGACTAACACTCAGACTTGGCTGGCTGTATGACTGGGAGGAGGCTGTCTGTCGGGGCCAGTTGGGGTACTGGCTCGGGGAGAGAAAGGCCCAGCTGGGGTAGAGCCATCAGTGTTCTGGGAAGCCTGAGGGCTGCCAGCTCCAGGTGTGGTAGAGCCAGCAGTGGTTTGGGAAGCCTCAGGGCTGCTAGGTCCAGGTGGGGTGGTGGCACGTGGAGGTGGACTCATGCCTGCATGAGACCCAGTGTGTGTGGGTGAAGTTTGAGGGGTGCCCTTCCGCTTCTTGGGGATTTGATATGGCTTCCCTGTCCTGGGATTAAGGCCAAGTGGGGCGTATACAACAGGCACACTGGTCACAAAAGCTGGATCAGCTGCAGATGCTGGTCCCCCCTCTGGGGACGTGCTGGATCCTTTGGGACGCTTGGCCCCGGATTGCTTCTGCCCCTGCATCACCTGTTTACCAGGTGTCCCCCCTACAGTGGCCTCCTTACCCTGCTTCACTGGGCTCTGGATGGGAGTAGATGTTGTGGGTGAACTAGCCTTGGAGCCCTTATTACGTGTACCCTTAGCAGGCACCTGTTTGTCACTGGGCACGGAAACTGTGTGCCTGTCTCTGCGAGACACTTTTGGGACAGGTGAGTCCTTGGCTGGGGATGCCTCTGAGGCATGTGAGCCAGAAGCCTGCTTTTTGCCATCCTTGCCCTGGGTGTGGCCTGAAGGGCTTTTGCCCCTGCTGGTGTGGGTTTACCTTTATGTGGGGATGGTGTCTGCGCCCTGGACTGCTTGGGCTGCTGCTGCTGTGTGCTGCGCGTGACGCATCTGTCCCTTGACGTCTGGGGTGTGTGCTCACCATCATCAGATGCGTCCACTGTCAGGGTGGTGGGCCTAGGGACTGGAGCTGGACCATGGGATTGGGCAAGTTGAATGGCTGCTGTCACTGCAGAGGCCAGAGACTGTACAGTCCGGTGTAGCCCACCCACGTCGGAATGCACGCCCTCCATGAAAGCCACCACCTGTGCCAATTTTTTGTCATGGTCCAGGAAGGCATTGAGGAGAGCTGTCTGACCCACACACAGCTGGCGCAAAAGGTCCACAGACTCCGCACTGATGGCATCAGGGGGGACAGGGGCAGGGGCAGCGGTGCCTGGGATGAAGGACACTCTTCCCTTCCTCGTGGTGCGAACACGGGCAGCAAAAGTGGGAGTAGCAGGGAGGGTGGGCACTGAATGCTGTGTGGTGGACGAGGAGGCAGAGTCCCCGTTTCCTTCGGACGAAAACATAGATGCATCACCGCCGTCGTTAGATGACGTAGAGGTCTGCGTTTCTGGCAGGGACTCCTCTAGATGACTACGGTCCCCCTCTGATGCGCTGGTGACATCGCTGTCACTATGCAGGTGAGCATCACCTGTGCCTGATGCCTCACCACTGGTGTCCATCCCGTGTCCATGTGAGATGCTGCATGAGAGAGAGAGAGAGGATAAGTACATCTGTATCAAGTTAACAAATATCTGCAAGTGAAGCATCACTAATGATGGACAATGATCCATGTTGGACAACACCATGGGCAGTAACATTGTGCAACCTCAATACAAACATCTAAATTACCGTGGCATGATGCAAAATTGTACATAATTCACCCATGTGATGGACACACAGCCATTTAGCCTGTTGGTGGCTATGTCTAACAACACACACATATCCCTCTGTGCACACCTAGGGCCCTGAAGGGTTCAAAGATCCTACTCACAACATGTTGCCAACGTCACAACATGATCCAGCAGAAGTTACCAACACAGACACAGACTCCAACATAACCACACACAATGTCCATGGGCACATGCCATCCACCATGTCGTATCTTGGGGCACAACTACAGTTGCACATTGGTGTCAGATGTGTAGCCAGCACAAATCTGACATCAGGCAATGCACACATTGATGATGGCACACTCAGATCATGCACTCTGCTGGACCCTGACATGGGATGTCTGTGACGACACCAATGAAGATGATACCAGAAGGCCACAACTACAAATGTGAAGTCAAGGCCCATTACACCAATGACATGGGAAGGTACATGTAGGGGGAATGCATGACAACTGCACCCCACACCGCGGCCACTTACACACCATTGCATCACACTAGCAACATCACAGACATGCACTGGCCCAGGCCTGGAGCACATGCTGGCAAACAACAACCAGAGTCACACTCACAGACTACTCACCACCAGCTTGCTGCTGATGCACCTTCAGACGTGCATCCAGGTCAGGCTGCGTCACTGCTAAAATGCGTGCCATTAGTGGTGTCATGCTGCGCCGCGCCAACCTGCCGGATCAGCCCCCAGTGTCATCTCGGCCACGTTCCTGCTTAGCCGGGCGATGTCATCCCACCTCTTGTGACAGTGGGAGCGCCGTCTGTTTGAGACACCCAGTGCACGCACCTTTGATGCAATGGCCCTCCACATGGCCTTGCGCTCGTTGACTTTGAGCTGCAGACATGGGAGACAAGAGGGGGCAACATTCAGTGTAACCAACCACCATTCCCCAGTGCACGACCATGACACTGACTCATCCCAAATTCAGCCATTACGTCAGCGGAGACAATACATCTGCTAATTGCAAACATCATCATGTGTGAAACACACATTAATGCATGCAGGTATGAGGGTGGACACAGTACATGCCCATCTCCTGGCCATGCAGGACGCCAGCAGAGAGCTAAATGTGTATGCTGATCACATCTAATGCAATATTCAGGGAATAACAAGACATGCAGGACATCACTACATATGTGACTGGGAATACTCACTGTGCCCAACACTGCGCAGCCCACAAAGCACTTGCCCTTCAACTGCCACACTGTGTCATGGATGTCACATTGAGGGACATGACCTCACAAACGCAGACCCTCATCACAAGGCCTGTTGTGTGCAATCTACATCTCTGTAATGGCTCATTGATGGAGACTCAAGAGGAAAAGCACATATGTGACACTCTGTACATTCAGTGTTGTGTCACTGTCAGATTGGGCAGTGAATGTGCAGGCCATTTGGGGTCACACAGAGGTCCAACGTGGGGCAGCTCATCTCTTACATGGAGTGACGATTTGGAAACACAAACAGTACCAACACATGCGAGTATGTGCACATGCTGGTGGGGACGGAAGAGTCCGGGCACAATAATGTTTGAATGTACCGTGTCATAGGTGAATGACCAACAAGAGTGTCACCCTGGGGGAATCAGGTCATGAGTATGGTGCAGAACTAGAGATGAGGCACATATAGAGGTCTAAACAATGGCCTCACTACCCTCTGGACAGCAACACTAGCTAAGGCCACAGATGGGCCTGTGAAGGACATCAAGGACACACACAGACATGCAGACTGGCAATCACTGTCCTGACTCATGAAATGAGAAGGTGCAGCCTCGCTGTATGTCTGACAAGACATCATACTTCCCTCACATCTGGATGTGCAGGCAGGGAAACTTGTTGAATAGGCCAAACACACCTTCCCCCTGGAAACAGCATGCTAGGCAGGGCATGACCCACCCTCACACTCCCACGCACATACCGCAGCAGATCAACTTCATGTGTCCCCCACCCTGCACTCTCACTCACACTCTGAGATACTCACCATGACATTAGGTGCACCAAAGAGCCTTGGATACTGGTTGAGCACCTCGTCCACCAGGAGCTCCAGTTCCTCAGTGGTGAAGAGAGTGGCACGGATCTTCTCAGTCCTCGCCATCACTGTGGGCAGGAGACAGCAGCAGCGGCAGTTGATGGTGAGGGGTCTCAGGCAGCAGTCCCTGGAGGCAGCAGCAGGTGAGGGGTTTCAGGCAGCAGACCCTGGAGGCAGCAGCAGGTGAGGGGTCTCAGGCAGCAGTCCCTGGAGGCAGCAGCAGGTGAGGGGTCTCAGGCAGCAGTCCCTGGAGGCAGCAGCAGGTGAGGGGTCTCAGGCAGCAGGCTCAGTGAGCTGTGGCAATGTGTGGCTCTCTCACACACATATATAGCCCCCAGGGCTCGTTTATGTTGTTCTAAGCTGCTGCAATTGGTGTTCCAGGTCTGCCTCATTCAAAACATCCAATGACTGGCCCCGCGGTGGTGGAGTACGCCTACCGCAATTTTCAAACTTGCATCAGGCAACCGCGATTGCGCTTCCCATTGGCTGGATGGGCATGCTCCATGGCGGTGACACACCGCAGGGGACAGGCGTGCGGTACCGCGGTGGTGCATCTTACAAGTGCATCCAATGACTGGCCCCGCGGTGGTGGAGCACGCCTACCGCGATTTTCAAACTTGCATCAGGCAACTGCGATTGCGCTTCCCATTGGCTGGATGGGCATGCTCTATGGCGGTGACACACCGCAGGGGACAGGCGTGCGGTACCGCGGTGGTGCATCTTACAAGTGCATCCAATGACCGGCCCCACGGTGGCAGAGCACGCCTACCGCGATTTTCAAACTTGCATCAGGCAACCGCGATTGCGCTTCCCATTGGCTGGATGGGCATGCTCCATGGCGGTGACACACCGCTGGTGCCAGGCGGTAGTTCCCGCTATTCCTGAGCCATGCATTGCCATGAGTGACCGGGAACTGGGTGGCGGAGCATGCCATCCGCCATTAGCCATGTGTATATGACTGGCAATCCCGCCATGGTGTCTCGGACCATGGCGGTGACACACCGCTGGTGCCAGGCGGTAGCTATGGCGAGGGTGCAGCATGACATAGTTGACTATGGGCGTTATGGTGTTCTTAGAGCACGTTTAATGCAGCAATGGACACATCGTGTAGTGTCAATGTCATGGGTCATATCTGTACTTCGAACAGTGGTCACTTTCAATTAAACATGGAACTTGATGTAATTAAAATGAGCTATAGTTCGTAAGGAGAGCCTAAACTTCATATCTAACACCAAATGCAACACTGAAAGGACTAATGGGGCACATTACTCCTACACAATTTCATATCTGACCCAAACATTTTGCCCAAAGTTCATGTCTCTCACCCCATTTCCACCCAAATTTCGTATCTGAGCCAAATTGTTACACACATATTCATATCTCACACAATATGTCGCTACACAGTACATGATTGTACAAAGATTTCAGCAGTCTCCATTACTCACCACATATGTCACACTGTTGTCTGTTTGGTATCACCTATTACAGCATTCATGTAAGGTGATTGTTCGCTGTAGCAAAACCAAGAGTATATGTCCACATGGACATGTGTGTGCTATACACACTGAAGGTTGTAACATACATCACCGGCACACTTTGAAATATGTTCCTCCTTAAACATTTGACCTGTCTGTATGCATTTGGGTATGTTTTGTCCCCATATCTGCAAAATGTCATCAGCATTACTTGTGTCATTGTGTAGGATATGTGCTCATGTTGTTCGGCCGGTCATAAGTGAATTTGTCACATGTATTTTCCACAGCTGTGAGTATGTTGATAGTGGATTTGATGTGTGTGGTGTGTTACGTTGGTACTCACCAAGGACAGGTGCATTGACCTTGTCCACATGAAGATTGTTGGCTTGGTGAGGGACTGTAGCCATATGTGGTGCTGGTGCTCACTGACTGGTAAGTTTGACATGGCATCTATGACCAGTAGAAGGTGACCCACAATTGGCCTGGACAGTTCAGTTTTGCGTGTGCTTTCATGTGCAGTAAGTGTGTGCAGTTTTGGCAGGGTGCACAATTTGGACACGTGTGCAGTGATATTAAACTAACACGTGTGGATAAGCCTGCTATGGTGTAGTAGCCTTTTCAGGGGCACAAGCTGGTCCTGCGCTGTGTGGGTGAACTGATGGTGCTGTTGACTCAAGCTAATGATGGCATCCAAGACAGGTGAGATATACCTTGATAGGGCTGGCTGTGGCACCCATCTAACTCAGACTTCTGTTGTTCTAATGGTACCAGAGGCCAACAAGTGATGCACAGCCAGCATCTTTGTCTGCAGAGGAATGTTCAGAGTCCGCTTTGTTGTTCCCGACAGGCTGTGTGGTATGTGGCTCAGGATGCTTTTGATAGTAGTCCTTTGGTACCTGTGTTGTGCGATGACATCCCGTTGTTATGTGCATGAGGCTGTTGTGTCTTCGGTATTTACTCAGTATGTTCATGCGCTGACTTTTAGGTATAGTGGTGTGGCTTTGTCCGGGTGGTGGTGTAGGTTGTTTCTGTGTCACTGTTGTGTGTCCAAGCAGCTGGAGTATTAGCTCCATGGCAAATGTTGTACTTTAGTTGTGTGTCTGGGCAGTGCTACCTTCATACTGCATGTCATAGTGCAACTTTAGTGCAGATTGACGTTTGTCTACAGTCCTTTTGGATCACGTACCTTAGCCACTTTTTGTGTGCCACATTGACAATCTGTGTGCTTGCTGATGATATTGTGCAGTTGTGTTGTTGTGTCTTGATTCACGTCAAGACTGCATATGCATATGCTGTTCATTATTAGTCATTGACTGACTTTGAATCGTGTGTAACAGCATGTATGGCATGTCTACTGATGACAGAGGATATTGGCACAGGCTTGTGAATAGGTCTGTGAGTGTCTCTAGACTTGTGTGGATTAGCATTGGCTCACATTCCATGCTGAGTCCTTCAGAACTGGACAAATTGTGTAGTTCATGTGTCCCCTGTCATGATTGCACAAGAATGTGTGGCAGGTACAGCAGACATTTGGAAGCCAGCAGTGTTTCTGTTTCACACATGCCCTGTATCATTTACTGTCCAGGCTGTTTGCACCAGATTCTGAAATGTGACTATTACCATTCACAGACACAGTTTCCATGTTCTCACAGTGGTAATATTGAAGAAGTGTAGTACAATGTATTCTCAATGTGTCACGACTTTTGACTTGCACTGTATGGTGCACTGTGATGCCAGTCAATGTTTGCGTTGTGTGAATCAGAAGCTACGGAGTTGTGCACATCTCATGGTCTGTTGCAATGATGTGTCCCCTTTCATCTCACCTAGGAGGCGACCTAATGTGTATCGTCCTATCACCCTGCTGGCTAACATTGAGGATGATGACGTGATACGCAGATTCCGTCTGGACCGCACGAACATCCAAGACCTGTGTGCCATGTTGGATCCTCACCTGCGGGCTGGCAGGACATACCCAACAGCATTGACAACCGAAACAAAGGTGATGGCGGCCCTGCATTTCCTGGCTAGTGGGTCATTCCAGGAGACAGTGGGCATTGCAGGGGGGATGTCTCAGCCCACCTTCAGCATGGTGCTAAGGGATTTCCTGTTGGCCATGATGCGATACAAGGACCAATACATCATTTTTCCAAGGAGGGCGGCTTTGGCGGATGTAATGGCGGATTTTTATGCCCTTGGCCACATCCCGAATGTTGTAGGTGCTATTGACTGCACACATGTTAGCCTGGTTCCACCACAGGCACGGGAACACATCTATCGGAATCATAAACATTCCCATTCCATCAATGTGCAGGTGGTGTGCCAGGCCGATATGATCATATTGCATGTAGGTGCCAAGTTTCTGGGCTCTGCCCATGATTCCTACATCCTGCACAACAGCATTGTGCCCCAGCTGATGGCCAATCTACTTCCGGAGCGGGCATGGATTGTGGGTGAGTAGGCAGAGTCAAGTTGTGTGCTATGTGTGCCATGCTGTCCTCTGCCACAGTTGTATTAGAATCGGTATGTTTATTTCACACCTAGGTGACTCTGCATATCCCAACAGACCGTGGTTGCTAAGCCCACTACGCAATCCTAGGACACCGTCTGACGTCCGCTACAACAATGCACATGGTAGAACACGTCGGGTGGTGGAGCGTACCTTTGGTCTCCTAAAATCGAGATTTCGCTGCCTGGACCGGACCGGAGGGGCACTCATGTACTCACCCAAAAAGGTGTGTCAGATAGTGGTAGCATGCTGCATGCTGCACAACTTGGCCTTACGGAAAGGAATACTCATGATCCTGGACGATGATGACCAGCCAGGGCCCCCCCCTGCGATCCCACAAATGTCCAGTGACAAGGATAGTGGAGAGGAGGAAGGTGTCGACCAGCGTCAGCAGCTCATCAACCGTTACTTCACTTGAAGGTGGGTGACGATGTACAACTGGTCCATTGTCTGTTGATGTAGTTGTTTGGGTGAAGGTCTATGTGATCTTTGTGAGTGCATCCTGTTGACTCAGTGCTGGCTGCCTATGTGTTGGATACAGGGTATGTAGGAACAGCTACAGGATGTCTATGTTGGTACTGGTGCACATTGTTATGTGTGCATATTGTTGTACAGTGAGGACATGTGTTGTGTGATGGATGTGATGCCACCACCTGACTAGTGACTTTTGTTCTGTTGTCTTTTGCTAGGTCCCTTCTGCCTCCCCTTGCCTACAGAGGATCCATGCTCCTGTGACATTGTAACCATGGTAAACATTGCACATACTGTGATAAACATGGAGCAGACTCAACCACATTTTTGCGTTTTTGTAGTTTATTTGCAATGGGTATCTGTGAGAGGGAAGTGAATGTGCAGGCCAATGTGAATGGTGAATCAATGAGTTGGCAGTCATGGTAGATGAGACAATCAGGTAGGCACCACATTGCTGTGGTGACACAGTCCAACAGACGGATGCCATTACCATGGCAGTGTGGGTGAGGACAGTGTACAGAGTCAATGGTTGGGTGAAGAGTGTTGACATCATGGCTGGCTCTTTGACTGGCGTTTGGCCGGTGCTTTGCCACGGATGAGTCCCAAGTTCTTCTTTGGACGGCCCCTTCTTCTTTTGGCAGGGGGGGCATCGTCTGCTGGGCCAGTGGGGTCTGAGGAGTCACCCCTCTCCGTGCCCACAGGGGTGGATGATGAACTGTCATCCTGCGTGGCAACGGGGGGAGGTGGAGGTGTGGTCTGTGGCACTGGCCTGTCCCTCAGTACCGCCACTAACTGGCCCATGAGGTCGACGATTTGTCCCATACGGTTGTCCATGGACCTCAGCAGACGTTGGAGCTCCAGGGCATCTTCGTGGGCCTGGCCCATTTGTGCCTGTGTGCGTTCATAGGCACCCACAACTCTGGTGATGTTAGCCAGGGCTTCGGTCACAGTGTCCGGTGGTGTTGGAGTCCCACTTGTCCTCCCACCTGCCCTGCTATCACTGACCTGTTGCCTCACCACTCTAGCCACATGCCTGCCCTCCACAGTTGGTGGTGTGGGCTGGGCATCCTCTGGGGCTGGCCGACTGTTGCAGGCAATGGTGGTAGTGGTGGTGGTGGTGGTGGCGGCACAGGTCGTTCCAGCAAGGGTCAGCGTTGTTGTTGTTGCTGGTGGTGGGGGGGCAGTGGGGTCATGTGACCGGTTGCGCCCTGCCACACCAGATGGGCCGGCTTGGAGCTCCTCATCCAAAGAATCCAGGGACTCCGCATCAGAGTGTCCATGTTCCGGGGGAGGAGACTGGCTCTGCAAGTTGAGGTTGTTGTCCTCTGCAGTCAGTTGTTGGTCACCTGTGGAACAGAGGGTACATGGTCATTGACTTACAGCCATATGGCTTGCTGTGTTTGATGTCTCTTATTTACATGTTATGCAACACACAGTTACGTATTTCATGATTTGAATGTCTGCACAGTTTTGTTCGTCATGACATGATGTGGAGGTACATACATCTTGTTCCATGGTGTGACAAGTCATTGGATGCCATGCCCAACTTGACACTCTTTGTATGGAACTGATGGGTTGTCATCTGACAACTGGCTGCCATGCAACTTGATGTGATGCATCGAGGATGATTACTCTTCCCGACAGATGTTACATATGCACATGTACTAGACATTGTCCCATTGTTATCTCATGCATACCTTTGTAATGTTCTGTGCTTGTATTTATTTGCTCGACAGACCATGCCTTTTCAATGTTACTATGGTCCTTCATGCTCAGCACCCATGGAATTTGCAGATAGCATTCTGTGTAGTGCATATTTGGTCCCTGATTTGCTTACACATGGGTTTAGTTGAGTCACAGTTCTGTTTCTGTCACAGTTACATACGCATCGCTGTCTGCATTCTATCAAATGGTATGTAATTGGGGTGTATTTTGTTGTGATGTGTGGCATTGTGTTGGCATTAGCTCAATGCTTTCGTTGAGGAATGGTGGGGTGCATGCACTGTCTGCTTACCTGTACAGTTGGCATCTTTTGGGTGGACTTTCTACCACATGCTTCTGGGTGGGAGGGAGTGCTCCATCCTGCTGAGGGATGGGGCAGGGTGTGCCTGGTGGGAGTTGGGGTGCAGGCCTCCCTATTCCAAAGACACCTCCCTGGAAAGATGGCTACCTACCTGTTAGGTGAGGGTGTATCACACAATGACTGCCACATGGTTGTGGGTGGGGGGAGTAGTCCATCCTGCTCAGCTGTGGGACAAGGGGGCCTGGTGGGAGTTGTAGTGCAGGCCTCCCTATTCCAAACACTCCTCCATGGAAAGATGGCTACCTACCTGTTAGGTGAGGGTGTAGCACACAATGACTGCCACATGGTTGTGGGTGGGGGAGTAGTCCATCCTGCTCAGCTGTGGGACAAGGGGGCCTGGTGGGAGTTGTAGTGCAGGCCTCCCTATTCCAAACACTCCTCCATGGAAAGATGGCTACCTACCTGTTAGGTGAGGGTGTAGCACACAATGACTGCCACATGGTTGTGGGTGGGGGGAGTAGTCCATCCTGCTCAGCTGTTGGACAAGGGGGCCTGGTGGGATTTGTAGTGCAGGCCTCCCTATTCCAAACACACCTCCATGGAAAGATGGCTACCTACCTGTTAGGTGAGGGTGTAGCACACAATGCCTGCCACATGGTTGTGGGTGGGGGAGTAGTCCATCCTGCTCAGCTGTGGGACAGGGGGCCTGGTGGGAGTTGTAGTGCAGGCCTCCCTATTCCAAAGACACCTCCATGGAAAGATGGCTACCTACCTGTTAGGTGAGGGTGTAGCACACAATGACTGCCACATGGTTGTGGGTGGGGGGAGTAGTCCATCCTGCTCAGCTGTGGGACAGGGGGCATGGTGGGAGTTGTAGTGCAGGCCTCCCTATTCCAAAGACACCTCCCTGGAAAGATGGCTACCTACCTGTTAGGTGAGGGTGTAGCACACAATGACTGCCACATGGTTGTGGGTGGGGGGGAGTAGTCCATCCTGCTCAGCTGTGGGACAGGGGGCCTGGTGGGAGTTGTAGTGCAGGCCTCACTATTCCAAACACACCTCCATGGAAAGATGGCTACCTACCTGTTAGGTGAGGGTGTAGCACACAATGACTGCCACATGGTTGTGGGTGGGGGGAGTAGTCCATCCTGCTCAGCTGTGGGACAGGGGGCCTGGTGGGAGTTGTAGTGCAGGCCTCCCTATTCCAAAGACACCTCCATGGAAAGATGGCTACCTACCTGTTGGGTGAGGGTGTAGCACACAATGACTGCCACATGGTTGTGGGTGGGGGGAGTAGTCCATCCTGCTCAGCTGTGGGACAAGGGGGCCTGGTGGGAGTTGTAGTGCAGGCCTCCTATTCCAAACACTCCTCCATGGAAAGATGGCTACCTACCTGTTAGGTGAGGGTGGAGCACACATTGACTGCCACATGGTTGTGGGTGGGGGGAGTAGTCCATCCTGCTCAGCTGTTGGACAAGGGGGCCTGGTGGGAGTTGTAGTGCAGGCCTCCCTATTCCACACACCTCCCTGGAAAGAGGGCTACCTACTTGTTAGGTGAGGGTGAAGAACACAATAGCTGAGACATGCTTCTGGGTGGGAGGGAGTGCTCCATCCTGCTGAGGGATGGGGCAGGGTGTGCCTGGTGGGAGTTGTAGTGCTGTTTGCCTGGACACATACAACACAGTAGATGTTGTCTACCTTTGTGATGTTTGAGGTGGGGTGGATGTAAAATCAGTGTGACCTGTGTGTGTTTTTGGGGTGCAGATGTGTGTACTTGTGCCTCAGGGATGTATCTTTGTAGTTGTGCAAGACAGTACATGGCAGTTTCCTTCAAGAGTCTCTGGATGCAGTATGGCAAGCACCTTCTCCTCCCATGCAGTGATCGGTTTTGGTGGGATGGGAGGGCCTCCACCAGTCGCATCAGCCAGCTCACGGTTCTTGGCCCTCCTCTTCTTGACAACACTCTTCAGGTCATGCCACCGCCTCATGATTTCATTCTTGTTGCGGGGCACATTCCCTACTGCATTGACCTTGCCCACTATCCTTGCCTACATGTTTGTTCTTGTGGCTAATGGTGTCTGTTGGACCATGCTGCCAAAGAGTTGGGGTTGTACTCTGATTAGCTCATCTACCATTACTGTCAACTCAGTGTCAGTGAATTTTGGCATTTTCTGTGGTGCCATGGTGTGTGCTGTGCTGATGTTTTGGGGTGCAGTTGTGAGGGTGGTGTAGGTGGTGTGTGTTGTTGTGTGCTGGTGAGATGTGTGGTGTTTTGCCTATCCAATGTGCTGCAGGGTTTGGTTCCTTCAGGGCTGGAGTAGTGCAAAGGATTGTGGTCAGGGAAGGGGCTGGTTTTATGCTCAGCTATGTGGGTGTGTCAAGATGGTGTAATGCAGTCAGGTGTGCTGTGTGGGTTGTCCTGTGATTTGCATATTTGATTTTGCCATGGGGGTGTGTCATTGGGATGTTTCAGGTTATTTTGGGGGCAGGGCTAGTTGCCTGTGTGCATTTGGTGGCCTTATTGTGTATTTTTTTTACTTGGCCACCATTTTTTTTGTGGAGCATCCGCAGCGATGGCTGTGCTGCAGGCCTTCCGCCGTATCTCACATTCATTACTGTTAGCGACCGCGGCGGACAGAAACAGCGGAACGTACCGCTGTGACATCAGGGATATCATAATATCATTGGCGGTCACTCCGCGTGTCTGGCGGCGGGTTGATGTGTTTCCGCTATGTTACCGACCGCCGCGGTTGAATTTTCACTTTCTCTGCCCTCTACGGGCGGTTTTTCGATGCCTCTTACCGCCGCGGTCGGAATATTTTGGGGATTGATCCTAATAGGGTCGGCGGTGTTTCCCCGGTACCTGCGGATGGTGATTTTCCGCTACCATGGCGGTCGGATATTTTTCCGGCCACCATCGTAATGACCCCCTAAGTGTGTAGTTCTGCTCCCACGTTAGGAGACGCTGAGACCCAGCACAGTGGCCTTGGGTCTCTGATAACATGTACCCATCTGGCAGGTGGTAGCTCATCTACCTGTGCCTCCTTTGTTCATGTTCGGCCCAGGTCGGTAGTTTTCCTTGGTGGGCAGGGTTGGAGGCTCCTGGAGAAGAATGATTACTCACTGTAGACTGTTGGGGAGCCAGTCCCTCGACAGATATCTTAGGGTGCAGGTCATGATGGACTCCTCTGCAGAGCATTTCCAATAAACATGTAAGTTTGTATTCTCTACTGTCTGACTGACTCCTCATTCTTGGGAAGTCATAGCAGGTGGTTGTGAGAAAACCCGAGTGGCCCTAGAGGGCCACTTCCTTCAGGTTGACTGGTTGCGATGGACTGGGGTAAAGTCATAATTTCAGGCTTAACATGATAGATTATGGGTCGGATACAGGGAGCATGTTTATCCCAGTGAATAGATTCCATCTCAAGTCTGCTACTATTCATATTAGCGACTGCTGCAAGGGCATAATTATCAGCACAAGGACATGGTGTGGACGATCACTAATGGTTCACTGATAGAATATCGATGTTAAAAATATCGATGTTCAAAACATGTAAAAAAATGTAGACTACAAAAATATCGACTCCAATACATTCACATGTAAGTACAAAAATATCGATGTAAAAAGTATAGATGTAGAAAATATCGAGTTAAATATATATATATAAAATAAAATATATATTAAATATCAATTTTAGCAAAATAAATTAAATTTCATATACATTTTTCAAAATATTACAAATAAAGTTAATTTAAAAATAAACACACACAAACTTAATAATTTATACATATATATTTACTTTAAAATAATTAATAAACTATTATCTTTAGTTTATTTTAAAACTTTAAAATTATATAAAAATAATATATATATATATATAAATAATGTAACATATTTTAAAATAACATTCAAGAATAATTTAAAACATGAAACTATGAAAAATATTTAAACTTAATTGCCCAATACAATCAGTGCAACAGTAGGACAAGTGTTGTCTAGCAAAATAATAAAATTTAATATTCCAACTACAGTGAGTGCAACAGTAGGGAAAGTGTTGGATAGCGGAGGGGTAAAAATTACTATTCCCACTCCAAACAGTGCAACAGTAGGGAAAGTGTTGAATAACGGAGGGGTAAAAATTACTATTCCCACTCCACTGATACAACAGTAGGTTAAGTGTTGGATAGCGAAGGGGTAAAAAAATGTATTTCCACTCCAGTGAATGCAACAGTAGGGAGAGTGTTGGATAGCGGAGGGGTAAAACGTACTATTCCCACTCCAGAGAGTGCAACAGTAGGGAAAGTGTTGGATAGCGGAGAGGTAAAAATTACTATTCAACTTCAGTGAGTGCAACAGTAGGGAAAGTGTTTGATAGCGGAGGGATAAAATTTACTATTACCACTCCAGTGCGAGCAACAGTAGAGAAAGTGTTGGACAGCGGAGGGGCAAAAATTACTATTCCCACTCCAAAGAGTGCAACAGTAGGGAAAATGTTGGATAGCGGAGGGGTAAAAATTAGTATTCCCACTTCACTGAATGCAACAGTAGGATAAGTGTTGGATAGCGAAGGGGTAAAAAAAATGTATTCCCACTCCAGTGGATGCAACAGTAGGGAAAATGTTGGATAGCGGAGAGGTAAAACTTACTATTCCCACTCCAGAGAGTGCAACAGTAGGGAAAGTGTTGGATAGCGGAGAGGCAAAAATTACTATTCAACTTCAGTGAGTGCAACAGTAAGGAAAGTGCAGGATAGCGGAGAGATAAAAATTACTATACCCACTCCGGTGAGTGAAACAGTAGGGAAAGTGCTGGATATCGGAGGGGTAAAAATTACTATTCCAACTTCAGTGAGTGCAACAGTAGGGAAAGTGTTGGATAGCGAAGGGGCAAAAATTACTATTCCCACTCCAAAGAGTGCAACAGTAGGGAAAATGTTGGATAGCGGAGGGGTAAAAATTAGTATTCCCACTCCACTGAATGGATAAGTGTTGGATAGCGAAGGGGCAAAAAAATGTATTCCCACTACAGTGAATGCAAAAGTAGGGAAGGTGTTGGATAGTGGAGGGGTAAAACTTACTATTTCCACTCCAGAGAGTGCAACAGTAGGGAAAGTGTTGGAAAGCGGTGAGGTAAAAATTACTATTCCAACTTCAGTGAGTGCAACAGTAGGGAAAGTGCAGGATAGCGGAGAGATAAAAATTACTATACCCACTCCATTAAATGCAACAGTAGGGAAAGTGTTGGATACCGGAGAAAAAAACATTACTATTCACACTCAAACACTTAAAAAAAAATATATATTAAAAAATTAAAAAATAATAATAATAAACAATATTTTAAAAAAAATATATTAAACATATAAAAAGAACACATTATAATATTAATTACATATAATAAAAACCTACAAATATTATATAAAATAAAATACATAAATTTACAATAAAATAATTCTTTTAAAACTAGAAAATATTTACAAACAAAAAAATGTATTAAAACAAATGTATTTAAATTATTTCCTACCCAATAACACCACGCCAATAACAAAACACTTCAACATTTTTAATTACATTTATTTTCATAATTAACATAATTAATAATCAATTAAAAAAAAATTATAAAAAAACTAACATTAATTGACTACACACACATTAACCCTATAATAGCCACAGCACACACCTAAATTAAACTATAAAATAAAACACAATTAAAACCTATTTTAAAATTAAAAACTATTACTATTAACAACTAATAATAAATAATTAAAATGTATTTAATACCTACCCTTTACCCCTTTAAAAGTAAAATCAACACACAAAAAAATTAATTGCCCAAAATAAATATCAAATAATTAACATTAATTATCATCTATATGTTAATTAATTAAACACAAATTACTTCCCACCCTTTACTCCTATAAGCACCAAAACACACCTTAAATTAATTACACAATTACCATATTTAATTACCAATTAATTAATTTAAATTAATTAACAACCAATTATTAATTAATCAATTAAAAATAAAATATTTCGCACCCTTCCCACCCTTTACACCTATAAAAACCACAACTCACACCTAAAATTAATTACACAATTTTCAAAATTAGTTACAAATTAATTAATTTAAATTAATTACCAACCGATTATTAATTCATAAATTAAAAATAAATTACTTCCCACCCTTTACACCTATAAACACCACAACACACACCTAAAATTAATTACAAAATTACCAAAATGAATAACCAATCAATTAATTAAAATTAATTAACAACCAATTATTAATTCATAGATTAAAAATAAATTATTTCCCACCCTTTACACCTATAAACACCACAACACACACCTAAAATTAATTACACAATTACCATAATTAATTACCAATTAATTAATTAAAATTAATTAACAACCAATTATTAATTAATTAATAAAAAATGACTTTACACATTTAAACTATAACATCTCAATTAAACAAATATTAATAAATAAAAATTAATCAATAAATTGAATGTAATAAAATTTCTTCCCACCCTACTCCCCTATAAACCCACAACCCGCTATGGAACTAAAAACGCAAAATTCAAGTAAAAAAAATGTAATAAATTTAATATAATTAAATTACTTCCCTCCCTATTCCCCTATAAACCCACAACCCGCTACGGAACTAAAAACGCAAAATTCAAATAAAAAAAATTAATAACTACTAAAAATGTAACACATATATTAAAAATACAAACAATTCTTATACAAAAAACATAAATCACATACATATAAAATATATACTAAAATACATATCAATAATAAAAAACTATTTTTAACAACTATATTTTTGCAAACGATATTAAACACTGATATTTTTAAAATCAATATTACTTACCTTAAGTCGATATTCTTGACCACAATATTCTTGCTGTCGATATTTCTGACCCCCAATATTAATGACTCGATATTTGCGCAACTCGATATTTTGTACTCGATATTCTCTCTGCACCATCACTAATGTAGCCCAAAGTGCCGGTTGTTCCGGGAGCTTCACAATAGCAAATGATATGGACAGTCGCTGTCAGCATGGAGTGCAGGTCTTGCTGGAGACTTGCATTGACAGTTGTCATGGATGGTCCCTGTCGGCGTGAAGAGCAGGTTCCGCTGGAGCTTTGAGTTGGTGGTCTCCACAGGCGGTGGTGAAGAGCCCAGAACCTCTGTACCTTTGCCTTTTCTTCAGGAGCAGTACACTGTCATGTCGTATGACTTCCACTTTCTTGGTGGGAACTGTGCATTTGTTAGACAACAAAGGGGCCGATTCCGATTCGGGCCGGAAAACTCTCCGACCGAGCCGGATCAGGAGAGATTTCCTACCGAGCCGGACTCCCGCAGTCCGACCGAGCAAGTACGATGCGGCCGCACGCTGCCGGACTCGACTCGGTCGGATTCCCATTGAAGTCAATGGGAGCTGGTCGTACGACGCGTACGTGGGCTCCCATTGACTCAATGGGTACGTCGTGAACAAGTGCCCCCCCTACAGTGGGTGCGCGTCGGTGCGACATGCACCGTACATGCATGTGTGCGACTCGTGCAGCTGGGATGAGATTCTGATGTGCAATAACAGCAGAGTGCACCTCTATTTTGAACACGGATATGCCTGTGTATATATAATAACATCATCCATGTTTCTATGCCGAGACCTCAGCCAGGCCATCATTGTATAACCTTTATTGATAGCTGTGTTGCCTCATGGACAAATAACAAACAATAGCATTTGAACAATGTATGTTTAGGTCTTGCACTAAATGTTCAAGGTATCATGATAGTATGCCTATGAAGTTGAAAATGTAAGCAGTATGGTTTCAGTGAAACTAATCCTGCACTGTCACGCAAGAAACATGTGCGCGTAAATTGCAGTGTTTCTTCCCGAGCTTAACCCAACCACGTGACAGTGATGCCAACAAAGGGTCGAGGACCTTGGGTGCACCTCTTGGGGATCAGGACTCACTCCAGCAGATGCCAACAATAGGCAAAATCTGGCTTGCTGTCATGTTCCTTTGTGTGCGCTGCAGGCAGGCCCCTTTGAAGTGTAATCAAGGCAGGGCACAACTCCTCCCCAGCCATCCTGTCAGGAAGACCCTCTTTCCTCACACCTAGGCCTCTTTTTTCTCATTGTCTGGAAGCAATCCACAACAGGAGAGTCATTCATGGTCATGTGACCCAGCACACTCGCATAAAGACGCAGTTTGTTTGAGTAGAAAGATGCCAGTTTTCTAAAAGTGCCATTTTATAAAATGTAGGTAAAAATCTGACCTTGCCACCAAACAGGATTTAAATTGCAATTCGTTGGAGTGTAAACATTTTTCTATGTGGTCCCAAACTGAAGTTATCACTTATCCACACACAGGCTCGCACAAACACACACACACACACACACACACACACGCACACACGCACACACACACACACACACACACCCAAAACACACACCCTCATGCGCACACAGAGAAAAAAACACTCACATACAAGCTTCAGACACACCAGGCAAAAGAAAATCATGTGTTTGCATAATTTATCAATCACATTGACTCCTTTTATGACCTCCCCCACCGAACATCCGAACATCAGGCTCTACATCTTCATAGTATTTCTTATAGACCTTTGACACAAGTACTAATTTGAGCCTATGCATAATCTCATCACAATACTGCACACATCCAGAACTGGCTTTAGCGCTGGTGACGCCCAGTGTGACAAACTTTGTTGGCGCTCGCAATGACCTGCTTCACCACAGATACCCTCAACCATCCTCATCTCTCTATAACCCCTCCTATCTCAATAGACATTCTCTCTAATGTATTTAATTTCTTTTATAGCACTACTTAAACCAATGGAGGGTGTCAGAGCAGTTTACATCACACATACTATACAGAGACAATTACCCGTACAAGTGTGTAAATCAATGTATGAAATGTTACATAAGGTAATGTGGACTAATGGTGCAGTAGTCAGATGTCACCCATACTGGTAGGCAGTATATTTTAAGAGTGCTTGGTCTGGAGAAGTAAAGGCTTAGGATTTACAACTTAACACAGAGATTGGCTTTGCCTTTACTAATAAGACTGTATTTCACCCAAAATAAAGCCATTTTAACAACTAAATAACGAAAGACTGGAGGAAAAACACAAGGTTCTAAATCTTTATTATGCAGATTTCAGGCAGCTCGTTTATTCCAGTTCATTGTTCACTGTGCTATGTTCTAAGGTTTGTAACCTATGAACTGCACGTAACAAAAGTATTTCTGTGGCAGAAGCAGCAACCGACTGAGCTAGCTATATAAAATACAATTCTGTGATATACTTGTTACACATGCTTTGCAGCCGGCACATTACCTCTCTGAACTGCTTTATGATGAGTTCAAAGGCAATTAGACAAAACTTGGATCTTTCCAGCAGGTACATTAATCACTAGAGTTATCTTGACATCTTTAGTATAAATAAGATATTTCAAAATGCATCACCTCCTGGGCGTGGCATCAGGTGCGATTGCATTGGTTGCAGCCCAATAAAGCAAGGCCGGCAAGTAGCTATTCTCTAGCTCCACAAACCATTCTGCAACATCTGCAGGAATGTGGTCCCACATTGAGGGGTTGTTACGATGGCAGTCGGATGAGCGTCAAACTGCCTATGTATCAGTATTGGGACCACCTGACAAGTAGTTGGCAGTCCCACCCGCCATATTTTGATGCAACTGCTGTGTAGGCTTCGGACACATCCCTTTTTATATTGTAGTTTATGCTGCAGCCCAGAAAAGGGCTGCAGCACAAATTGCAATTGAAAAAGGATTGTGGAGGGGCACCCTTATGAGAGGGCCACTGTGGATAGTGGCCCTGCTAGGGGCCCCAAAGTCCCCTTCCGTCTGCCTTTACTTGGTGGAGGGACCGCCATGTAAACGCTGAGGGAGAGGGCCATCCTAATCGCTACAGTGAAGCCTCTGCAGGCACTGCCTCAATTGTAGAAATTAGGCTACGACCACTCTCCCGATGGGCTCCTTGAGCCTGTCGGAGGCGGTGGTCTTTCCCCCAACCTTTACTACTCTGACCACCAGTACTGTAATCTGGCGGTCAGAACAATACACTGGATGTCGAACGGACCTCAACCGACGGCCTGACAGTGGTGGTCCTCCAGAAATCATAATCGGGCCCTAATCCCCAACCACCAACCACACAAATCTAGACTTCACTCCCACTTTCCTACTAGCATTTAACACATTATCAGACATCTACACTTGCTTTACCTTAATGATGTATAACACCTCCTCAACATACTAAAAAGAGACTTGCCAGTGAACTTGTGCAGTATAATGCGATGCCCCTAAACCAAATTCTGTTCTGCCATCTTCCAATTGATTACCTCACACAATGCAAGCTGTGCACACTCTTTCAAAACCTTGCTACAGGTATGTATCCATCTATTATTCTAGTGTGTATAAAACTATCAGCAACAACGAAGTATTTTTCTGCAAGTATTCCTACATTCCTGTAGTGCTAACTGTATATTTCGTGCCTAGAAATTTACTCCACAAATGACATACTCACCATGGAACTCACTGGGCCAGTACATTTTAATTCTCGCTGTAATGTTTTGCCAGATACACTAGTTTTGTGATTTGTTGTTCCATGCAGATGGTACACATGTATCAACCTTGTTCTCCTCTTTCTTTGACATTTTTCCCCACAGCATTTATTCACAACATTAATCTTCTATCCATGTTCTTTTCCCCATTAATACAGCAGAATTCCATCATATATTATGAATTTCCCAAAAGAAGAAAGTTGGCCTGACAAAATCAGACTGACAAAACTTAATTTTGGGAGAAATGTTACAATAACTAAATACCTTTTCTACGAAAATAGAATGTGCTCATGTGGTATAATGAGCTTCTGATTAAGTACAATAAAATATGAATTATAAGAAACTAAAGATATATAAGATATTGAAGTAGTCTCTTTTGACTGGAGTCAAGAAGAGAAAGATGACATAGGAAGAAAGAAGAGGAGAAAGAGAAGAAGATAACAAGGACAAAGGGGTGCTTAAAATTGGAGGTGGCAAGGATGAAGCCAGGGAGGATGCAAGGAGGCCTTAGGGAAAGCAAATTTGGGAGGTTGGTTGAGACCGGTGATGTAGTAGCTCTAGAGGTTTTCATGCCATGGGGGAAGGGTGAAGAAATTTTGGAGGAGAGTGAAGGAATGACCCCTCAGAAAAAAAGAAGAGGAGTTAGAGGTTTAGGGGGAAAACGCCTCCTTTACAATACAAAATAAACAACTTGAAGGAATTATGTTTTCTTCGGAAATGACCTTCTGTAGTTTGACTTTGTCATTCTCAAAGAATTGTTTGTCAAGAATTGATCAACAAAATTCACCAGAACCATTTCCTTCAGCTTGGTTTTGCATCAAAAGTACATACAACTAATGCGGCACACAAACTGTAATTGCTAGATGTTGTACCTGGATTCAAGCTAGCCTGGCTGTTGAGGGGTGATGCCCCAAATCCGGTCCCAGGATGCTTGTTTGTAATCCAGGGAGGACCTGGCTTGGCAGTTCGGGCTGGACTGTTCCCATGGTCAAGACTGATTTGCATTTAGCTGGGTCCAAACTGGGGTGGCGTGATGAGCAAAAGAACAATGGATTAAACCCAGATCTTTGTGACTGGGGGTGAATGTTTGCATTGTGCAATATTCTGACCATCATTTGTTCCTTATACCCATCACAATACTCATGAAAATGCACCTGGTAGCTCTTTTTAAATAAAAGCTTCATCAGAATGCTCATATTATCAAAATCTTTTAGATTTCTAGAAGATATGCAGGCACCTGGTGCTATCTGAAAAATATGCAATAAAATAGTATTCCACAGTACATAAACATGACCAAAATTGATCTGCTGGTCTTTGAAGACTTTTGACTAAGCAGTCTTTTAACTGGGTACACCAGGAAAAAAACAAATCAGTGTGCCCTATCACATTGATTGTGCTTCAGTCCAGAGCAGCCTTAAACCATTGCCTGGCATTAGGCAGCGTTTCTGTGAAAGGCAGACCCTGTTTCATTGTGTACTGAATTTCAAATAACTGCAATGCCCCTGCAAATTGGTATGGTGAAGGGCTGCACTCACATGCAAGAGGATGACTGAAGGTCCTTGAGACCTCATTTCTCTATTTCAGGTGTCCTCAGTGAGTACATTGATTTTGTGCCACTTTAATGGGACACACATTCAGCGCTCCATCTGACAGTTACAGTGCAGTGCGAGTGTAGACACAATGTGTATCCCAATTTGCTATGGATAACGCCCCCCTGCAAATGAGGATTGAGCCTCTTGAGATCTCGTTGTTGCACATGTAGCGTCCGCACAATCTGAATTACAGAAGATGCCATGCAAGCATCTGTAGCCCTGTTTGTAGTACCAAAGTGCCCCGGGGAGTACATAAAGCGAGTTCCCAAGAAATGTAGTGTAGTACGGCCTGTTGGTCTGGGAATGGCTTTTATATCTGCCCTTAGCACCCACATACATATGAAACTGGTAGCCTGACTTTATTTTGGCCCTGGTATAATGCTAATTTACCATGCATAGGTCCAGAACCTGTCCAGTGGCCTGCCAGGATATGTCAAATCTTCCCTTATAGTAGGCAGTAGAATAATACCTATGCACTGGGCACATCACATACAGTGGTTGAGTCATGTGTTCATGTTTTGAAGTGAACAGACCTTTTCTGTGTGCCAGTGAGAGCATGACCTACGGACTCATCTTTTGTAAAGCTCAGCTGTTTTGTTAATCTCTGAACTTTTGCTTACATCCTAGGTGCATCTTGATGGTGGGTAGATGCAGACCCATCTCCCTGCACCCGTTCCCAGCAAAAGTCATCGAGAAAGCCATCAACAGCCAACTCGCCACATTCATCGAAGAGCACAACATCCTCGACTCCTCCCAATCCGGCTTCAGAAAATACCACAGTACGGAAACCGCCCTCCTCGCCGCAACAGACGATATCCACACCCTACTGGACAAAGGAGAAACAGTAGCGCTCATCCTCCTCGACCTCTCAGCGGCGTTCGACACAGTCTCTCACCGCACCCTAATACGCAGACTCCTCGATGCAGGGATCCAGGACAAGGCCCTCGAATGGATCCGCTCCTTCCTCTCCGGCAGAACGCAGCGGGTCAGACTCCCCCCTTTCCTCTCGGACCCTACTCCAACCACCTGCGGAGTCCCTCAGGGGTACTCCCTCAGCCCTACGCTCTTCAACGTCTACATAGCTCCACTCTCCCCCATCATCAGAACCTACGGACTCAACATCGTGTCATACGAAGACGACACCCAACTCATCCTCTCCCTATCCAACGAACCCAACACCGCCAGACACAACTTTCAAGAAGGCATGGAAGCTGTTGCCAAATGGATGAAAAACAGCTGCCTACAACTAAACACCAACAAGACAGAAGTACTCATCATGGGCCCAAACCCCGATGCCTGGAACGACACCTGGTGGCCCCCCACCCTCGGAAACCCGCCCACCCCCACGCACGCAACCTGGGAATCATCCTGGACTCCAAGCTCAAAATGGACCGCCAGATCAACTCCGTCTCGTCCTCCTGCTTCCACACCCTCCGCCTCCTACATAAGACCTTCCAATGGATCCCCCTCGAACACAGAAAGACCGTCACTCACGCCCTGGTCACCAGCAGACTCGACTACGGCAACGCACTCTACGCCGGAATAAACAAAAACC
This sequence comes from Calotriton arnoldi, assembly GCA_963921515.1. NCBI lineage: Eukaryota > Metazoa > Chordata > Amphibia > Caudata > Salamandridae > Calotriton > Calotriton arnoldi. Next base: position 983,038 of record CAWUFW010006905.1, on the reverse strand, counting down.
TCACCCGCAAGCTACAGAACATCCAGAACGCCGCCGCAAGACTGGTCCTCAACCTGCCAAGACACTGCCACAGCTCCCAGCACCTGCGCACACTCCACTGGCTCCCCATCGAGGCCAGAGTCACCTTCAAGATGCTCACCCACGCACACAAAGCCCTCCACGACACCGGACCAGCATACCCAAACAGCCGACTCAATTTCCACGTACCCCAAAGGACCCTACGATCAGCCCAGCTCTCCTACGCCGTGGTCCCCCGCACCAGAAAGACCAGATCGGGAGGCCGCTCCTTCTCCTTCCTCGCGGCCAGAGCCTGGAACGCCCTTCCACTCCACCTCCGACAGACAACATCGCTTCCCATCTTTGCAAGAAACCTCAAAACCTGGCTCTTCGACAGACCCCCTCCTTGATGGACTGGAACCTGCACCCCCCTAACCCCAGCGCCTTGAGACCCTTATGGGTGAGTAGTCGCGCTTAACAAACGCCTGATTGATTGATTGATTGATGGGTGAAAAATGAATGTGAAGTGCATGTGTAGCACATCAATCAATCAGGGAATTGTAAGCATGCTACTCACCCATGAGGGTCTCAAGGAGCTGAGGGGGGGGGGGTCCGCAGATCTGTTTAGCCGAAGAGCCAGGTCTTGAAGGTGTTCCTGAAGGTGTTCAGGGAGGGGGCGCGTCTGATGTCTGCCAGTAACTCGTTCCAGGTCTTGGCTGCAATGTGAGAGAAGGATCTTCTGCCTGCTCTGGCTCTGTGGATGCACAGGGTTTCGGCCAGTGCGAGGTTGGAAGATCAGAGGTTTCTTTTGGGTACGTGGAAGTTGATTCTGTCGTTGAGGTATTTGGGTCCGTTGTGTAGGCATTTGTAGGCGTGAGTGAGGATAGCCCATGTAAGATAGTAGCACTGTGTGATTTGTGTTTCTGGGCGAGCTGCATCCATTTTGGATGTCCTGGTTTAGCTTGGCACAAGATGGAAGGGGAGCATAACTTCCCTCAGACAGTGGAAATGTACTTCCTGCATTCATGTGTGTAGATGTTTGTGATCCAGACACTAACTTCAAGGGGCTATAATCAGGGCTACCTTTCTACCTTTAGAAATTCTGTGAGGTTTTTGGTAGCAAAAGACTGCAAATTAGTTTCTCCTGGCAACTGGTATTCAGTAAATGGTATGGTTGATGGTTGGGGCTTCACTTTCCATTGTTCCCGGTGAAGATGATCATAGGCAGGGCCTGCTCTAACATCTGCCTCTGATCACTGCTTCAGGAAGACTGATGCCAGCCAGGTGTAGTGATCTCAACCTTCGTTTAATCCCTGTTTTGGATATTCCTACTTAGAGTCAACCCCATTGCTACCTGCTATGAGGACTGTCATTTTGTCTGGAGAGCACTCTGAAAATGGCATTTGAAGCCTTCAACAGTGCATCCACATCACATATCTGGAAAATATATATAAAAGTGGGATCCAAACCACCTGTCTGGGTTCCAGTTCCAAGTTATTCATGACCAAGGATAGAAGTGGTAATCACTAAGGGGTAGCTGTTCCTATGAAAAGAGAACGCAACCTGTTCTGGTAGCTTAGATAAATGTGTTAGAGTGGTCTCATTTTTTGTAATAGTGATTGGATCTAGATGAAGGTGGGGGAATTCCTCCTTTTGGAAATAGTGCCCTCACACACCCTTGCGGGTGTCATGCTTCATCATCGGGCGTATGCTCCTCGTGGGGGAGGCGCTGCTGTCCCCGACGGGCCCCGCGAGAGGGCTCTTTGGCGGAGATCTTTTAAGGAGAGACGCCGCAGTTGTGCATGCGGGTGTGGGCCTAGAAAGTGTGTGCGTGAAATAAAATTGCCTACCCGGTACCTAGAAATAGACTTTTATTCGGGGGTCCTGGAGGCAAGGTTAAAAACAAGGGATAAGGAGAACCTCTTTTAAACAAATTTTGTAGAGGGATGAGTATTATCCTGCTGCTCTCTTATCCGTGAGTGTGAGTGACAGTGAAATTAGGTCGACATGTTTCACGCTAAATTTGGTCCCTAATGGATCCCAGTGCGCTTCTTCAGGACCGTGATAGGAATTAGAGACGACAACACTCTATATTCCTATGGTACCTCAAGTGAGGTGTGGGCGTCAGTGCGCCTAGTGGAACATCCCAATCGTGTTCCTTTGTCCAACCCCTCAATTTAGATGGAGTGGCTTCCTCTGCATACCCTGCGGAAATGAAGGAGTAGTTCCTCTCTTCCGTGACAGCCCATTACCTGCCCGTCAGCTCAAGGGTTCGCCGGTTCTACCGGGATAATACTCATCCCTCTACAAAATTAATATGTAATATTGCATGCGCCCAACCCACGACTTGGTCATGGAGATTGATAATAACTGATTCCCCTTCTGACCAGGACATTTGTGTATTACTTGGGGTTGTTTGACAGTATGATTGGTGTGAGTGAATGTGTATATGATTTTGTGGTATTTCTTTAGTAATTTGTAAATTTTCTTTGTAGGGGTCAAGTGATGTATTATTGAACCGGCAAAAAGGAAACAATTGTCAATTTAAAAGCTTAAAACAAATTGTATAAAAATGCCATAAATAATTTTGTACGACTATTTCTGTGATTTTATGAGAAATAAAAAAAAAATTAAAAAATCCTGTGATATTGTCAACGTTGTAAAGTTTTAACCCGTTCGGTGCGTCGGACGGCCGGGGGCCGTCCGAAACACGCCCACTCAATAAATCACCCGCACCGCGGCGGAATTCGCGCCGCGGTCAATGGGTTAAAAAAAAGAAATGAATAAATACAAAAAATAAAATTAGAAAATGTTATTGTTTTCGAGTTTGATATGTAACCCATTGAGATTCATTTCCTCTAGGTAAAGAAATAGAGGTCGAGAGGGAGAGGTATTATTTTTTGACTGCTTGCCCTTGCATCCTTGAAAGATAGCCAGAGAAATGTTTATGTTTGGCACAGTCTTACAGATGCTGAGTCAACCCTTAAGGCACCCGAGGGTGTGGTGAAAGAGACTAAGGACTTGAGTCTCAGCAACAGGCCCAATGTGGCGAAAAAATGCTGTTTTTGTTGTCTCGTGCCTTGTTAGTGAATATGTGCAACATGTTCTTTCTAAAAACAAAAGGATACAATGAGGATTAATTCAGATTCAATGATCAGAACATTTTAAGGGTTTAATAATTGATAAGCATTCACATCTAAAATCAATCAGGCTCTTTGTCTATTTCTGTTATGTTACTCCATATTAACCTCTTTAACTTAATACCGTCTTAGTGCCTTGTACCATTAAAGGCCTATTGATTCTTTTTTATATTTTCACTGATACAGAGAACCAGAAAAAGCAAAGAAAAGTTACAACATTAAACAAATAAGGTGTCATGCAGAAAGTTAACTAAATTACTATACCTAATTCTCCCGTACATGTTCAGACTACATATAAAAATTGTGCATTTCTTTACGTAAACGCATAAAAGCTGGCAAGGGTGTGGTTTAAACTCAAAATATAAATACAGGCATGGTAGGCACTAACTGCAAGGACATTGGAAAGTATAAAAGGTTTTTTACTTTTAACCTCTGAACAGATCAACAGATTTCAGTTCTTATTCAGTTCTTTGTTTATAAAATTTGTCCAGCAAAGAAAAACATTATACAATATTTTCCATACAAGATACTGTTGTATCTCAAAACTGAGTGATATTATAAAATCAATATGGAGAACACATTCTGAGAGCCCACAGCCAGGACTTTGTTTCTTCAAGCAGTCCATAGGGTCCGTCGCTTTGTGATCTTTAACACATGTAAATGCAGGATAGTGTGATCAACTTTCAACCATTCAATTTCAGAGAAAGGACATTTTATTTGTCATGTAAGTGTTAGCAGGTGCAAGCCGGAAATGTCCACTTCAAAGTACCAACAGGTATTTCAACGGAAACGAAGGAAAGATGCATGACAATTGGTCTAAATTGTTCCTTTAGAAGAATAAAAGCTCTATCAGATTCCCAGGAAAGTTTGAGGTCATGTTCTGTCAAACAATGAGCACCTTCTCCATAGTAGAAGAGACATCACTATATTGGGAACCAGGGGTTTTGTAAAAGTAACACATGATAGCTAGTACCAAGGATGGACACGTTGCATTGTTGGATGTAGCATAGAAAGCTGTAAAAATAGCATGTGAAACAATAAAGTACATGTGAGACGAAGGCGAACACAGGCAAGAAGAAAGAACAATGGAATTCTCCACAGTTGCAAATGATGTCTACTTGGGGCCTGATTCTGATGCGGGTTGGAAAGCTTCCCGACCATACGGTTTGGAAATGGTTTCCGACCCACTCGGATCGGGAGAGTCCGACCGACGGAGTACGATGCATCCGGATGCTTCCAGATATGATTTGGTTGGACTCCCATTGACTTCAATGGGAGCATATGTTCCTAACCGCATCATAATTAGGCCCTGGGTCGGGAAGACACGTTCCCGATCCGATTTGGAAGGAGCAAATGCCATTAGGAGGCCTTCCTAACCGCATCAGAATCAGGCCCTAGGTGGGAATGCTTTCCTAACCGCATCAGAATCAGGCCCTTGGTGTTTTTTGAGGAGTTGCAGGAGTCAGTTTAAAAGCAAGGGGAAGTGATGAGGATTCACCAGGAAGCAACACATGGAAAGAGTTTTGAGAAAACGGGGAGAAAGAATCTGCTCATTGCTTGGAAGAGAGCATCACATGAGCTGTGTAGCTATTTTGAGAGGATGTTTAGGAGGTCCAATGTTCTGGGTCAGGATCAGCTGACATCATCGGGGTGTTCCTACCTATCTTGGAGATTCTATATGAACTGTAGTTGAATACTTGTGACAAAGGACCTGATTACCATCTTTGCAGACAAAATACTCCACCACAAACATGGTGGATATCCCGTCCGCCGTATTACACATTCCGTAGGATAAGATGGAATTATAATACGGCGGACGGGATATCCGTCACATTTGTTATGGAGTAACACTGTCCGCCAACATCGTAATCAGGCCCAAAGTTATTAGTCAACATTACTCCTCACTCTCATTTGTGTCAATGACAAATCTGAATGCTTGAATAAAGCCGCCACTCTCTGCTTAACAGCAAAGCTGTAGGACTTGACCTTTTGGTACTGCATGCACATTTGTGGTGATATGCAGCAGGAATCGTCTAGTATTTATCAGGGCTGGACTGAGAACCTAAAGCAGCCCTGGCAATTTTCCCGACCCAAGCACTGCCTGGCCCTGGGAGGCTCGAAACGCTTGCTTGCCGCTTTCGTTACAGGTGGCCAATATTGCAGCACTGCTGCAAAGCCCGCTCCCAGTAACAAAACCGGCCTCCACCACTACAAAACCGGCCCCCGCCTTCCGACCCTGGTATTTATTTAGGCCTGTAAAACAGAAGTAGTATCCAACTTGTGAGTTCAGGAATTAAAATCCAGGTAGATTAGAACTCAAGACCTCAACAATCGCATGCAACCCGCTGCAGGAGCCATGATTGCAATGGGTGGATACTTTCCATGCAGCACACAAGCTGCCAATACACACACTATAGGAGCTGTGAGTGTTTGGTCTGAAGTATCTCCGTCAAGGAGAAGAGTCCCGTTAGAAACAAGCAATCGCAATGATTGCCTGGAGTGCTTTGGATTTCCAAGAGTAGTAGCTTCCTCACTCACAAGAAGATCACCAAAACACCTCAGGGTTTCTTTTATTTAAACTGATTCTCAGGTTCCTGAGTTGTGGGCTCACAAACATGGCTGGATCGTGCATGAGGAAGCAGCAAACTACAGAATAAACAAGCATTTGCAATGCATTAGGTCTCGCATTTGCGAGATTTTGTGCTATTGGCATTGTAAATGACAATGCCTTTTATTTATATGTTTAAAAAACATACAATAATAAAAGGCATTGTCATTTACAATGCCAATAGCACAAAATCTCGCTAATGCGAGACCTAATGCATTGCAAATGCTTGTTTTATTTATGGTTGGGAGGTAACACAAACAATGGCAGAGTGAGAGGTGGGGTGAAGAATTAACACAGACAATGGGAGGGTGAGTGGAAAGAAGGAAAAAACGAAAGAAGCAGCATCAGCAGGAAGAAAGAAAGAAGCAGCAGCAATACTGACACTGAGATAGAAGGAGGAAACGGGGGTCAGGCAGCATTGTTAAAGTGGACTTGACAAACACTGCGATTCTGTGGAAAATAATGTTAGAACAACCGCATTCTCAAAATCCGGTTTCCTTTCACTATCTGACAGCTCGCTGCCTGTGCAAGAAATACAGGAGGCACTCTTTCGAAAAAGCTCAGACCCGCGGCGCATTTTCTTAAATTCAAAGACCATGACATACTTTAATATTTCTGAAATAACAAATGTCCAATAAATATGCGGCAATTCAACAACACAACAAATCCTTTCATCGCCATTCCGCTGCTAGGAGCATCGGGAGAAGCCTCCCTTGGAACTGAGACCGTGTTATTGTGAAAGTAAAAGTGACCGCAGGCGGGCCCTTGGTGACAACAAACACCCGGATGAGTGCAGCTTGGAGTGGGGAGGGGAGGTGTGCCGGAGGGGGGGGTGCAGAGACAAGAGGAGGCGAAGAACGGCAGAGAGGCACGGGCAGAGAAAGCACTTGTTAGTAGTACTGGGAGAGATATGACATTGCCTCGTTTGTCTTTCAGGGTTTGCGATTTAATCTGAATTATTGTGAGAGCCCCACTTTAATACCAGCCTGACTACAGTCTCATAATATACGAAAATATAATTAAAAGTGCAGTACTTATGGGCGCCTTCTTCTAGCAGGGATAAGCTTGACATAAACAGCAACGAAATGTGATGTTCCATCCCACACTTCGTCGCATATTTAGTTTTTTTTTTTTGCATAAATTTGGACAGCCAATCAATATGTAAAAGGATATGTTCATGGTGAGATTTCCAGCCGTGAATGACAGAGAGTGACTTCGAGAGAGTGGCCTCCAACACCTACGCTAGTTCGAAAACATGTTGCAGTTTCAATGAAAAAGGCAACATAGCCAAATCGTAGCCAAATAAATGTGTACTGTGGCACAGCGATAAGAAGGAAGAACAACTTATGGCCTTTCCTCTCTACCGATAGTTATTGCCCAAAAAGTAACAGAAAAAATCAAACTTGTTCTTAAGTTGTTAAGGTGTCTAAATAAGCTTAATAAAACAACAACAAAAACGATAATTGTGAAATGCATGTGTAAGGCTGCAACGCAAGCATAACTCCGCATCCATGCCTTTTCTAGTGACGTCACCTTTTATCTGGCACACCCTGCTCAGTGCCCTTCATACACTACATACATACGATCATTCACACACTGGGCACAGATGGCGGTGAAGTCGCCAGCAGCAAGAACTGTGCAAAATATGAAACATATGTAGATATGCGGATGTGTGTGAATGAATAGACACAAACACAAGACGCACAAAAACACACATAACAACACACTCATTATGCGTGTTTGTATGTTTAGATATATTTATACCCTAAGGGTGGAGGAAGGAAGCCACTGCTCACTGAGCTCCCTTCCCTCTTTATTTATATGCGAACTATCACTCCCCGTGAGCTGAGAGCCGAGCGCAGTTCCCTCCTTGCCGCTGCACCAGGGCGGCCCGAGGAGAGCAGTGAACCGAGGCTCAGGGAGAGACAGTAAAAGAGATGATAGTGTCTGTGACCCATTGTCCACGGGTGCTGTGCTGAAACATTAAGCGCAGCGCCCGAGGGCGGGACGGGGATGAGGGGCTGTGACCCACAGTGCCATTATTTATTGCGTGCGCCCGTGTTGTGTGAATGTAAATGTGGGCGCCCAGTTAAAGATAAAGCACACAGGAAATAAACACAAGAAGCGCCCGCCATTGCCGCGAGTGGTGTTTGAGGGGCGGGACAGTGAAGAAATAAAAGTAATGCACGTTGAAGGATCGCAATGGCGAGAGACGGCGAAAGTCAGAATTAAAAAAAAAGAGTTCTTAAACACTAGAGCTGAAGAAGGGAAGTCCACGAAAGCGGACGAAAACTGAAGTTAGGCGGTGCTGCTTCCGGAATAAACGGAAGTGACGCATCGGTTCTACAGCCAATAAAAAGCTCGCTAAGAAAAGCAATGCCAGAGTTTACTAATGGCAAGCGGCAAGAGAAATTACCCGGAGTTTCCCCCCTGATACAGAGTACTTGATGTCTCGGAGAGACAGCGCATGCGCGCTGCCTAGGCGAGACCTAAAAAGGGATATGGTCAGGAACGGCCCTTTTAAGCTACTAGATTCCCATCAATAAATTCTTTTCAATCACAAAGTCAAAGCGACATTCAGACATGTTTGGGAGGTAAGAATTGAGAGGCTCACCTGCAGGATCTTCAGGAGCTGGGTATGGTCCTCCACCACAAGGATGTTGGCTTCACAGTTTTCAGCCACATATTGACAAGCTTCTGCTGAGTTTGTGGTGTAAATTCCAACCGCCAAGCCACTGAAAGCAAATTAAATGATTGCTTAATCACTTATCCATATCTTAAATTTATGAGACAGGAAAATTGATGTATTTGAATGGAACAATGTAGTGTAGTAGTGTCTCTTAAACAAATAATAATAAGGATTCATTCAGTAGTCCTACAACCTAAGTGAATATGACGAGAGTGAAGATATATTGAAGGTAACAGCAAGGCAGACTAGTCTCAGAAAGAACAGATGCTGCACAGGCAGGGAATGGTATTTTCTTGTTTATAATTTAATCATTGATGTAACACAATCAAACCATCTACAAAAGTGAGTCACATTTTTGACCTAAGACATCTGCTGTAAACTACTTCCATTGCCTTCTAGTGGGAGCTTCCACACTGGTTGTCCACATCAGGATTGTGGCCCAGAGTTGAGACATCCAGTGCCTGGCAACTTGAGTCTGTTTTTCTGAAACCAGGTTGTTGTTTTTTTAAGCCGGGTCAATAGGTGAAACTCAGCAGGCTCTGTAGGAATTGTCAAGCTTATTACCTCCAAAATCATGCCATAACCTAAAGTAAATTAATGTGTCTTCTGTGAAGTGGACCAGTGTCAGGAACTGCATCTCTATGCCTAGATGACCCAGGCATACCAGTCCAACCCTCTATAATGCTTCCCCAAATGTCCTCGTATTGTGATTACAGTCTTTCTTCAATATGATGAATGAATGAATGAAATTAAGCTTCAACATGTGGCACCTACTCATGGAATCCAGGCAATGAGGGCCACAACACCAGGGTGTTTAGACAGAATGTTAGAAACAAAAATATGGTGAGACAAAATATTGTCAAGAATATCGTTGACAAAAATATTGGGAAGGTAAGTTTCTATGGGTAAGCAAAGTTTTACTATATATATATATATATATATATATATATATATATATATATATATATATATATATATATATATATATATATATATAAAGCAACCAGTCCTGGCCCATCTATTTGCACATCGGGACTGCCCAGGTATGAACCTCACCACGCAAAAGAATGCAACTGACTCCGATAGCTTCTTGTAGTTGCAGTGATTTATTCCAGTCAGTAAAAACTCCAGTATAGCTCAGGCATAGTGCCTGCCATGACGCGTTTCGATCGCCAACTGCGATCTTGATCACATGACCCGCCACATGACAGTCAACAGCATAAATAGAATGTGTACACTATCGGATGTCAAAAACTATCAAGCAAGTTTAGTGAAAAATGAAAACAGACTTTGGACAACATTTCCTAATAAAGTTATATCTTCTATATAGTACATGTATAAATACAATAAATTGGATAGATAAAAACAATATTAAAAAACTGTAATTTTGTTGCCAGTGCAAATACGCAATTGATCCATTGTGGCGCTTTATCCCCTAAAATTCTACATGTATAAATACACTAAATAGAATGAATAAATAACAATATTAGGGGACATTGACTCCTTTGCCAGTGCAAATACGCAATTAGTTAATTACAGTAATAACTCCCCCAATATATGCCACCATCAATCAAGATTAATGTCCTCTTTGAGATGTTCAATGATACATTTGAAATTCAAGTGCTAGTGCTAATAAAGTTTCAAACAAAATTATAACTCTGGAGGACATTTGAAAAGACCATAGACCAATCCTGATCAACAATATGTGGCCTCTTCAGCAAATTGGATGGTATGCATGCTTACAAAATTGCGAGTCTATCGTGCCACAAATAATTCTGGCTTGTAAATGAAAGCAGTCCATATTGTCCATAAAGTGCTGTGCTTATGTGCAAATAACAATCACCCAAGTGCCAAACATATAAAACCATTTCAATAAATAACATTGCAGCCCAGAGGCATGAGCAACTAGCCAGAAGTTGATACCCTCAAAGCGCAAGTGCTAAATTGGTAACTCATAGAGCAAAGAGAGGAAAAATATAAAATACCTGCTCCTAACAATGCAGATCAACCTGTATACAAATGTCAAACTAGGACACTATCTGAGACTAAAAAACTCAAAGTTGTTAAAAGCGTCAAAGCATGAACCATGTCTGCAGATTACTGAATATATCATGGACTGATGCAAACAGAATGGCTTAGAGGAAGTTGTGCAAGTCCTCGCTCGTGTTCAAGCCATTCGGCATCTTAGTGTCAAGATTAAATGTGTTTCAAGTTGGCGGAGGCTTTTTTCACGATTACCCCCCATCTGGGTACGGGTACAGCCCCCAGTACAGAATATTGCAAATCATTGAGGTTATTCTGATGCACCAACTTGAAATGCCTCGCAACGGGGTAACTGGGGTCCGAATTAACAATCGCACGTATATGCTGCAAAATTCTCTTGTGTACAGGGAGCTTGGTGCTACCTATGTAGTGCCCAATTTCGTAAATTACTTAAAACTTGGCTTTTTAACCAGTAATCATTTAAACGCTCATACATTCCTTGGTCTACCCTTTTTGGGTAGCTGTCGCGCCTTATAAATTTAACTAATAAATATATATATATTGGAGCCCACACGTGCACTGTAAGATATAAATAGCAAAATCAGTGCGACAAGTTAGATGGTCCTTGATGGAAATAGGTGTTGAACTGAACGCAGTCATATACCCCGTCATATTAGGGCCGAATTTACAGGCACAGCACGAATTACATTTGAAAAAGCCCGATTTTGCTAGCCAAGTAGGTTTGGATGTTACCTCAGGACTAGTTCTCACTAAGGCATCCCTCATAGACGGAGCCCTCCTGAAAGTAATAGAAGGTAGCGGTGGCAAAATTGATTTCAATGTGACATCCGTTAGCACAATGGGCCATTGGGAGTAAATAATCTGACAGATTTTGCGTTCTTGTTTGCTGAATGTAGTCATTAATCTTACTTTGCGTATATAATTATCATTGCTTTCAATTAGAGGAACCTGAGCCCCCACTTGTTCTCTTCTAGGTATTAGCACTGCCTCCCTAGAGTGTGTGTTAGCTTTGCAGAGTGCTTTGTTTAGCTCAGACCTGTTGTACCCTCGACTCAAAAAGCGATCGAATGCATCTTGTGGCACAGTTTCAAATCAGTATCTGAACTGCAAATACGGCGAATATGTAAGAACTCGCCGTATGGGATGCTTTGAATCAAATGACGGGGATGCGAACTGTCTGCATGTAAAATAGAATTGCCCGCAGTCTTTTTGCGGTGCAATTTGGTTAGAATCCGACCTTCACAGATATAGATCAATACATCAAGGAATTCAACACTATTGTCACTTATAGTGGCTGTAAATCTTAAATTCTGTACATTCTCATTGACAGCTGTTACAAACATATTGGCTGCTTCTCTGGTCCCTTCCCAAATCATAAATACATCATCGATGTAGCGCCAATAGTGCTTGACATGATTATCCCAGCTTTCTTTGTGTTGTGTCATGAGGACATGCTTCTCCCACCAGCCAACATGGAGACATGCGTAGCTGGGGGAGAAGCATGACCCCATATCCACGCCACCCCTCTTAACTGTTGGTAGACATCCTTATTGAATAGGAAATAGTTGTTAGAAAGACAAAGTTCAATCATCTTAATGTTCATACGATTGTGTTCCTCTAGGTGAATTGATCTACTCCCTAGGTAATGCTTCACTGCAGCCAACCCATCTAGATGGTTGATACTAGTATATAATGATTCTATGTCCATTACAATTAGCAGGAAGTTAGGTCGCCATTCAACACAATTGATTTTCCTAAGGAAATTTCCAGTGTCTTTAACGAAGGAAGGCAAATTAGTGACATGAGGCTGTAAAAAATAATCCACATATTTAGATATCATCTCCATTAGGCTTTTCCTGGCCGATATAATGGGCTTGCCTGGAATTGGAACCATATCTTTATGTATTTTGGGAATAAAATAGAGCACAGGTGTAACAGGGTATTCGATTTTTAAGAAGCTGAGTTCTTCTTTCGTTAACAGTCCCTGCCTCTTCCACTGGGACAAATGCTAGAACACTGTGTCCTGAAAGTTGCGCAAATCCTGTTTGGAGGCTTTTCTATAACATGTGAGATCTGAAAAAAGTCTGTTGGCTTCCTCCAAATATTGATTCTTTGCCACACAACAACGTTTCTGCCCTTATCGGCTTTGTTGATTATGATGTCATGTTTGTTCCTTAATTTTTTTATCAAGGCAGAGTACTGATCTTGTTTGAATTTTCTTGGCCGTTTGTTCTGAAGAATAGTACAGTTAAGACGTTTCAATTCTTCCACTATTCTGTCACTAAAAGTGTCGATGGCGTCTTTAGGCATTAGTGGTAGAAAAGTCGAAGATGGACGGAAAGGGCTATTAGCCGGTTTATTTATGTTAATGCCCATTTGTGACATTTCTTGCTGTGTGGACATGGTAGATGCACTGTCTTCATTGGACAGGGATTGTAACAGGCGTAAAGTGGGAATATCCTTCACTTGTAGATTGCTGTCCGACTCACTTGTCGTTGGAGTATTGCTGGTGGTATTTGAAAATGTATTCAATTGAAAGAATTTAATGAGTTTCAATTTACGAATAAACTTGAATACATCGATTCTAGATTGGCTGTATGAGAGATTGCTCTCTGGGCAATACGTCAGACCCAGGGATAGAAGCTGTACTTCTGCTGACGTTAATACGGTCTCTGTAAGATTAATTACAGTATTATTATCCGATTGAGCTAACGCCTCCATTTCTTGTTCGCTGCCCCTCTGCTTGTATTGCTGCCGATGTTTGCGCCTCCTCTCCCTCCTACATTGGTTCCTGCCTCGCCTTGCTGTGTTGGAGGATTGCGGGGGTGCAAGGTCTGCCTCCGGTCCTGACGAAGAAAATTGAATTCCTCGGCTGGAGTTAAATTCATAGTGCCTATTGGCTGTACTTCAGATGTAGTTAATCTACCATCCTCAGAATCGCTGTTGGTCATTAACGAACTGGAATCAGATTCGGACTGAGAGGAGGTATTGGCATCCGATGTAGGTAATGCAGGCTCCAATACTTTGTTTGCCATTGCCTGTCTTTTGTAGTTATCGAACTTTTTAGAGAACGTAAATATTCTCCCAGAGGCATAATCATCTTTGTCTCTTGCGAACTTAAAGATTTTACGAGCTTTTATAATATCCTCATGTTTTCTTAGCCTTTATCGATGTCAGCACGTCCTTTAGCAACCACATCCGGTTGTCCCGTGGCATCTAATAATCCATTTACTCGATCTATTTCAATTAATATGCCTTCCCAATCTATTTCCGCATATTTTATGAGTATATTAACCATGTTCATGGACGCTTGAAGGTTGTTCTCCGCCCACTCCTTCAACATGGCGGGGTTCGGATTTTCGAACCTAGGTGCGATCAGTACTGTAAGACCTCTCGGCACTCGGTTGGCTGCTCGGTACTTTGAGAGACTTTTTCTCCCACCACTTCGTAAGTTCAGCTTTGAGCAATTTTTCTAAGGTCCTCAATAACGATCTTGCATCATTGCTTGCTATATTACTTGGTTCTCCTCTTTGTACATTGCTAATTTGGGAGGGAAGGGGGGCAAGCCAGCACGAGACCAATTTTTTGTGTGTGTAAAAGGCTGCTTTATTGAAACAGGTGCATATCACAGTTTATACCTTGGCCACTGCCTTCCAAAACTAAAACTAAAACCTCACTATACATGAATTACCTGACCCCTTGTTTCCCCCCCACCCCTACGATCCCCACATCAAATCCCCCACCCCGCAAAATACAACATAACATTCCATAACAATAATATTACACAATCCTACACAATATAGCATTTACCAATCCTAACCTCCCATGACCCAAATCCCTACCTGCCTTTTTGCAACTGTAACCAAGAAACCTCTAATCTAAACTTAGCCTACCTGGTTACCCTTTCCCTGCTCCTGCTCCCCAACTATCAACATTTAACCAAAAACTACAGCCAATCCTGGCCAACTTTTTCCAACCCCGCCAGTACCTGTTCCAAGCGACAACTATACAATTAACACAAAATTCCTCTATGTACCTGTTCCAACTCAACCGCCGAAAAAACCCCCACCTTGGGAAACTAAAAATGCCCCACAAACCTAAAAAACAGGGGAGGGGACAAAAACCTACTCTAACAGCACTCCCAGCCACCAGGTCACCAAACCTAAAATGGTGGCTGGTGAAGAGCGAAACAGCCCAATATACTTTGGGCTATCTCTTCAAAATTGGGCTACAATTGGGCTAGTCCCAATGTAGCCCAACTCCCCCAAAATGGCCGGGCGCCGGCCAGCCCCACCCCCTCCCAATCTGCCCGGGGGGCAGACCTCGCTGCGCTCGGCTGCCCCCCAAACCCCCCTTGGGAGGGAAGGGGGGCAAGCCAGCACGAGACCAATTTTTTGTGTGTGTAAAAGGCCGCTTTATTGAAACAGGTGCATATCACAGTTTATACCTTGGCCACTGCCTTCCAAAACTAAAACCTCACTATACATGAATTACCTGACCCCTTGTTTCCCCCCCACCCCAACGATCCCCACATCAAATCCCCCACCCCGCAAAATACAACATAACATTCCATAACAATAAAATTACACAATTCTACACAATATAGCATTTACCAATCCTAACCTCCCATGACCCAAATCCCTACCTGCCTTTTTGCAACTGTAACCAAGAAACCTCTAATCTAAACTTAGCCTACCTGGTTACCCTTTCCCTGCTCCTGCTCCCCAACTACCAACATTTAACCAAAAACTACAGCCAATCCTGGCCAACTTTTTCCAACCCCGCCACCCAGGAAAAGGCAAGAGTGTAGGCGGAACGCCGCCTCCCCATTTTCCTGCCCCCCCCCCTTCCTTGCCCCTTAGGAAAAAAAATTCTCAACGCCTGTGGACTCCCAACAACCTGGCCAAAACTTCCCTCAGCTCCAATAAATACAAGTCCATGCCCAGCCGGGATAAATGGACCCCATCGCCTCTGAAAAAATCCGGAGTGTCATACCTGATGTCCCTGTGCGAAATCCTAAAAATTCCCATTTGACGACAAAAACGCACCATCTCTGTGTTAAGCTTTCGCCTGGCCTTGTCCACTGCCCCCGGGTTAGCCGCCCCCCTCCAAACCCTCCTAGGAACAAACTCTGTCCATATAATGGCGCAACCGGCCCACTGACCCTTGGTCACCGCCAAATCCCGCTTCATACCCCGCATCAAAGCCAAACCCGTTTCCCGCACCATATCATTTTCCCCCAAATGAAGGACCAATACATCGGGGCACCTACCAGCCACCAAGATCCCGTTGAGCACCTGCAGCAACTCTTTCCATCGCATACCACCCCTTCCCCTCCAACAAACTGTAAACATTTCTTTATTGAAACCCAAGCTTTCCCCAAAATAGCTGGCACGGGCCTGAACTTGCGCCCACTTCACAAAGGAATGGCCCACAATCCAAATGGACATCTCCCTGGCGAGGGGACCCATCACCGAACCTGCAACGAGAAACATGAATGAACCAAAGGAAAAGGGGGACTAACCGCGCTACACCCCCGTCTGCGCTGCGCACATACCGCTGATAATAGTCCGAGGACCAACTTCCCAACCGCATGATGTCCCCTCGCCCCCAACCTAGATTGTTCGCTTCAGATGCCGCCCCAATCCTAAATGAGTGCGTACCAAAATCCCTCCCATCAATTCCCAACCTGCCCAACGCTTTCCTCAGCACCGCCAGAAGCTGCGCGGCCGTTACCCCCCTTCCATCCTCGTGCCTGAAAACTAGACCTACTTTATCCCTAGACAAAGCTCTCCACCTCAAGCCCCACCGGCAAGGGCAAGCCTGCTGTACTCCCTCCAGTTTTAAAGAAACCCACGTGCCCCCTCCCCTTTGATCTGTTTTAGACTTCCTCAGCCATATGCTGACCCCATCCTGACGAAAGGAAACCTCACTCCAACGTACCCCCTGTCCCGCTTTACTCCCTAACAGCTCAGACACCCGAAAAGCCCCGAAAAACATCCATGACATCAGCGTGGAGAAGAGGCAGGTTTCAACCTCCTCATAACATATCCCAGGCAAGATCCCAATCACCCTTTCCAACAACTCCCAGGACAGAGGCTTACGAACCCTGGATGCGCGCCCACACTCCTGCGCCCAACCTTCCAACATGCGCTTCCCCAGCTCCCCGGCGGAGGGGGCATAACCCCACAACAATTTTCCAACGAAAGCAATGCCCGCCAGCTTACCCGCTATCGTAACCCTGGTCAAACCCCTCTCAATCAAATCCAAAATAAATTGAAGTACATCTTCCTGTCTAAGCTCCAGGGAATCCCTCCGCGTCGCGCCGGAGCGCAAAAATTCCCCCCATGCTGTCTTGTACGCTGCCTTGGTAGATTGCGCCAGAGAACCTAAAACCAACTGCAACATCCTGTGTTGCCTACGTACCACAAATGCACTGGCATTCTGGTCGGAAATCCGTCCGCATCCCTGGTGAGCCCACGGAATCTCCCCCACTGTGAACGAGACAAAGCATCCGCTATGTCATTGTCCACACCCGGCACATGCACCGCGCGGAAGGCGATATCATGCCACAAGCAGCCTAACACAAACACCCTCAGTAATTTCAGCACCTGTTCGTCCCGTCCGTGAACAACCATTGTAGGAACGTGCTGAAACACTCAAAAAGTGCGCATGACATAGAGCAGCCCATCGGCAATGCTTTGTCCACGTACCAGTGACCGCCAACACGCCCCTTTGGTACCTGGCTGTCCTCTCCCTGCTCCCCCCACCGCCCCTCGGGTGGGGCCACCCGAAAGGGCCGGTATACAAGAGGCAGCCTGCTGGCCGTAAAAATGGTTTTCCCAGACCCGGCTAAACCCATAGTGTGTTCCCACAAATCCGTATCTAGCTCCCCCCACTTTGCCTCTGTGTCCCAAGCCATGCGTGCCCGGAACTCCTCATCATATTGAGCCCAGGCGTACCCACCCCCAGTAATCTGTGCTTTCCTAATCACGTCCATGTATTTGAACATGGCCACTGACCGTTCAGGGTATTTTTCGCAATACACGCTGGCATATATAAGGAACGCTGCTGTCCAATTCTAAATTGTCAACGGCACCTTCGGCCTTTTTGCCAGCTCAAATTCTTCCTCTTTAGACCCTTCCTTCGCCCGAACCTCTCTGTGGAGGAGTTTGAGTATTTCAACATATTCCCCCTTCCATATGCGTTCCTTGGTGGCCAACATCAAATGCGCGCCCAATGGCTTTGTAACTCCCATGTATGGCAACCGTTTAATCTTCAACTCCTTGCTTTCCAATTTGGTCTCCCCCCTCCCCCGTCGGAGTCTCTACCGTCGCCTTCTTGTCAGCCCTGCTGTCCCCCAAGGTTAATGACGCCTTACCTGCGCCCTCCACTGCCCCTTCGCCCGGGGCCTCCGTTCCTACCCCTATGTCCACTACGTTGGAACCCTTGCGCAGCCTACCCCTTACCCCTTCCTCACGATCAGGCCCACCCACCCCTACCGACACCATCACAGGACGTAATCGCGCCGAACGCTTACCTAGTGCCAAGGACTCCACCCGTCTCTCCACTGTGCGTCCTGGCAAAGGGGCCGACCTCTCCTCCCAACGTGATGTCCGACCCGTGGGCCTCGCCTGGCGTCGTGACACCTGCAACAAACTATGCACAGCATTACTTGCCCCCCCTGTCCCTCGCCTTCCCCATCCCGCAACTCTCCTTCTTCAATACTCTCCTCATCGTAATCCAACTCTTCCTGCCTAGCGCCCCCGGCTGTCCCCGCCGGGGGTGCGGAATGCACCCTCCTTGAAACACCTAAATCCGCGTTGTCGTCGCTCCGTCTTTGGCGTTGTCCCCCAGCCCGCTGAGGCCCAATGGGTGATGGGGCCGGCGAGCCCGCCCTGGGCCTACTTGTGCCGGCCGTGACGGGATCCCCCGCCGGTACTGGGTACGCCGCCCAAGGCTCCACCCTCCCTTCTCCTTGGTGCCAACGGGCCGCTCCCAGCCCTACCAAGTCTGGCACCCCGAGATGCTCTGCATGTTGCTCCGTCGCCTGTAAAAGAAAAGTATGGTCTGGTGTGCTGGGCCTACCTCTCTTCTCTCTCCCATCCCAACCCCTCTTGCTGCCTGTCCCCAAGGTGCTAGCTAACCACGCCCGCCCCACCGCACTAAGATCGACCACCTCCTCATCATCCCCATCATCCCCTTCCCCGTCGCTCCACACCAAACCAGCTGCCCCCTGCCCACCTACCCCACTCGGCCCAGCCTCCTCACGTATCCTACCTGCCCCCGGCTCCCCTATGACCCCCCCACTAGCGCCTGCCACCGCAAATTCCTCATCCTCCACTACCGTCTCGCCCCCCATGTGCCCCCCCAACCTCCTCCGGCCAGGAAGCAAATATGTCCAAACCCTCCCAGTCCCTCTCACTCCCTTCCGAGTCCAACAACAAAGGGGACATCCACACCTCCCCCCCAGCTTCCCCACTGACCCCCCCTTCTGCCTCCCGGACGCCCCCAACACCGCCACCTACACCCCTAGAAGCACCCACCCCCTCGCTGGCCACCGCCCCCAACAAGCCCTCCCTCCCCGTGCCTGGACCCCCCCTGCACGGCGCCTAACCGAGCCTGAGTGCCCCCTTGTGCCTCCCTCCCTGCACCTGAGATCACCACCCCCTCCATTCCCCCCCCCACCCTCCCAGACCCATGTCCCACCCCCATCTCCCCAACACACGACTGGCCTGAGTCCCCACGCGCTGCCCTCCACCCATACCCAGGCTCCCCCTTTCTTCGATACCTGGGGCCGCTCTCCTTACACCGGAGCGGCCCCTCTCCAGCTGAGACCTCGGCGGGGAGGCCCGCGATGCACGCCCCCGCCGGGGCCTCCCATCCGCCCCCTGCGCATCTACCAGGCGCCCTCCATGCATATAGACGCTCCCGGGGGCCGCGCTCTGTCGGTCGGCGCTGCCCCCTTCCTGAGCACCGCCTACACCGATCGGGGCCGCTCTCCCTGCACACGAGCGGCCCCCAACGACTGCCACACACGGCGGGGAGACGCGATCCACGCTCCCTCGCCGGGCCCCTCCGGCCTTGCCGACACATGACGCCCGGCCCCCCCGCCCGCCACCAGCATGCCCACCGCTACCCGGGGCCGCGCTCTTGACATCTGCGCGGCCCCTCCCCCTCACCTTAACTTTCGCCGCTCTCCGGGGGGGGAACAAGCCGCGACGGCGGCCACCACCCCTGCATATGCGCGCCTCACCGGGCGCACCCCCCCAGGGGCCTCCGGCATCAACAGGTCCAGCCGGCCAGCCTCGCTGAGCAACCGGACTGCCTCCAATACACGATAGTCTTCACCCGACATCCTACCACTTGCACTGCCCTGTCAATATCACGCCACTAAAACACCACACCGGCCTACCTCCTACTCTGACAAAAACCTACTCTAACAGCGCTCCCAGCCACCAGGTCACCAAACCTAAAATGGTGGCTGGTGAAGCGCGAAACAGCCCAATATACTTTGGGCTATCTCTTCAAAATTGGGCTACAATTGGGCTAGTCCCAATGTAGCCCAACTCCCCAAAATGGCCGGGCGCCGGCCAGCCCCTCCCCCTCCCAATCTGCCCGGGGGGCAGACCTCGCTGCGCTCGGCTGCCCCTCAAACCCCCCGTCTGGCAAATTTAAAAATAAAGCCTCAGCTGCTGCTTCTCGGTCACGTAGCGCGTCATTGGACGACATAACGGAGCAAAAATAGAACTACTGCAATGGAGCAGCCGATACTGTGTCACAATCAATAACACCACTGATAGTTGCGTGCGATCCCTCAACCCGCAAATTCAAGGATTTAACGCGCTGCAACGGCTTTTCTTACCAGCGTAGAACTCCAGGTCCCTCGAGTCCTCCGACCACTTAGGTTCCGTAGGTCCACTGCTGAGAAACAAAGTCTGAGGCAAAATCGCTAACACGTTGCGGGGGGCACAACCAACACGTACTCCTTCTGGGTTATGTTAAACGCTTGCGCGTGGTTGGCTGAAAATGACTGTGCCGCTGGCAGAGGGAGGGTCAGTAATTCCGGAATCAGCCGTGCTCCGGATATAATGACATGAAAAGCAACCAGTCCTGGCCCGTCTATTTCCACAACGGGACTGCCCAGGTACAGACCTCACCACGCAAAAGAATGCAACTGACTCCGATAGCTTCTTTTAGTTGCAGTGATTTATTCCAGTCAGTAAAAACTCCAGTATAGCTCAGGCATAGTGCCTGCCATGACGCGTTTCGATCGCCAACTGCGATCTTGATCACATGACCCGCCACATGACAGTCAACAGCATAAATAGAATGTGTGCACTATTGGATGTCAAAAACTACCAAGGTATGTAGATGTAGAGTTAATAGTAAATCTACAATTTTATGGCAAGACCGGAGGCTCCTATTATGCTTTCTTTCTTGCATTTATTATTATAGCAGCCAAGATAAGTAAAACTACAGTTCCCAGAGGGCCAAGCGACCGCTGGCCAATGGGAACAGAGAAAAAACGTAACACATAACCAATGAGCAGGCAGCCACCAATATTACGTCACAATCTGACTGCGAACAGCCCTCTTTTCTTGCTGCTCGCAGTCAGATAAGTGCCTTCTCTTCGTTGCTCCGTTTAAAAAATATATTTCACTGTATTATTATTCATTTGGCATTGTCATTGTATTGTTTATTGGTATTTAGCCATAATTGCTATTGCCTTACCGCTTTGTGCTGCGCTATCTCCCGTTTCTTTTCACTCGTTGGGTCGCCCCCCCGCCGGCTCGCGTGGACGGTTCGGTCCTCCGCGCATGCAGCGGCAGTTTTTCTCCTGCTCAGCTGTTCTCTTCAGCGCGCATTCTTCTCCTTGCACGGAGCTCCTCTCAACCTCGTATCTCTCGCTCTTGGTGTCCGCCCCCTGTGGTAGTGGTTTGCTTTGGTTTTTGCCCACCTCCGGCCTCCGGCTTCTCTCAGGCTTAGGTTAACCCTTTCCTGGACAGTCAGCCTGCTTATACTGCTGTTTAGCATGGAAATTAACAGTTCCCAAGGGTCTGACCTACAAAATGAGGAAGGCGATGCCTTCAAATCTGATTTAAATGTGTTTATAAATAATTCTGTTGAAAATGCCGTGGAGGCATCTATGAAACGCTTTTCAAAGGGCATGGAAAACTCCATGCTCAGTCTGTTGTCCAAAGCTTTGGCCCATTCTGCGGGGGATAGCAGAAAAAGAAAATTGGTACCCTCTACAAATATTTCCAAAAGTGCGTCACGCCTGATTAGCGAGCCTCCCTCGCTCCATACTGAGGACTCTGTACCTCCCAGGCCTCCTTCTTAGGAGGGGTTGTCAAATCTTGACGGTAAAAGAAAATCTAAATCTAAACATGTAGAGCTACCTAAAAAACTGGTGATTTCCACCATTCTGGTCACAGACGACGATATGGGTGACGCTGACGATTCCTTATTTGATGTTTTTGATGTGGCAGACCCCCCTTCTCCTACTTTTAAGAAAAGCAAATCTGACTCCTTTTCCTTTTCTCCCGTGCTAGATTCAGAGGGTGTCCCCATGTTTGATCCTTCTACTATTCGCCATCCCAATTCCACCGAATGGTTCCCTGCACTCCATGTTGGTGACTATATTTCAGCCCGACTGCGTCTTCCCCTTGACAAGTCTGCCAGGGCTAAATTGAAATCCGAGTGCCCCAAGCCTTCTCTGGCGTCTAATATCACAGTGGCTCCTTCCATAGATCAACCTCTCCTTACCTTTTTCTCTAAGTTTGGTAAAGACCACCGCAAAGGTGTGGATAAAGCTTGGTCCACTTGCCAAGACAAGCTCCTGGATGTTGTGGGTCCTTTGGCTCGCATTTTCGACCTTGCAGAAGCTGCTCGCTTGGAAGGACATGACTTAAGTGCAGAAGATGTTTCTTTGCGGGTCCAACGAGCCTTCTGTCTCCTAGGTAATGCCAATGCGGCTATTACACATGAACGCCGTAAAGGGTTGCTCATTAAACTTGATCCTAAGTTGGCTAACCTGGCTCCTCTAGATCCCGGCATTAAGGCGGACAGTCTTTTATTTGGTGACTCTCTGGTTAAGGACCTAAGCAGGTTCGTCACTACCTTTGCCTCGTTGGATAAAGCTCAGCAATCCATCAAGAAAGTTTTTTCCCCTCGGGTTTTTGGACGGGCCGGCAGAGGCAGGGGCCGCTCTTCCGGCCGTTCATACCCCAATCAAGGCTCCAGAGGATCCTTCAATTCAGGTTATCAAGAGTACAAGCCTCAGTTCTAACCCCAAAGAGGTCGTGGGTTCCGAGGCCGAGGACAGAAGAATTTCTGCAACAACAACAACCAGCAAGGTAGGTCCTACTTTGCCTCCCCCAGTCGGGGGTCGTCTAAAACTTTTCTTTCAAAAATGGCGCACTCTCACTGCAGATCCCTGGGTTCTCAACTCCGTCCAAGGTTATCTTAAGAGCTTTACGCGCCTCCTTTCCAGACAGTGTTTCCTCCTCCTCTAGTTTTCTCAGCAGACATGTCTCATCTCATTTCCGTAGAGAGCCAAAACCTACTCTCAAAGCAAGCCATTCAGATAGCTCCTCTAGACCCCTCCGGGTTTCTCAGCTCCATTTTCCTTGTCCGAAAAAAGAACAAAAAGATGCGTCCAGTCATCAATCTGAAATGGTTCAACCAGTTCGTGGTATATCGCCACTTCAAAATGGAGACTATCATTCATCTGCGAGATACCCTTCGTCCAAACGATTGGATGGTACGGATAGATTTGCAAGACGCTTATCTAACCATCCCCATTCACGCTTCTCACTCCAAGTTTCTTCAGTTCCAATGGTTAGGCGTGACCTATCGCTTTTGCTCCCTTCCTTTCGGCCTATCATCAGCACCATGGTGCTTCACAAAGATCATGAAACCGGTGGTGTCATTCCTCCGATCCCTAGGGATCCGGCTCATCATCTACTTAGACGACATTCTTCTCATGAATATGGACAAGCTTTGTCTCCTGTCAGACCTAAACACCACTCGTTCTTTACTTCTCGATCTAGGGTTCCTTCTCAACATAGAAAAATCGATGCTCATTCCATCTCAGCGCATCGAGTTCTTGGGCTTTCTCGTGGACTCTTCCACAGCATCTCTTCTTCTTCCACAGGCAAAAATCTCCACCATAAAATCAGAAATCTCTCAGGTTCTTCATTCCTCTCTAATATCTCTCAGATCTCTGGCCCGGATAGTCGGCCTTCTCTCTGCTTCCATCCAAGCTATCTTTCCAGGGCCTCTTCACTATCGTGCCCTCCAGCGTCTAAAGATTCGACATCTCCGCCAAGGGCTGGCCTACTCCGACTTCATCGATCTCGATCAAGAATCTCGAGTCGAGCTTCAGCGGTGGATCGACCATTTAGAGGCTTGGAACGGGCGAACTATCTTCGCTTCGGCCCCAGATCTTGTATTAGAATCCGATGCAAGCCTATCGGGTTGGGGCGCCCGTTGTGTCCAATATCGACTGGCGGTACATGGTCTCGCGAGGAGTCGAAATTGCACATCAATTGTTTAGAGATGCTGGCAGGCTCCTTTGCGATCCAAAGCCTCACAAAACACAAAGTCCGTTGTTCCATTTATCTTCGCATGGACAATGTTTCTGCGGTCCGCTACATCAACCATCTCGGTGGCACCAAGTCCAAACCTCTGGCGGAGTTAGCAAAAAGTCTTTGGGAGTATTGTCTATTAAACAAACTTTCACTGAAAGCGGAATATCTGCTGGGAGATATCAACTCTGTCGCAGATTGGCACTCCCGTTATCTTCGAGATTCCAGCGACTGGAAGCTTCTGCCATCTGTTTTCCTATCTCTTTCTCAAAAATGGGGCCCTTTCTCGGAAGATCTCTTTGCCTCTCGCCTCACCGCCCAGTTGCCTCACTTTTTCAGCTGGCGCCCGGACCCCCTGGCATTTGCAACGGATGCTTTTCTGCAGGACTGGTCTCGGCATTTCAACTATGCCTTTCC
Source organism: Calotriton arnoldi (assembly GCA_963921515.1). Taxonomy (NCBI): domain Eukaryota; kingdom Metazoa; phylum Chordata; class Amphibia; order Caudata; family Salamandridae; genus Calotriton; species Calotriton arnoldi. The sequence continues at coordinate 958,591 of CAWUFW010006905.1, read as the reverse complement.
TCCTTTTCTTATGATCAACAGAATCCTTTCTCAAGTTCGACGTCAGTCGACTTCCCTGGTCATAGTAGTTCCCTTCTGGCAATCACAGATTTGGTTTCCATCTCTTCTGGAGATGGCGGTGGAGTTTCCGGTTCTCCTCCCCTCTTGCAACGACCTCCTGCTCAGTCCGCTAGGTCATCCGCACAGTCTCATCCAGGACAACTCCTTGGTTCTGTCTGCATGGAAAGTCTCCAGTCTATCCCTTCTGACCTCCTCATTTCACAAGAGGCTTCTCTCTTTATCAGTAAGGCCTGGGCACCAGGTACCTCCAAGGCCTACAAGTCCGCCTGGTCTTTATGGTCAAGCTGGTGTCTGGAGAAACGTATCGATCCCTTTTCAGCCCCTCTAAATTTTGTGGTTAATTTTCTGGCTTCCCAAGCCAGTGCAGGTAAGTCCTATAGAACGGTAAACTTGTATAGAACTGCCATTTCCCTCAATCATTGCCCCATTGATGGCAAGCCGGTCGGCGTCCATCCCCTCATTTGCCGTCTTCTTCGAGGAGTAAGATTTTCCAAACCTCCGTTGTCTAAGTATTCTAATTTATGGGACGTTAATTTGGTTCTTAAGCTGTTTTCTGATTGGCCAGATAACTCTGCTCTTTCTCTAAAAATGCTCTCTGCTAAACTTACCATGTTACTGTGTCTTATTTCTATCAAACGTGTCTCTGATGTCAAAGCTTTGGATATTTCCTCTCATCAGTTTTCTCCTACAGGGGTATTGTTTCAGGTTAACAAACGTACAAAAACGAATTTGAACACTGTTTTCTACCCTTAATTTCCTTCCCATCCTAAGTTATGTGTAGGCCAATGTCTCAAAGTATATGAACAAAGAACCTCTGATCTCAGAAAGTCCTCTCATTCTCAACTTCTCATTTCCTTTCGTAAACCCTATCTCCCTGTTACCTCTGCTACCCTGGCCCGTTGGGTTCGTTGGGTCATGTCCCTCGCGGGCATAGATGTCTCCGCGTTCGGAGCCCATTCCACCAGGGGAGCCATGGCCTCCAAAGCTTTTTGGGCAGGCTCTCGTTTAGAGGACATTCTGAGATCTGCGGATTGGTCAAATGATAATGTTTTTCGAATGTTTTATTGCAAACCGATTGTTACTGTTGTTTCTATGGTTGTTGATATGCTTTGAACAAGCATAATAGGAGCCTCCGGTCTTGCCATAAAATGTAGATTTTCCTAGTACATTATAACGGAAAGTCGTAATTTAATTAAAGACACGGAGGCGAGTATTATCCCGCCTCAACACTTCTAATCTGTGTGTTTCTCCCTCCCTACAGCGACTCCAGCGTTGCCTCCCGCATCTTCCTGAGGGGATTCAAGTTTTTCAACGGTATTCTTCCCTTCCTGGTGATGATCCTTCTGCTAATTCGGATTCTGCCACAGTGATTCCTGATCTTCGAGTATCCTGGTTGGATTTTTGTCGAGACATCTTTTCCTGGACTTTGGCTGTTTCTATTATTTTATCTATTGTTCCTCTGTTTTTGGACTCTATCTGAGCTGCTCGTCAGCGAAAAGAGGACTGTTCGCAGTCAGATTGTGACGTAATATTGGTGGCTGCCTGCTCATTGGTTATGTGTTACGTTTTTTCTCTGTTCCCATTGGCCAGCAATCGCTTGGCCCTCTGGGAACTGTAGTTTTACTTATCTTGGCTGCTATAATAATAAATGCAAGAAAGAAAGCATAATACTCGCCTCCGTGTCTTTAATAAAATTAAGACTTTCCGTCATAATGTACTAGGAAAATCTACATTATCTATTTGTATTTACCTTCTCAATATTTTGCCCTCAATATTTCTGACACAATATTCTGTCCACATGATATTTTTGTGTAAAATGTTCTGTCAGTGATCCCAACACAGGAGCCAGACCAATAGATCAGTGCTGAGCAAAGAGCCAGGTCTTCAGCTTTTTGTGGAAAGATGGTAAGCGGGCCTCTGAGCTTAAATCAAAAAGATTCAAGTGCATGGGATCTAGTAAAGAGAATCCTCTGCCTCCACACTTTGAACAACTGATGCATTGAAAAGTCATTAACAGGACATTTAAGAAGATCTGAGGGAGCACAACGGAGAGTAAGGATTCTGTCTATCCTGAATAAATGGTGGTCTTCTTTATGAAATGTATGATAACACACAAGGTTGCAACTTGGAAAGGTTGATGCAGGGGTAACCAATGAAGCACCTGTAGTTGAGATGAGGTCAGGAAACTGGGAAGCAGGTTACAAAGTACTCTCACTGCAGTGTTTTGAAAGCGTTGTATAGTTGTATTTTTTAGGGAGGCCAAGGTAAAGCACAATGCATCAGAAATGTGAAAAAGACCACAATCCTCAGTCTTCCGCACAGATTCTGGAAGTAGAGTGACAGCCTCCTGTAACAATTCCAAATTGTACTAACAAAAAGACTTGTTAGTGTTAATGTGACCGGCAAAATTGTGCCAGTCTTTAAAAAAGGAGATTATCAGCACCCCCAAATCTTCCCCCAATATCCCTGCTAGATTAATTTGTAAAAATCGTAGGGAAGATAATTCTCAATAGTCTACAGATTTGGTCCAGTATGTGTTCAAGACAGGCCTGGGAACACTTGCAAATGTAAGTTATGCCAAACATGGTGCATTATATATTGACTTCTTGCTTGCATGTCGAAGATGGGACTCGAGGAGGGCCTGCTAGACTTCCTTATTTTTATTAATAACTCCGACTCCACCATCATCTCTTCGGTTAACAAAACTAAACTTAGCATTACAAAATGGGCCTAATTTGAGTTTCAAAGAGGATTCATAATGGCATTGCATGTCTGAGCTATTGAACCAGTGGGGCATGGCTTGATGCCGATGGAGTGAACAGATTTGCTCAGAGCTCCGTGCAACCGGGCCCCATCCAGCGCCATCCTGCAATCATGAACCTAGCCTGGGGACCCTAATTATCACCCTCGATGCATCTGCCTGTGGTGGCACCCGCTGCTGGTGAAATTGGTGGGGGGAGCGCCGGATTTGGCCCAAATCCTGCCTGTGACTGCTTGGGAGGCCTGACAGGGCTCCAAGATGGTGGCGGTAGTACTGGGGATTTAGGCAGTGAGTCGTGCCTTCGGGGGCTGTAGGCAATGAATGGAAGTGCTGCTAGGACACCGGACTGATAGGTTTTGGGGAATCCCTGACATCTGTGGCTGCTGGGCTGACCGGGACCTGCCTGAGGCTTCTGGGGCCTAGTGAGGGCAGCCTGCCCGAGCTGCGGAGTGTGCTACAGCCTACCAGAGGGCCGCAGCTGCTGGAGGAGGGGTGGCACCTTGGCGTCACCCGAGGATGAAGAGGTGCATTGAATAGGAGGAGAGCTGTGACAGAGTCTCCCCTCTGCCTTTTGTCCACTCCTGCATTTTGAGACCGAGTGCTCCCTACCCATGAGTGGAGTGAGACCCACACACTGCCGGCTTGTGGGGGGCCAGCAGAGGGGGAGGACGATCCGGGCCTATCGGCACACTTATTGGCAGGCACCCTTGCCACCCTTTTCATCCTGGGCTGAGCAGAACAGGCCCCTGACAATCAGGTCAGAGCCCATCTGCTCATGGGCAGCTGCCCGGTAAGAGACGCGGAGTGCTCCTGAAACTCTATGCCTCATCTGCTCTGGGAGGGTTTGACATTCTTGCCCTCGCCTGGAGGGTTTCCCCAGCATCATCATGCATGCAGTGCTTGGACGTCCTGTCACAGACCCGGATGCTGACCCTGCCATGTTGAGGATTGGGACCCAGGGGGAACCTATACAATGCAGCTGAAGGTGATAACTGCTTCTGGCCCCCTTGTGGCCCTGTGGGCTGCAGGACGCTTGGCTACCTGCCTTTAGACATTAAGAGGAGCATAGCAAAGGAGGTCTTGGCCCTGCACCGGGAGGCCAATCTGCTGAGGTGAACCGATGGAGTGCTGGTACTTCTGACACTACTTGCCCTTACACTTTTACTGCTGGGCCTGCCTTGCAGAAAGAGTCTGGGAGAGGCATCATTGGGGAAGCGCCTGCTGGCTTGCGACTTTGTCTCCTCCCTGAGCCCCGCTGCTGAAACTGGAGGCCTCCTGCTGGGAATACCGTGGTGAGAGGAGAGCTGCAGGAGCGCATTGCTCTGATGTCTGATGTGCAGAGGTGAAGGAATATGGGGCACTTATATCTAGGGTCCTCAGAACTCAACAAAGATACCACGTGGCTACAGCCCTTGGACCTGCTGCTCTGGCACTTGGCCAGTGGGGAGAACCTGTTGTTAGCCAGCTACCTGAACTGACACTGTGATATCAGGTTGTGACAAAAATGGGCAAAGCCACCTGCAGGCAGGATCTGGACCCTGTAGGCACAGCAGGACTCCTGAGCAACGCGGAACTGGAGGTGCAGGCGGCCGGAGCAGCTGGGGACCTCACCCTACAAGATGTTATACTGGCCATCACTTCCACCCAGGAGGCATTGGAGACTAAAATAGATTGCATGACAACCACAAGTGCCTTGTGGAGTGTGTCACCATGACTGGGTGCACGTTCCCAGAGACATCTTCAGCATTCACCTCAACTGCTGGAGACTGAAATTCAGACCCTAGAATTGCTAGCAAAGGAACCTGAAAACTGCTCTCACCACAATAACATCAGAGTGATGGGATTGACGGAAAAGGTTGAAGGGCCCAACATGCTAGACTACCTCAAAAAATAGCTAAGGGAGGAGATAGCACCGTAGGGTCTATCTATCTTCTTCGTGCTCGAACAAGCCCACCGAGTACCGTCTAGGCCGTCGCTGCCCAGGGCCCCCTCACTGACAGTGGTGGCCTGATTGCTGTATTTCATGATAGAGACCATATCCTAACCTAGGCCCGGCACAAGGGGGAACTATGAGTCGAAAATGTGGTGGTGCAGATTTTTCCTGAATTTTTGAGGGAGGTGCAGAAGCAGTGAGCCTCCTTTCAGGATGCAAAATGATGTTTCCGGCAGATGAGCCTTGCCTATTGTTAGAAATGGGGGTCTCTAGTTGGCAAGGGTTTGTACCTTTGTCCAAGTAGGGACCCTTCTTTCTAGTCAGGGTAAGGGAGTTATACTCGTAAAATAACCCCTGCTCACCCCCTTGGTAGCTTGGCACGAGCTGTCAGGCTTATCTCAGCAGCAGTGTGTAAAGTATTTGCACATAACCATAAGTAATACAGTGAAAGCACTACAAAAGGACACCACACCAGTTTAGAAAAATAGCCTATATTTTTATATATCCAAAATAAGACCAAAACGATAAAAATCCAACATACAGTACTTTAAAAATATATACTTTGCAAGATTTCCTTAAAATGGCAGAAATACCTCAAAAACACAGTTTGTACAAGTCGGTATCTCCGTCAGGGGCTACCTCGATGCTGAAAACAACAGAGTCTAACAGTTCCCGCCGACCGCATTGGTATGGGCCTGAGAAAGTGTGGACAGACTTGGTAACAGTACCTTTCTAGTTGCGGCTGGCATGTTGGTGTGAGCCGGTCGCGGCAACCGTCGTGGTTGCATTGCAAAATGAAAGCGTGGGCAGCGGCTCGGTGACGATTGTCCAGACGGCATCAATGAGACCAAGGCTTACGGTGCAGTGTGAGGCTGTGCTCGATGCGGTGCTGGCAGGTTGCAGTGCAAGCGACAGAGCCGGTTAGCAGGAGCTGGCGTCTGTCGGCCCAGACTGCTGTGTGGGACGAGGCGGTGCATTGTGAAACTTACGAGTGGTGCCCCCAGCCACGATGCAGTCACGGGTGTCAAAGTCAGCAGCAGGGACGGTGTCGGTGAGACCAGGATGGCAAAGTGAAGCAAGGCGGTGCAGAGAGCGGTGCCCACAGGTCATGGTGCAAGCACCGGCTCGGTGGCAGCGGCAGCGGTCGTGGTCGTCGATGAGACCAGGGTTGCGGTGCAAGATGCGGACGGTGCCTTCTGCAGTGCCGTCAGGACACAGAGCCAGCGACGGAGTTGGCGACGGAGTCGGTTGCATTTCCCTTCTCTGTGGTTACTGAAACAGCGGTTCCAGGAGCGGTACCCAGAGGTTGGTGAAGTTTTGCAGTTCCTGAGACTTCAGAACAGGATGAAAGCTCTACTTCAAGTCCTTGGAGATACTCAGCACAAGTAAAGAAAGTTCAGTCCTTTCACTGCCCAAGGCAGAAGCAGCTACTGCAGGCCAACCCAACAAAGCAACAACACAGCAAAGGGGCAATACTCTTCATGGCAGCTCTTCCAGCTCTTCTTCTTGGCAGGTTCCTTGATTCCAGCAAGTTCTAAAGTTTTGGGATCTGGGCCCCAATATTTATACTCAAAATTCCTTTGTTCTCTCAGGCAGAGAGTGTCTGTGCCTAGTCCAAAGCAGTTTGGTCCTCTCTGCCCAGCTTCCCAGTAGGAGGTGTAGACAGAATTGTCCAAGGCCGACAGGGCCTATTCAGGTGCAAGGGAAATCTTCTCCCCCACTCTAAATGCAGATCAGGCCTATTCAGGTTTTAGTGAAAACTCCTCCCACTAGTCTGAATGCAGACCAGGCCTATTCAGGTGCTAGTGAAAACTCCTCCCACTACTCTGTAGGCAGCCCAGGTCTATTCAGCCCAGCCCTGACTCATTCAGGAAAGGGAGGACACACATCAACCCCCCACCCCCCAGGAATATCATTAAAACAACAAATATTTAAATAATTGTAAAATATTTATAGATGTTATCATATATATCTATAGGTGTATGTTTATTTAAACATATATCATTTAAAACTATTATTTAAATAATTGTAATTTATATTATAATTTAGTAATTTTCTGTAATCTTTAAAAATATAACATATACATATATATATACACAGCCGGTATATATATATACCCTCCGTGGGTGTGTGTGGCAAAGCTTGCTTGTACTTGTAGTTCCTCATCTTTCAACCCCAGTGGGTGCTGCCACAGCCTGCACTGTAATCCTCAGTATTCGCTTCGAGGATTTTTTACGAACAGTCCTGCAGAGTTTCAGCTCCATTCTCACCCACTGGGGTAATACTGAGGATTACAGTGCAGGCTGTGGCAGAACCCACTGGGGTTGAAAGATGAGGAACTACAAGTACCAGCAAGCTTTGCCGCACACGCCCACGGATGCGGGTCTTGAATTACTTATTAAGGTGTTCCTCATTACTGACTGCCATTTCTTGTTCCTTTGCCCGTGATCAAGAACACCAGCTGTTCGAAACGCGTTGAGCTTCGTACTGATGAAGAGTGAGACTTTTAACTTGCAGTGCTGAAAACCTTGAATAAAGGCATTTAACTCTCTGTGGTGGCATCTTCATGTGGGGCGACTCTCTTGGTATATATATATATATATATTCACTGAAAAAACCATAGGTTTCAGACACGTTATAGTTAGAAATTAGCATTTAAAAAACCTTTGAAATTCACTGAAAAAACCATAGGTTTTAGGGACAGTTATAGTTAGTTGGACATTTCACTCGAACAAAACCATAGAAATTCCCCCGTTATATTTAGTTCAGCTAACTATAACTCGCGCCCCCGCAATGCACTGCTGATCACTCATGACATGGTCAGTGACATCACTGATGACATCACTGATGACATCTCAAATGGCATCACATATGACATCACTGATGACATCATCCAGTGACTGTGTGTTTCTGTAAAGTTTAAATATGTTTAATATATATAGGGAAAGGCGTATTGAAGAATGAGTGGGTGTATAAGTGTCTGAATGGATGATTTAGTACGTGAGTGACTGACTCTACAAGTGAGTGATTAAATGTATCTTACTGAATGCATGGGTTAGTGACTAAACTGTGTGAATGTCTGTATCCGTCTGTCTGTTGGTTTGTAAGCAGCTGCATGGCTTTCTGAATAGGTACATGAGTGTCTACATGGGTTATTGATTGATTGTCTGAGTATCTGTATGGGTGCCTGAGTGTTTGTGTGGGTGGGGTGTGTGTGACTCTGTGCATAGATGTGTGAGTTGGTGATTCACTGGGTGCATGGTTTCAAGAGTGCATCTGTGATGGACTGTATGGGTGGGTGAGTGTGTGTATGGGTGTGTTAGTGATTGAATGTATATCTCAGTGGTACATGTGTGAGTAACTACATATGTGAAAGGCAGTATATATGTGTGTTGGAGTATATAAATGGCTGTAAGTGAGAGTGTGTGATTGTGAGAGTGGCTGTATGGATGAGTGTGTACTTGTATCAGTGATTGTATAAGAGCGTAAGAATGTGCTAGTATTTGTATGAGTAAGTGAGCTGGTGTGTGTATAACTGTATAGGTGAGTAAATGGGTGTGTGATTAAGTTTTTTGCATGACTGACTAGGTGTGTGAGTACCTCTATGGATGAGTGGCGGTGTGTGAGTGTTTATATAGGTGTATGAGTGCATATGATAGTCCTGTACTGAGTGACTAAGTATGAGTGACTGTACGGGTGAGTGAGTGGATGTGTGTGTAGACCTAAGAATCAGTGGGTGGGTATGTAGTTTTTGGTGTTGGAGTGTCTATGGTTTTGAGAATGGCAGTCTGTAATTTAGAGTGGGTGTATCAAAAGTTATATTAGGGTGTGAGAAGATGCATGAAATTATCACATGGATGATGTCATCAGTGATGTCATTTGAGATGTCATCAGTGATGTCATCAGTGATGTCACTGACCATTTCATGAGTGATGTAATATGTGACGTCATCAGCAGTGCATTGCGGGGCGCGAGTTATAGTTAGCTGAACTAACTATAACGGGGGAATTTCTATGGTTTTGTTCGAGTGAAATGTCCAACTAACTATAACTGTCCCTAAAACCTATGGTTTTTTCAGTGAATTTCAAAGGTTTTTTAAATGCTAATTTCTAACTATAACGTGTCTGAAACCTATGGTTTTTTCAGTGAATTTCAAAGGTTTTTTAAATGCTAATTTCTAACTATAACGTGCCTGAAACCTATGATTTTTTAAGTGAATTTCAAAGGTTTTTTAAATGCTAGTTTCTAACTATGCCTACAGAGGTAGGACATGTGAAGAAAGAAGAAAAAACGCACAGAAAGAAGCAAAAGATGTGCAGAAAGAACCAACAGAGGAGCAGAAAGAGGCCTTGTTGCAAAATCATCCTGTGCCCACAACTTTTTCAGACGGGTACTGGTGGTAACTGACTTGGACTAACCAGAGCCAGTGCTATGCTAAAAGACACTTAGAATACAGTGAAAACACCTACATACACTAGGGAATACTATGCGTTGGGGTACCCCTGTGATTAGCATGACCTCCTCTGCAAGTCCCTAGTACATAATAGGGCAGGGGGATTAAAACTACCTCTTAAAATGCGCTACAGGGCGCGTTTGCACAGTGGTGAAGGGAGGGGGGGCCTGAGGTGACATGTGTGCAAACGCACCCCGTGGCGCGTTTTAAGTTGCGGGATTAAGTCCCCTTGAATTCTGAGGGTCCCTGGGGCCCAACTAGCCCCCCAGGTACCTACAGTTAGGACCACAGAGCTGAGTTGCAGAGAGGCGTTCCGAGGCCACGCACATTTTTCCACCTCTCTGCAACGCAACTCTGTTGTGCTTACTGAAGGTACCTGGTGGGCTAGTTGGCCCCCAGGGTCCCTCAGGATTCAAAGGGAATTAATTCCCCAACTTAAAACGCACCACAGGGCATGTTTGCGCACATGTCACCTGAGGCCCCGCCCCCTCCCTTCACCACTGTGCAAACGCGCCCCGTGGTGCGTTTTAAGTTGGGGGATTAGGTCACCTTGAATCCTGAGGGTCCCTGGGGCCCAACTAGCCCACTAGGTACTTCCAGTAAGCACCACAGGCCTGCGTTGCAACGCCTGTAACAAATTGTGCAGTTGTGTTTAGGTAGTGAAGAGGGTCGTGCTGGGGTAGTGTTTTAGGGTTTAGGGTAGAGCAGTGGTGTTTGTGTAGTGTAGGGGGTCATGCTGGGGGTAGATTTAGGGTTTAGGGTAGTGCAGTGGTGTTTGGGTAGTGTAGGGAGTCGTGCTGGGGGAGTGTTTTAGGGTTTAGGGTAGTGCAGTGGTGTTTGGGTAGTGTAGGGGGTCGTGCTGGGGGTAGTGTTTTAGGGTTTAGGGTAGTGCAGTGGTGTTTGGGTAGTGTAGGGGTACTGCTGGGGGTAGTTTTTTAGGGTTTACGGTAGTGCAGTGGTGTTTGGGTAGTGTAGTGGTTCGTGCTGGGAGTAGTTTTTTAGGGTTTAGTGCAGTGGTGTTTGTGTAGTGTAGGGGGTAGTGTTTTAGGGTAGTGCAGTGGTGTTTGTGTAATGTAGGAGGTCGTGTTTTAGGGTTTAGGGTAGTGCAGTGGTCTTTGGGTAGTGTAGGGAGTCGTGCGGGGGTAGTGTTTTAGGGTTTAGGGTAGTGTAGGGAGTCGTGCTGGGGGTAGTGATTTAGGGTAGTGCAGTGGTGTTTGGGTAGTGTAGGGGGTACTGCTGGGGGTAGTGTTTTAGGGTTTAGGGTAGTGCAGTGGTGTTTGGGTAGTGTAGGGGTACTGCTGGGGGTAGTTTTTTAGGGTTTAGGGTAGTGCAGTGGTGTTTGGGTAGTGTAGTGGTTCGTGCTGGGAGTAGTTTTTAGGGTTTAGGGTAGTGCAGTGGTGTTTGTGTAGTGTAGGGGGTAGTGTTTTAGGGTTTAGGGTAGTGCAGTGGTGTTTGTGTAGTGTAGGAGGTCGTGTTTTAGGGTTTAGGGTAGTGCAGTGGTCTTTGGGTAGTGTAGGGAGTCGTGCGGGGGTTAGTGTTTTAGGGTTTAGGGTAGTGTAGGGGGTCATGCGGGGTAGTGTTTTAGGGATTAGGGTAGTGCATTGGTGTTTGGGTAGTGTAGGGGGTCATGCGGGGTGTAGTGTTTTAGGGTTTAGGGCAGTGCAGTGGTGTTTGGATAGTATAGGGGTCGTGCTGGGGCGAGTGTTTTAGGGTTTAGGGCAGTGCAGTGGTGTTCGGGTAGTGTAGGGGGTCGTGCTGGGGGAGTGTTTTAGGGTTTAGGGCAGTGCAGTGGTGTTCGGGTAGTGTAGGGGGTCATGCTGGGGGGAGTGTTTGAGGGTTTAGGGCAGTGCAGTCGTGTTCGGGTAGTGTAGGGGGTTGTGCTGGGGGTAGTATTTTAGGGTTTAGGGTAGTGCAGTGGTGTTCGGGTAGTGTAGGGGGTCGTGCTGGGGGTAGTGTTCTAGGGTTTAGGGCAGTGCAGTGGTGTTTGGGCAGTGTAGGGGGTAATGCTGGGGGTGGTGTTTTAGGGTTTAGGTGTGAGAAGTTGGCCTGGTATATGGTGTCCACTAATTATAGTGGGCACTTTGCACCAGTCCAAACAACCCCTTATTGGAGATAGGTTAAAGACAACCTTTATTGAAAGCTATCCTAGTGGTAGCTATGGAGAGCAGCCTTCAGGCTAAGTCTTGAAGGAATGTAAAGCAGCTTGTTTTACCAGTCTATAATCTCTTGAGTGACCAAATGAAAGAGGACCACACCAGGTATATATTCAAAATATATGTATTTATTACTAAACACACCCCTCTAGTCTCTTTATGAGGCTAGAGTTCAAAGTACATAAATTATAAGTCAGTTATTCACAGTAATAGCACAAATACACGTTTGAGCCCTAGGGGCGTACCAAACCATATACCAATAAAGTGGTATAAGAACCACGACTGAGCTAGACACAAGGCCTAGAGCCTGTAGAAGTGCTTGGACCACAAGGAACCACCCAAGGTAGTGACACAGGGGACCCACGGGGGACGCGTGCAGTGTAGTAACACAGCCGCGAATCGCCGTTAACTTCTATGGGGAAAGTCGCGGTTAGGAATTTAAAGAAAAGGGACACTTAAAAGAGGACTTGGAGCAAACCCTTTGAGAACTAGGTCGTTCTAGAGTCTCTACCCGCGGGAGCACCAGAGTACTCGTGTTACCTCACCCAGGGAAGCCGGGTGCATAGGTGCCTTTCGGGGTCAGGTTTCGTCGTCGATTTGAATGGCGATCTGCTGCAAAGTGCTGCTGGCGACCAAGTGAAAAGTGTCCGAGTGGATCCCAGGGTGGATCGGAGATCTGAAGAACCTGTAAGCAGAGGGGACAGAGTCTGGGTCACTAGCCAGTGACCAGGAAGGCGATGAGCAGATGCCCACCGCTGTCGGATGCTTCAGGTAGGTTGACAGTCGTCTTGACTCTTCAGCCACGAGGTCCAGGAGGCGTTGTCGGCGACCAGGAGCAAGATTCGGACTGTCCCACGAAGTCTGTCGATAGCTGAGGTGTCGGCGACCAGATTGGACCCAACAGGCCTTGGCAACGGCAAGTCTCGTGGAAAGTGAAGAAGGACGATGGTGCAGACCAGCAAGGTCTGAGGGACTCACCCAGCAAGGGTAAGTCAGGGCAAGCCTTGAGCAACCAGGGAAGCCCAAGCAGGAAAAGATTGGCCTTCGTGAGGGGCTACTAGCCAACGGACTAGCAACCGTGAAGGAGCCTCGAGTCCACGCACGTGGAGCAGGCTCACAGGACACTCGTGGAATGGAGGCCAGTGATCTTCAGTGCAGTTGGTGCTGGAGGCACGGGCTACTAGGAGCCCAAAGCACGACTTCGTGGGAGTCCAGGAAGAGGATGCACTTGCAAGTGTGCTCGGTGTCCAGGGGTCACGGTTCCACGTTACCCACGATAGCTACGGGCCTCAGCTTTGCTGGGGACTTAGGGCAGCCTCGGGGAAGTCTGGAAATCCACCTCTGGTGATGCGAAGACTTTGGCGTCTGACGGGAGCTTCAGAGATGCAGACCGGACAATTGCTTCATTGGTGCCTGCCAAGCAGGGGAGTCACTCCTTGACCCCAAGGGAGATTCTTCAGTCCTCTAATCTTAAAGTAGAGCGTCGAACGTCCAGGATTCTGTGTCAGAGTTTCGTCCAGGGATAATCTAAAGTCCTAAGGACTGGGATCCCATACTTATACTAAGGTAGGGGGTTGGACTTACTCTGTGGTCCCACCTATGGGTGGGTCAGGGCAGAGGGGTGGCTATACCCCTTTCCCTTTGTCCAGTTCGCGCCAGAGCAGGGGCTGGAGGCCCCTGATCCGGTTTGAACTGGGGTATGCACAGGGACACCAAGTGTGCCCCCAGTGCAGGACTTCAAAGCACCAGAGAGTGCTCCCGCCCAGCCCCAATACACACTATCATGTCTGGGGAGGTGGTTACACCTCCCTGAGACAGGAAACCTATTGTCCAGGCCTCCCCTGCCGGAGTTTCGGTCAGCAGCAGGAGGCCAGACTTGTGTCTGTGGCAGCAGCATCCATTTTGTTTTGCCAGGGCTTTGGAAAGAAGTTACCGGGCAAGCCAGTGTTAACATGTCTCTCCCTCTAGAAGGGTGGAATGCTACCCCCGCCGCCAGAATTGGCGGGGGGGGTAGTATTCCAAGATGTGTGACACCAAACACGACATGTTTCTGTGCAGCCATCCCAAAGTTAGCATTTAACGTGAGGTTATAATGCACTTAAGAGTATATGGTCAGGCTGCACTACAAACAGCATCAGAGAAGGGTCTCCAAACGCTGCAGAGGGGCCCTGCTCATGCAGGGGCACCCTCTCACATAGGAACCATGCACTCTGCCTTCAGGATTGACAAGGCCTGCCATAGGAGTGACTTATAGGTTTATATGTGTGTAGGTATGTAGTGATATAGGTAACCTATATCACAGTAAGGGGTGCATGCACTACCTTACCCAGGCTGCAGTAGCAGACCTGTGGTGTCATTTTGGATGGCCTTCCAGGGGTGGCACAATACATGCTGCAGCCCCTGGTAGGCCTCTGAGGTACCTATGCCGTGGGTACATAGTATACCATATACTAAGGACTTATAAGGGCACTCCAGATTCCAATTAGAGATGTGCCTAAGGCACATGGAAACCATTTTAGAGAGGAAGCAGCTAGGCTGGGGTTCTGATTAGCAGGGCCCCAGCCAGACTAAAGTCGAAAAACAGTGAAGCATCAGCAAAAAGTGGGGGTACCCATGTGAAGCAGATCCTACTCTCCTACACAACACCCCCCCCAAACGCAGGGACATTAAACTAACCTTGACCAGTTGAGTCTTCATGTTCTAAGTGGAAGTACCTAGAGAGTCCATCTGCATTGGCATGGTTACTCCCAGGTCTATGTTCCACTGTGAAGTCCATCCCCTGTAGGGAAATGGACCACCTAAGCAGTTTGGGGTTTTCACCCTTCATTTGTTTTAGCCATAAGAGGGGCTTATGGTCTGTTTGAACAAGGAAGTGAGTACCAAACAAGTATGGCCTCAACTTCTTCAGAGCCCAGACCACAGCAAAGGCCTCCCTCTCAATGGCTGACCAACGTTTCTCTCTAGGGGTCAGCCTTCTGCTAATAAAAGCTACTGGCTGATCCTGACCTTCATCATTCAATTGTGACAGTACAGCCCCTACCCCCAATTCAGATGCATCTGTTTGGACAATGAACTTCTTGTAGTAATCAGGACTCTGTAGAATGGGAGCAGTGCACATGGCCTGCTTCAGGTCATCAAATGCCTTTTGACAGCTAGCTGTCCACTGAACCTTTTTGGGCATTTTCTTGGAAGTTAAGTCATTCAAGGGTGTCACTATTGATCCATACCCTTTGACAAATCTCCTATAGTACCCAGTCAGGCCTAAAAAGGCTCTCACCTGAGTCTGGGTAGTGGGAGCAGCCCAGTCCATGATGGTCTGGATCTTGCTCTGCAGTTGTTGAACCTGGCCTCCACCCACAAGGTGGCCCAGGTACACAACCTGACTCTGCCCTATCTGGCACTTGGTGGCCTTGACAGTCAGGCCTGCCTTTTGCAGGGCCTGTAAAACATTTCTGAGGTGGACCAGGTGATCCTCCCAGGTGGAGCTAAAGACAGCAATATCATCTAGATATGCTGCACTATAGGCTACCAGGCCTGTAAGGACTGTATTCACCAACCTCTGAATAGTGGCAGGTGCATTCTTCAAACCAAAGGGCATCACCACAAATTGATAATGCCCACTAGGGGTTGAGAATGCTGTTTTTGGCTTTGCATCATCAGCTAGTCTGATCTGCCAGTAGCCAGCTGTCAGGTCAAATGTGCTTAGATACTTGGCTGATGCCAAAGTGTCTATTAGCTCATCTGCCCTAGGTATTGGATGGGCATCAGTCCTAGTGACTGCATTGAGACCCCTGTAGTCCACACAAAACCTCATCTCTCTTTTCCCACCACTGGTGTGAGGTTTTGGCACAAGGACCACTGGACTAGCCCAAGGGCTATCTGAGGGTTCAATAACTCCCAAATCCAACATTTTCTGGACTTCTGTCCTGATACAGTCCCTGACATGGTCAGGTTGCCTATAAATCTTATTTTTAATAGGCAGACTGTCCCCAGTGTCCACTTCATGAGTGCACCAGGTGGTCTGACTGGGTGTCAGTGAGAATATGTGTCTGAACTGATTGAGCACCTGTCTGCAATCAGTCTGCTGCTGAGTAGTGAGGCTGCCTGCCAAGGCTACACCATCCACTGACCCATCATCAGGGTTCTGTGAGAGCAGGTCAGGGAGTGGGTCACTCTCTTCCTCCTGTCCCTCATCAGTAGCCATGAGCAAGCCCATGTCTGCCCTGTCCACATATGGTTTTAACCTGTTGACATGGAGAACCCTGTGGGGACTCCTGGGTGTTCCTAGGTCTACTAAGTAGGTAACCTCACCCTTCTGTTCAACAATGGTATGGGGTCCACTCCATTTGTCTTGGAGAGCTGCTGGGGCCACTGGCTCCAACACCCACACCTTCTGTCCTGGCTGGTAAACAGTCAGTACAGCCTTTGGTCATGCCTGGCCTTTTGAAGTTCCTGGCTAGCCTCAAGGTTTTTAGTTGCCTTTTTCATGTACTCAGCCATCCGGGAGCGGAGACCAAGTACATAGTCCACTATGTCTTGCTTTGGGGGCTTGAGAGGTAACTCCCATCCTTCCTTCACCAAGCACAAGGGACCCCTGACAGGGTGACCAAACAAAAGTTCAAAAGGGCTGTAGCCCACCCCCTTTTGAGGCACCTCCCTGTATGCAAATAAAAGGCAGGGCAAGAGTATGTCCCACCTTCGCCTAAGCTTTTCTGGGAGCCCTTTAATCATGCCCTTCAAGGTTTTGTTGAATCTCTCAACTAAACCATTGCATTGTGGGTGATAGGGTGTGGTGAACTTGTAAGTCACTCCACACTCCTTCCACATTGCTTTTAAGTATCCAGACATAAAGTTAGCACCCCTGTCTGATACTACCTCCTTAGGGAAGCCCACTCTTGAGAAAAATCCCAGGAGGGCTCTTGCAACCACAGGTGCTGTAGTGGTCCTAAGGGGAATAGCCTCTGGGTACCTGGTGGCATGATCCACTACCACCAGGATAAACCTGTGCCCAGATGCTGTTTGGGGATCCATGGGACCAACAATGTCAATCCCCACACTTTCAAAGGGAACCCCCACCACAGGTAGTGGTATCAGGGGGGCCTTTGTAGTGCCACCTGCCTTGCCACTGGCCTGGCAGGTTACACAGGAGCGACAAAACTCCTTGGTGTCTTCAGACATGTGGGGCCAGTGAAAGTGAGGGACAATTCTGTCCCAAGTCTTGTTCTGGCCCAGGTGACCTGCTAAGGGAATGTCATGGGCTAGGGTCAATAGGAAGCCCCTGAACTTCAGAGGTATGACCAACCACCTGGTGGCACCAGGCTTGGGGTCTCTACACTCTGAGTACAAGAGTCCATCATCCCAATACACTGTATGGGGACCACTAGCTTTCCCAGCAGCCTCAGCAGCAGCTTGCTGTCTGAGGGGTTCAAGAGAGGGGCAGCTCTGCTGCTCCTGGCTCAGATCTGCCCTGGAAGGGCCCCCTGTCCCTAAGAACTCAACCTGGTCAGGTTCAAACTCCTCTGGGACAGTTCCTTCCTCAGGACTGAGATCATCCCCCTCAAGAGACTGATCTTCCTTCTGAGCCAAGGGGAAGGCACTGCCTTTACCCTACTACTCCTCCTCTTGGAGGGCACTTGGTCCATTATTCCAGAATCCAAGGCCTGTTCAGTGCTAGACATTTTGGCTTGTGACCTGGTCACAGCAAACACATCTGCAGGGATGCCCAGCATTTCTGCATGGGTCCTGAGCTCCACTTCTGCCCAAGCTGAAGTTTCTAAGTCATTGCCAAGCAAGCATTCCACTGGTAGGTCTGCACTTACCACAACCTTCTTAAGACCAGTTACCCCTTCCCAGGAGAAGTTAACAACTGCCAGAGTATGGTCTGTTCTGACATTGCTAGCATTGGTCACTTGGTACATCTCACCAAGTATAATCTGCCCAGGATTCACAAGGTCTTGTGTCACCATTGTGACACTTGCCCCTGTGTCCCTAAATGCCAAAGCCTCTCGTCCATTGATTAAGGGCTGTTGTCTGTACTTGCCCAGATTACTGGGACTCACAGAGGAGGTCATATCCATGCCTCCATCACAGACTAGGACAGCCTGAGTGAGTTCTCTGACTAGGTCAGAGCTCATCTCATTACCCAGGGTCAACCCTACTAAACCCTTGGCTGGAGCACTCCCACCACCAACTGTAACTGTACTAGGGGGAACAGGTGCCTTAGGGGCATTGGTGGGGGCTGGAGTAGAGTCTTTGGACTTGGTGCAATCACTGGTCCAGTGGTTCTTTTGCTTACAGACCTTGCACCATGGTTTCTTTTGGCCTTCACCTTTGGTAGACTGTGAATCCCCACCTGAAGAAGATTTTTGGGGACCTTGTGAAGACTTCTGGTCTTTACCCTTCTCCCCACCCTTATCAGAGTTCTTGGAATCTTGCTTCTTTGGGTCACCACCTTGGTTCTGTACCTTCTGCCTCACCCTGGTTCTGACCCATTTGTCTGCCTTCTTTCCCAATTCTTGGGGAGAGGTCAGATCAGAGTCCACCAGGTACTGATGCAACAGCTGATTTTGACAGTTATTAAGAATCTGCTCCCTCATTATCAGATTGTACAATCCTGTGAAGTCACACACTTTACTGCCCATCAACCAGCCTTCCAGAGCCTTAGCAGAACAATCCACATAGTCTACCCAGTCTTGAGTCTGTGCTTTTTGGGTGTCTCTGAACTTTAACCTGTATTGTTCAGTTGTTAGGCCAAACCCATCAATTAGAGCACTCTTCAAGACTTTGTAATTATCAGCATCCTCCTCTCTAACAGTGAGGAGCCTATCTCTACTTTTGTCTGCAAAGGAGAGCCACAAGATTGCTGCCCACTGCTCCTGAGGGACCCTCTGTACTTTACAGGCCCTCTCTAGAGCAGTTATCCATTTGTGGATGTCATCCCCACTCTGGTAGGGAGGGACAATCTTGCTCAGGTTCCTATGGTCATAAGACCTTTCCCTATCTCTGGGGAAATTGCTGCCACCATGGGACTCTAGTCCCAACTTTTTTCTCTCTCTGTAGAGATTTAGGGACTCCCTGTCTATAGCCAATTGCTGTTTTCTGAGTTCAAGCTGGGCTTGCTCATACTGAATCAGTCTCTTTCTCCTCTCATGAGAGGATTCCCTCCTATGAGAGGAGACAGAGGTCCCTACTGAGGTGTCAGAGTGGTTAGACTCCTGAGAAGGAGATCTAGCCCTTCTGGGCACACTCATAATTCTTCCTGGGGGACAAAGTGGAGGTCATTCTGATCCTCCTCTTCCTCTTCCACAGGAGGAATTGGGTTTTCCAGGTCAAGGTCATTGTTACCTTCCTGGTCAGTTCCAGAGGGGGGGTCCTGGGTGTTGCCACCCCTGGCCCCTTCCTCATCTTCTGCCCCACCCTCTGCACATACCCCCTCAGACCCTAGGGGTCTGCTGAGATCATCAGCCAGTAACATCTCTCTCAGATGTTGGGTGCTGGCACTTTGCCCTGTCTTCAATTTCCTAACATTGCATAATGCTCTCAATTCCAAGAATGGGAGTTTATCATACCTGGAGGGAAGAAGCCCACTGGCTTCTGGCAAGGACTCTCTGGGTCCTGGCTTTGAAGACATTACTAGTGAGGTGTGGTGTATGCACTACCTACTCTAGTGTGGCCTACTAAACTCTCTTGAGTTGTAGAAAGGGTGTGCTATCCCTTAACACACAACTCTAAGTTCAGTAGAACTTACTGTATACTAAGCTTGATTTATATGTACCTTAGGTACCTTTAGTGGTTTTCAGTTGATCAATTCAATTGAGATTATCTGGTAAAACAATAGCAAGCTGGAATCCCACACGCTGCACACCAATGTGAGAAGTTGGCCTGGTATATGCTGTCCACTAATTATAGTGGGCACCTTGCACCAGTCCAAACAACCCCTTATTGGAGATAGGTTAAAGACAACCTTTATTGAAAGCTATCCTAGTGGTAGCTATGGAGAGCAGCCTTGAAGTCTTGAAGGAATGTAAAGCAGCTTGTTTTACCAGTCTATAATCTCTTGAGTGACCAAATGAAAGAGGACCACACCAGGTATATATTCAAAATATATGTATTTATTACTAAACACACCCCTCTAGTCTCTTTATGAGGCTAGAGTTCGAAGTACATAAATTATAAGTCAGTTATTCACAGTAATAGCACAAATACACGTTTGAGCCCTAGGGGCGTACCAAACCATATACCAATAAAGTGGTATAAGAACCACGACTGAGCTAGACACAAGGCCTAGAGCCTGTAGAAGTGCTTGGACCACAAGGAACCACCCAAGGTAGTGACACAGGGGACCCACGGGGGACGCGTGCAGTGTAGTAACACAGCCGCGAATCGCCGTTAACTTCTATGGGGAAAGTCGTGGTTAGGAATTTAAAGAAAAGGGACACTTAAAAGAGGACTTGGAGCAAACCCTTTGAGAACTAGGTCGTTCTAGAGTCTCTACCCACGGGAGCACCGGAGTACTCGTGTTACCTCACCCAGGGAAGCCGGGTGCATAGGTGCCTTTCGGGGTCGGGTTTCGTCGTCGATTTGAATGGCGATCTGCTGCAAAGTGCTGCTGGCGACCAAGTGAAAAGTGTCCGGGTGGATCCAAGGGTGGATCGGAGATCTGAAGAACCTGTAAGCAGAGGGGACAGAGTCTGGGTCACTAGCCAGTGACCAGGAAGGCGATGAGCAGATGCCCACCGCTGTCGGATGCTTCAGGTAGGTTGACAGTCGTCTTGACTCTTCAGCCACGAGGTCCAGGAGGAGTTGTTGGTGACCAGGAGCAGGATTCGGACTGTCCCACGACGTCTGTCGATTGCTGAGGTGTCGGCGACCGGATTGGACCCAACAGGCCTTGGCAACGGCAAGTCTCGTGGAAAGTGAAGAAGGACGATGGTGCAGACCAGCAAGGTCTGAGGGACTCACCCAGCAAGGGTAAGTCAGGGCAAGCCTGGAGCAACCAGGGAAGCCCAAGCAGGAAAAGATTGGCCGTCATGAGGGGCTACTAGCCAACGGACTAACAACCGCGAAGGAGCCTCAACTCCACGCACGTGGAGCTGGCTCACAGGACATTCGTGGAGTGGAGGCCAGTGATCTTCGGTGCAGTTGGTGCTGGAGGTAGGGGCTACTCGAAGCCCAAAGCACAACTTCGTGGGAGTCCAGGAAGAGGATGCACTTGCAAGTGTGCTCGGTGTCCAGGGGTCACGGTTCCACGTTACCCACGACAGCTACGGGCCTCAGCTTTGCTGGGGACTTAGGGCAGCCTCGGGGAAGTCTGGAAATCTACCTCTGGTGATGCAAAGACTTCAGCGTCCGACGGGAGCTTCAGAGATGCAGACCAGACAATTGCTTTGTTGGTGCCTGCCAAGCAGGGGAGTCACTCCTTGACCCCAAGGGAGATTCTTCAGTCCTCTAATATTCAAGTAGAGCGTCGAAGGTCCAGGATTCTGTGTCAGAGTTTTGTCCAGGGATAATCTAAAGTCCTAAGGACTGGGGTCCCATACTTATACTAAGGTATGGGGTTGGACTTACTCTGTGGTCCCACCTATGGGTGGGTCAGGGCAGAGGGGTGGCTACACCCCTTTCCCTTTGTCCAGTTCACGCCAGAGCAGGGGCTGGAGGCCCCTGATCCGGTTTGAACTGGGGTATGCACAGGGACACCAAGTGTGCCCCCAGTGCAGGACTTCAAAGCACCAGAGAGTGCTCCCGCCCAGCCCCAATACACACTATCCTGTCTGGGGAGGTGGTTACACCTCCCTGAGACAGGAAACCTATTGTCCAGGCCTCCCCTGCCGGAGTTTCGGTCAGCAGCAGGAGGCCAGACTTGTGTCCGTGGCAGCAGCATCCATTTTGTGATGCCAGGGCTTTGGAAAGAAGTTACAGGGCAAGCCAGTGTTAACATGTCTCTCCCTCTAGAAGGGTGGAATGCTACCCCCGCCGCCAGAATTGGCGGGGGGTAGTATTCCAAGATGTTTGACACCAAACACGACATGTTTCTGTGCAGCCATCCCAAAGTTAGCATTTAACGCGAGGTTATAACGCACTTAAGAGTATATGGTCAGGCTGCACTACAAACAGCATCAGAGAAGGGTCTCCGAACGCTGCAGAGGGGCCCTGCTCATGCAGGGGCACCCTCTCACATAGGAACCATGCACTCTGCCTTCAGGATTGACAAGGCCTGCCATAGGAGTGACTTATAGGTTTATATGTGTGTATGTATATAGTGATATAGGTAGCCTATATCACAGTAAGGGGTGCATGCACCACCTTACCCAGGCTGCAGTAGCAGACCTGTGGTGTCATTTTGGATGGCCTTCCAGGGGTGGCACAATACATGCTGCAGCCCCTGGTAGGCCTCTGAGGTACCTATGCCCTGGGTACATAGTATACCATATACTAGGGACTTATAAGGGCACTCCAAATTCCAATTAGAGATGTGCCTAAGGCACATGGAAACCATTTTAGAGAGGACGCAGCTAGGCTGGGGTTCTGATTAGCAGGGCCCCAGCCAGACTAAAGTCGAAAAACAGTGAAGCATCAGCAAAAAGTGGGGGTACCCATGTGAAGCAGATCCTACTCTCCTACATTGGGGCAGTGCAGTGGTGTTCGGGCAGTGTAGGGGGTTGTGCTGGGGGTGGTGTTTCAGGGTTTAGGGCAGTGCAGTGGTGTTCGGGCAGTGTAGGGGGTGGTGTTTCAGGGTTTAGGGCAGTGCAGTGGTGTTCGGGCAGTGTAGGGGGTCGTGCAGGGGGTGGTGTTTCAGGGTTTAGGGCAGTGGTGTTCGGGCAGTGTAGGGGGTCGTGCTGGGGGTGGTGTTTCAGGGTTTGGGGCAGTGCAGTGGTGTTCGAGCAGTAAAGGGGGTCATGCTGGGGGTGGTGTTTCAGGGTTTAGGGCAGTGCAGTGGTGTTCGGGCAGTGTAGGGGGCGGTGCAGGGGTGGTGTTTCAGGGTTTAGGGCAGTGCAGTGGTGTTCGGGCAGTGTAGGGGGTGGTGCAGGAGGTGGTGTTTCAGGGTTTAGGGCAGTGCAGTGGTGTTTGGGCTGTGTAGGGGGTCATGCAGGGGGTGGTGTTTCAGGGTTTAGGGCAGTGCAGTGGTGTTCGGGCAGTGTAGGGGGTCGTGCTGGGGGTGGTGTTTCAGGATTTAGGGCAGAGCAATGGTGTTCAGGCAGTTTAGGGGGTTTTGCTGGAGGTGGTGTTTCAGGGTTTAGGGCAGTGCAGTGGTGTTTGTGCAGTGTAGGGGTGGTGTTTCAGGGTTTAGGGCAGTGGTGTTCAGGCAGTGTAGGGGGTCTTGCTGGGGTTGATGTTTCAGGGTTTAGGGCAGTGCAGTGGTGTTTGGGCAGTGTAGGGGGTCGTGCTGGGGGTGGTGTTTCAGGGTTTAGGGCAGTGCAGTGTTGTTCCGGCAGTGTAGGAGGTCGTGCAGGGGGTGGTGTTTCAGGGTTTAGGGCAGTGCAGTGGTGTTCGGGCAGTGTAGGGGGTCGTGCTGGGGTGGTGTTTCAGGGTTTAGGGCAGTGCAGTGGTGTTCGGGCAGTGTAGGGTGTCGTGCTGAGGGGTGGTGTTTCAGGGTTTAGGGCAGTGCAGTGGTGTTCGAGCAGTGTAGGGGGTCGTGCAGGGGTAGTGTTTCAGGGTTTAGGGCAGTGCAGTGGTGTTTGGGCAGTGTAGGGGGTCGTGCAGGGGTGGTGTTTCAGGGTTTAGGGCAGTGCAGTGGTGTTCGGCCAGTGTAGGTGGTCTTGCTGGGGGTGGTGTTTCAGGCTTAAGTGCAGTGGTGTTCGGGCAGTGTAGGGGGTCTTGCTGGGGGTGGTGTTTCAGGGTTTAGGGCAGTGCAGTGGTGTTCGGGCAGTGTAGGGGGTCTTGCTGGGGCTGGTGTTTCAGGGTTTAGGGCAGTGCAGTGGTGTTCGGGCAGTGTTGGGGGTCGTGCTGGGGGTGGTGTTTCAGGGTTTAGGGCAGTGCAGTGGTGTTCGGGCAGTGTAGGGGTCGTGCTGGGGCTTGTGTTTCATGGTTTAGGGCAGTGCAGTGGTGTTCGGGCAGTGTAGGGGGTCGTGCTGGGGGTGGTGTTTCAGGGTTTAGGGCAGTGCAGTGGTGTTCGGGCAGTGTAGGGGGTCTTGCTGGGGGTGATGTTTCAGGGTTTAGGGCAGTGCAGTGGTGTTCGGGCAGTGTAGGGGGTCTTGCTGGGGGTAGTGTTTCGGGGTTTAGGGCAGTGCAGTGGTGTTCGTGCAGTGTAGGGGGTCATGCTGGGGGTGGTGTTTCAGGGTTTAGGGCAGTGCAGTGGTGTTCGGGCAGTGTAGGGGATCGTGCAGGGGGTGGTGTTTCAGGGTTTAGGGCAGTGCAGTGGTGTTCAGGCAGTGTAGGGGGTCGTGCTGGGGGTGGTGTTTCAGGGTTTAGGGCAGTGGAGTGGTGTTCGGACAGTATAGGGGGTCGTGCAGGGGTGGTGTTTCAGGGTTTAGGGCAGTGCAGTGGTGTTCGGGCAGTGTAGGGGTCGTGCTGGGGCTGGTGTTTCAGGGTTTAGGGCAGTGCAGTGGTGTTCGGGCAGTGTAGGGGGTCTTGCTGGGGGTGGTGTTTCAGGGTTTAGGGCAGTGGTGTTCGGGCAGTGTAGGGGGTCTTGTTGGGGGTGATGTTTCAGGGTTTAGGGCAGTGCAGTGGTGTTCGGGCAGTGTAGGGGGTCTTGCTGGGGGTAGTGGTTTAGGGCAGTGCAGTGGTGTTCGTGCAGTGTAGGGGTCATGCTGGGGATGATGTTTCAGGGTTTAGGGCAGTGCAGTAGTGTTCGGAGAGTGTAGGGGGTCGTGCAGGGGGTGGTGTTTCAGGGTTTAGGGCAGTGCAGTGGTGTTCGGGCAGTGTAGGGGGTCGTGCTGGGGGTGGTGTTTCAGGGTTTAGGGCAGTGCAGTGGTGATCGGGCAGTGTAGGGGGTCGTGCTGGGGGTGATGTTTCAGGATTTAGGGCAGTGCAGTGGTGTTCGGGCAGTGTAGGAAGTCTTGCGGGGGTAGTGTTTCAGGGTTTAGGGCAGTGCAGTGGTGTTCGGGCAGTGTAGGGGCGTGCTGGGGGTGGTGTTTCAGGGTTTAGGGCAGTGCAGTGGTGTTCGGGCAGTGTAGGGGGTCGTGAAGGGGGTGGTGTTTCAGGGTTTAGTGCAGTGGTGTTCGGGCAGTGTAGGGGGTCGTGCTAGGGTTGGTGTTTCAGGGTTTAGGGCAGTGCAGTGGTGTTCGGGCAGTGTAGGAGTCATGCAGGGGCTGGTGTTTCAGGGTTTAGGGCAGTGCAGTGGTGTTCGGGCAGTGTAGGGAGTCGTGCTGGGGGTAGTGTTTTAGGGTTTAGGGAGTGCAGTGGTGCTTGTGTAGTGTAGGGGGTCGTGCTGGGGGTAGTGCTTTAGGGTTTAGGGTAGTGCAGTGGTGTTTGTGTAGTATAGGGGTCATGTTTTAGGGTAGTGCAGTGGTGTTTGGGTAGTGTAGGGGGTCATGCTGGGGGTAGTGTTTTAGGATTTAGGTTAGTGCAGTGGTGTTTGGGTAGTGTAGGGGGTCGTGCTGGGGGTAGTGTTTTAGGGTTTAAGGTAGTGCAGTGGTGTTTGTGTAGTGTAGGGGGTCATGCTGGGGGTAGTGTTTTAGGGTTTAGGGTAGTGCAGTGGTGCTTGTGTAGTGTAGGGGTTCGTGCTGGGGGTAGTGTTTTAGGGTTTAGGGTAGTGCAGTGGTGTTTGTGTAGTGTAAGGGGTCATGTTTTAGGGTAGTGCAGTGGTGTTTGGGTAGTGTAGGGGTCGTGCTGGGGGTAGTGTTTTAGGATTTAGGTTAGTGCAGTGGTGTTGGGGTAGTGTTTTAGGGTTTAGGGTAGTGCAGTGGTGTTTGTGTAGTGTAGGGGGTCATGCTGGGGGTAGTGTTTTATTGTTTAGGATAGTGCAGTGGTGCTTGTGTAGTGTAGGGGGTCGTGCTGGGGGTAGTGTTTTAGGGTTTAGGGTAGTGCAGTGGTGTTTTTGTAGTGTAGGGGGTCATGTTTTAAGATGCAATGCTCCAATACCTGACCAGTCTGCACTACATAAAACTGCAAAAAAACTAAAAATAAAAAGTGTTTTGCACACTTTTGTCATTGGGCTATATGTGGGCTACATCTGGGTAATATTTGTGCTACATTTGGGCTCTTTTTCACTGGTGGCCATCTTGGAAGACTTCTTTGTTATGAAGTTTCCTAATTTCCTCATTTACTGCAGTCTCCTCAGTAGGAAATGCTTTCAGTTTTTACTTTGATTCCATCAAGAAGGCATTCAGATGTGTCACACATTTGCCATAAATTCAGAATGTTAGCACTCTAGTTGTTCATTAGATCACTGTAGTAAAGCTACTGCTCACCAAGGAGTTAACTGGAAGTCTACTGCTGGTATTGAAAGTGATTGTTTCAGTCTGCATGTCAGAATTTTCTAATGAAATAGAAGAGGATTTGAGATCTCGCTTAAAACATGCACTAAATTTTCTTTTTGCAGCACTAACCATAATTTCTATGGCAAAATGAACCCCCTCATTTTGTTCCTTTTTAAATTAAATGTTTTAAGTGTTACCAGTTTATTCCAATCAAGATGGCTTCAGGTGTGCCATACGTTTGTCATAAGTAAGGCTGTTAGCACTCTAGTTGTTCTTTAGAACACTCTGGGAAGCTGCAGTAGAACACAAAGGCATCAACTGACAGGCTGCTCCTGTTGAAATATAACAGGAAGATATTTGAGATCTCACTTAAAACATGTCCTAATTTTTCTTTCTACAGCACTAACCATAATTTCTATGGCAAAATGAACCCCCCATTTTGTTCCTTTTTAAATTAAATGTTTTAAGTGTTACCAGTTTATTCCAATCAAGATGGCTTCAGGTGTGCCATACTTTTGTCATAAGTAAGACTGTTAGCGCTCTAGTTGTTCTTTAGAACACTCTGGGAAGCTGCAGTAGAACACAAAGGCATCAACTGGCAGGCTGCTCCTGTTGAAATATAACAGGAAGATATTTGAGATCACACTTGAAACATGTCCTAATTTTTCTTTCCAGAGCACTAACCATAATTTCTATGACAAGATGAACCCCATCATTTTGTTCCTTTTTAAATTAAATGTTTTAAGTGTTACCAGTTTATTCCAATCAAGATGGCTTCAGGTGTGCCATACTTTTGTCATAAGTAAGGCTGTTAGCGCTCTAGTTGTTCTTTAGAACACTCTGGGAAGCTGCAGTAGAACACAAAGGAATCAACTGACAGTCTCTGCCCTTGTTGGATGTACATGTTTTACTGAGAATGTCAGACTTCATTCTCACATGACTGAGAAAGATAATGTGAATTTACAGAAAATATGCTCTCATTTTAGCTTCTGGAGCACCTTCCAAAACTGTATGGGACAAGCATGTGAAAATAGTTTTCTCTCAAACATGATTCATGATATCCCAGCAGAAGGTTTTTCACAGGGTAAAATCACCTTAGAACACACCACAATTCCTGAAATTAGTATAGTACCATCAACAAATGAATTCTAATGTAACTAAAGTCTGTTATCACCCTTTATAGTTCTCCTTTTGGTAACCCTCAAAATCTTCGATTCACTACAATGCATTTCAATGGAGTACTATCATTTATATTGGTCCCAAGATGGCTGCCAGCAATTCCAGGATGAAGTGCTGACAGCCAATCAGATCTCACGATGACATGTGTGGTTAGGCTCCGCCCAGATATATATGTGTTTTTACTTTTGATTTTCTCAGCAACTACTGAACGGATTTACACCATTTAACAAAAGGGTTCTTTCTGAACCAAGAACTACCTCTTTGCCAAATTTTGTGTAATTCCGTTCAGCAGTTCGGGCTGTAGCCGTGTCTAAAGTTTCCTATGGGAAAATGAATGGGGAAAACACGTTTTGGGACCCCCCTTTTTTCTCGGCCCCCGCTTGACGAATCACCCCGAGACTTTCAGGGTAGGAGCGGACCGTAGCGGGCCATAAAGTTTAAAAATTTCGCGAAGATTCGTCAACCGGCAAGAGAGTTATTTCAAATAGAATGTCGTGGATTTCCTATGGAAAATAGGTCCTAACTATAACTATCTACTGGCGACCGCCAGTAGATAATATATATATATATATATTCACTGAAAAAACCATAGGTTTCAGGGACGTTATAGTTACAAATTAGCATTTAAAAAACCTTTGAAATTCACTGAAAAAACCATAGGTTTTAGGGACAGTTATAGTTATTTGGACATTGCACTCGTACAAAACCCGTGAAATTCCCCCGTTATAGTTAGTCCAGCTAACTATAACTCGCGCCCCGCAATGCACTGCTGATGACGTCACATATTACATCACTCATGACATGGTCAGTGACATCACTGATGACATCACTGATGACATCTCAAATGACATCACTGATGACATCACTGATGACATCATCCAGTGACTTTGTGTTTCTGTAAAGTTTAAATATTTTTAATATATATAGGAAAAGACGTATTGAAGAATGAGTGGGTGTGTAAGTGTCTGTATGGATGATTTAGTAGGTGCGTGACTGACTCTATAAGTGAGTGATTTAACGTATCTTACTGAATGCATGGGTTAGTGACTAAACTGGGTGAATGTCTGTATCCGTCTGTCTGTTGCTGTGTAAGTGGCTGCATGTGTTTGTGAATAGCTACATGAGTGTCTATATGAGTTATTGAATGCTTGTGTGAGTATCTGTATGGGTGCCTGAGTGTTTGTGTGGGAGGGGTGTGTGCGACTCTGTGCATAGATGTGTGAGTGGGTGATTCACTGGGTGGATGGTTTAAAGAGTGCATCTGTGATAGACTGTATGGGTGGGTAAGTGTGTGTAAGAGTGTGTTAGTGAGTGAATGTATGTCCCAGTGGTACATGTGTGAGTAACTACATATGTGAAAGGCAGTATATATGTGTGTTGGAGTATATAAATAGCTATAAGCAAGAGTGAGTGATTGTGATAGTGGCAGTATGGATGAGTGTGTGCTTGTATCAGTGATTGTATAAGAGCGTAAGAATGTGCTAGTATTTGTATGAGTAAGTGAGCTGGTGTGTGTATAACTGTATAGGTGAGTAAATGGTAGTGTGTTTAATTATTTGCATGACTGACTAGGTGTGTGAGTACCTCTATGGATGAGTGGCGGTGTTTGAGTGTCTATATAGGAGTATGAGTGCATATGATAGTCCTGTACTGAGTGACCGTAAGTATGAGTGACTGTACGGGTGAGTGAGTGGATGTGTGCGTAGACCTAAGAATCAGTGAGTGGGTATGTAGTTATTGGTGTTGGAGTGTCTATGGTTTTGCGAATGGCAGTCTGTAATTTAGAGTGGGTGTATCAAAGGTTATATTAGGGTGTGAGAAGATGCATGAAATTATCACGTGGATGATGTCATCAGTGATGTCATTTGAGATGTCATCAGTGATGTCATCAGTGATGTCACTGACCATGTCATGAGTGATGTAATATGTGACGTCATCAGCAGTGCATTGCGGGCGCGAGTTATAGTTAGCTGGACTAACTATAACGGGGGAATTTCACGGGTTTTGTACGAGTGCAATGTCCAAATAACTATAACTGTCCCTAAAACCTATGGTTTTTTCAGTGAATTTCAAAGGTTTTTTAAATGCTAATTTGTAACTATAACGTCCCTGAAACCTATGGTTTTTTCAGTGAATTTCAAAGGTTTTTTAAATGCTAATTTGTAACTATAACATGTCTGAAACCTACGGTTTTTTCAGTGAATTTCAAAGGTTTTGTAAATGACAATTTTTAAATGTATTAATTGTTATATAAATTTTTTTCATACTGATTTCCAAATTGTTTAGAAACAATTTTTTTTTACATATTTTATTTTTTAAATTACATTGTAATTACATTATACATTACATTACAAAAAATACTTTCTCAGAATGAATTACTTTAGTTTAAATACTTTGCACATAGGCAATAGACTTTTAAGTACAGTAGTTACAGTTGTTGCAATGGGCAACACATTTTCAAACACAATGCAACATTCAGCTCAATGTGAATTTCTAGTTAAATGCAATTAGTTACTTTATGGATTACTTTTCTAACCACAGGACTGGATCCTAGATTCAGTCCTGGGACATCTCCTGTAAACAGTTGAGTAAAAGCGTTTTGGTTACAGTAGTGATTTTTAAGGAATATTATTGTATTTTAAAAGTTGACACTTAGAAACTTTTTCTCATAGAATCACCAATGTTATCCTATGGAAGGAAATTCACTTAGCAGGTAAAAACTGTTATCGTTACTTTTTCTTACTCAGTGTTGGATCCTGGATCCAGCACTGGTGCATCTCCTGTAAACAGTTGAAAGAATGCGTTTAAGTCATACAGGCGATTTTTAAGGAATATTTGTAGTTTGTGAAAATCGACACTGAAAGTTTTCTGCTGAAAACCAGACAATGGATTCCTATGGAAGAAAATATAAGTTACTGGTAAGTACGGTTAAAATTACTTTTCAGGGTCAGTGCTGGGCTAAAAGATGCAGCACTGGGTTCTCTCCTGATAACAGGTGAGTAAATTGGAATTCGTACTTTGGTTGATTTTAGTGGAATATTATAAAGTTCCAAAACTCCACACTTAGAAGAATTTCCAAGTGAAACCAGTCAATGTTAGCCTATGAAGGAAATTCAAGTTACCGGTAAGTACGGTTAAAATTACTTTTCAGGACCAGTACTGGGCTGAAAGATGCAGCACTGAGGTCTCTCCTGATAACAGGTGAGTAAATCGGAATTCGTATTTCGGCTGATTTTAGAGGAATATTTTAAAGTTCCAAAACTCCACACTTAGAAGAATTTCCAAGTGAAACCAGTCAATGTTAGCCTATGAAGAAAATTCAAGTTACCGGTAAGTACGGTTAAAATTACTTTTCAGGACCAGTACTGGGCTGAAAGATGCAGCACTGAGGTCTCTCCTGATAACAGGTGAGTAAATCGGAATTCGTATTTCGGCTGATTTTAGAGGAATATTTTAAAGTTCCAAAACTCCACACTTAGAAGAATTTCCAAGTGAAACCAGTCAATGTTAGCCTATGAAGGAAATTCAAGTTACCGGTAAGTACGGTTAAAATTACTTTTCAGGACCAGTACTGGGCTGAAAGATGCAGCACTGAGGTCTCTCCTGATAACAGGTGAGTAAATCAGAATTCGGATTTCGGCTCATTTTAGAGGAATATTTGTATGTTTCAAAAATCAACACTTAGAAACTTTTTCAGCAAAAAGCAGGCAATGATATCCTATGGAAGGAAATTCAAGTTACTGGTAAGTACGGTTAAAATTACTTTGGAGGAGCAGCACTGAGGTCTCTCCTGATAACAGGTGAGTAAATCGGAATTCGTATTTCGGCTGATTTTAGAGGAATATTTTAAAGTTCCAAAACTCCACACTTAGAAGAATTTCCAAGTGAAACCAGTCAATGTTAGCCTATGAAGGAAATTCAAGTTACCGGTAAGTACGGTTAAAATTACTTTTGAGGATCAGTACTGGGCTGAAAGATGCAGCACTGAGGTCTCTCCTGATAACAGGTGAGTAAATCGGAATTCGTATTTCGGCTGATTTTAGAGGAATATTTTAAAGTTCCAAAACTCCACACTTAGAAGAATTTCCAAGTGAAACCAGTCAATGTTAGCCTATGAAGGAAATTCAAGTTACCGGTAAGTACGGTTAAAATTACTTTTGAGGATCAGTACTGGGCTGAAAGATGCAGCACTGAGGTCTCTCCTGATAACAGGTGAGTAAATCGGAATTCGGATTTCGGCTGATTTTAGAGGAATATTTGCACAATGGTGAAGGGAGGGGCGGGGCCTGAGGTGACATCTGTGCAAACGCGCCCCGTGGTGCGTTTTAAGTTGGGGGATTAAGTCCCCTTGAATCATGAGGGTCCCTACGGGCCAACTAGCCCACCAGGAACCTCCAGTATGCGCCAGGGGCTGCGTTGCAGAGACATGTACAGAGGCCACACCCTTTTTACACCTCTCTGCAACGCAGCTCTGTGGCGCTTTCTGGACGTACCTGTTGGGCTAGTTGGCCCCAGGGACCCTCAGGATTGAAGAGGATTTAATTCCCCATCTTAAAACGAGCCACGGGGCCTGTTTGCACACATGTCACCTGAAGCCCCGCCCCCTCCCTTCACCACTGTGCAAACGCGCCCCGTGGCGCGTTTTAAGTCGGGGGATTAACTCCCCTTGAATCCTGAGGGTCCCTGGGGTGCAACTAGCCCACCATATACCTCCAAAAAGCGCCATAGAGCTGCGTTGCAGAGAGGTGTAAAAGGGGCGTGGCCTCTGTACACCTCTCTGCAAGGCAGCCCCTGGCGCATACTGGAGGTTCCTGGTGGGCTAGTTGGCCCCAGGGACCCCAGTATTCAAGGGGAGTCGTTCCCCCTCTGCAAACGCGCCAGGGCGCGTTTGCAGAGTGGTGAAGGAAGGGGCGGGGCCTGCGGGCCCGATCGTTTTTTTTTCCCCCTGAAGGGGGCTGTGTGGCCCCCTTCCTTTTTCCTATTTTTAGGCCCTGGGGACCCCATCCCCCAGGGCCTTACCCCTTTTTTTTTAATTAAAATTTTAAAAAAAAAACGGGAAGGGGGCCGCGTGGCCCCCCTTCCCTGGGCCTGTATTGGCCCCGGGGACCCCATCCCCCGGGGCATGGCCTGTTTTTTTATTTGGAGGGGGCTGCGTGGCCCCCTTCCTCAGGCCATTTAAGGCCCGGGGACCCCATCCCCCGGGGCCGGCCTTGCACTTTTTTTTAAATTATTTTCTTTTTTTTACTTTGGGGAGGGGGCTGCGTGGCCCCCTCCGTGGCCACTTATGGCCCCGGGGACCCCATCCCCGGGGCCTGGCCTCTCGTTGGGGACTGTGGGGGTCCCCAATGCCCCCACAGTCCCGCCGGCTCCCCGTGTCCTACGGGAGCCGGCATTGCTTACACATGGGGAGCAGCTAACATGCTGCTCCCCATGTGGAAAGCAATCTGCTGGATATTGGAAGAGAGAGCAGGTTTCCTGCTCTCTCTTCCAATATCCAAAGCAAGTTTGCAATGACAGGACGGGAGCCGCGAGGCTCCCGTCCTGTCATTGCAAACAGCAGTGTCCCGGGGGTAGGCACCCCGGGACACTGCAGGAGCCGGCCCTGGGGGGTGGTGGTCCCCAGGGCCATCAAGGGCTCCAGGAGGGGGCCGCGCGGCCCCCTCCCATTCAGTGCACAGCCCCGGGGAGGTGGTGGTCCCCGGGGCTCTGGGGGTCCAAAACGGACCCCCATTGTAATTTTCTTAGTGCCCCGGGGAGGTGGTGGTCCCCGGGGCGTGTGGGGGCTGGAGCCCCCACACAGGTTTTAATTAAAAAAAGAAGCCCCGGGGAGGTGGTGGTCCCCGGGGCTGCGGGAGGGCTCAGAGCCCTCCCGCACCATTCTACATAAAGCCCCGGGGTGTGGTGGTCCCCGGGGCTTGGAGAGCCCTAGAGGCCCCCACACATAAAATTAACCCCCCCCAGCATGCCCCCGGGACTTGGCCCACCCGGGGCCAATTAACTATCGAAGCGCGGGAGACCGCGCTTCGATTTTTTCGGCAGGGTTCGCGCTCCCTGAGCGCATCCTGCCGATTTAAAAAAAAAAAAAACATTTTTGCCCAGGGGGTCCTTGTGGGACCCCTGAGCAGACCTAGGGGGTCAGGGTGTTTCTACCCTGCCCCCTTTGTGCGCTTTGCGCACTTGTTTCTGTCCCTCGGTTCTACCGAGGGACAAAATAGCTGCCAACACTTCCTGATTTGGAGTGTTGACAGCCAATTAACATAAAGCTCGTGCTCGGGAGGATCCGCGGCCCTAGATATATCTATCTTTTTTACTTTTCATTTTCTCAGCAACTACTGAACGGATTTACACCATTTAACAAAAGGGTTCTTTCTGAACCAAGAACTACCTCTTTGCCAAATTTGGTGTAATTCCGTTCAGCAGTTCAGGCTGTAGCCGTGTCTAAAGTTTCCTATGGAAAATTGCATGGGGAAAACGCGTTTTGGGACCCCCCTTTTTCTCGGCCCCCGCTTGACGAATCCCCCGAGACTTTCAGGGTAGGAGCGGACCGGAGCGGGCCACAAAGTTTGAAAATTTTGCGAAGATACGTCAACCGGCAAGAGAGTTATTTCAAATAGAATGTCGCGGATTTCCTATGGATAATAGGTTGTAACTATAACTATCTACTGGCGACCGCCAGTAGATAATATATATATTCTGTGCATATATATATGCACTGTGCATATATATATATATATATATATGCACAGAACCTCCAACTCCAACAGGAAACTCCAAATGAAGAAGGCACGGACATCAGGCTGATGGTATATGGCTTATTTTATTATGTCAGGTCACCCTCAACCCCCAGACCACTAGCGGTCGCCAGTAGGTAGTTATACTTAGAACCTAGTTTCCATAGGAAAAGCATTTTTGATTTGATAATAACTTTGGCGTCGTTTGACGAATATTTCTGAAATTCTCCAAAAAAAAAGTCTATCCAGGTCAGCTCCTATCCTGAAAGTTTGGGGGTGATTCGTCAAGCGGGGGCTGAGAAAAAAGGGGGGTCCCAAAACTCGTTTTCCCCATGTTAATTTCCATAGGAAATTTTGCGACGAGCTACAGCCCGAACTGCTGAACGGAATTACCCCAAATTTGGCAGAAAGGTAGAGCTTGGTTCAGAAAGCGACCTTTTTTTTAAATGGTGTAAATCCGTTCAGTAGTTTTGAGAAATTCAAAAAATAAGAGTCAAAAAATCATTTTCCCATAGGAAACTTTGTGCAAGGCTACAGCCGAAACTACTGAACGGAATTACCCCAAATTTGGCAGAAAGGTAGTGCTTGGATCAGAAAGCAAACTTTTTTTTTTAAATGGTGTAAATCCGTACAGTAGTTGCTGAGAAATTAGAAAAATAAAAGTTTTGATATCTGGGCGGAGCCTAAGTCGCGTGCGCGAGCTTCACTGTGATTGGCTGCTAGTAGTCCAAACCAGGAAGTGTTGGCAGCCATCTTGTGGCTCGGTAGAAGCGAGTCACCCGAAAACGGAGAAACAAAGGTATAAAACAAGAGAAGGGGGCAGGGTACAAAAACCCTGACCCTTTAGGCCTGCTCTGGGGGTCACAGAAGGACCCTCAGGGCCAAAGAAATCATTTTTTTTAAAAATAATAATATCGGCGCAATTCGCGCTGGGGTCGCGGGTTCCCACGTTTTATTTTAATGAGGCCCTTGGGTTGGCTAGGTTCCGGGGGCATTTCTTAAAAAATAATAGCAGGGGCTCGCAGGGATTGCGGGGGCCCGCTGGGGTCCGAGCAGCCCCGGGGCTTCACTCATGTTGGGTGGGGGGTTGCGCGGCCCCCCTCCTGGAGCCCTCTATGTGCTTATAACTTTGGCGTCGTTTGAAGAATCTTTATGAAATTATCCAAAAAGTTTCTCTTTTTTTGATTAGCTCCTATATTGAAAGTTTGGGGGTGAATGGTGTAGGAGGGGCTGAGAAAAAAGGGGGTCCCAAAAGGTGTTTTCTCCATGCAATTTCCATACGAAACTTTACAGAAGACTACAGGTGAAACTGCTGAACGGAATTACGCCAAATTTGGCAGGGAGAAAGGTGATGGTCCAGAAAGCACGCTTTTGTTTAAATGGTGTAAATCCATTCAGTAGTTTTTGAGAAATATCAAATTTTACGATATGGATATTTGAGAATTCTGACATCTGATTGGCTGAGGGGTTACGGGCACGAGCTTGCGGTTCATTGGCTGTGAACGGTTGAAACCAGGAAGTGTTGGCAGCCATTTTGTGATTTACTCCGTCAGCTCACATCTCTCCATGTAGAAGCCATCGGGTTCGTAGTTTTACCTCTGTGAGGCAACACTGGCATCTGTGGAGAGGTGTGGTGCAGCGGCCAGGGCAGCTGACTTCGGAGCACAGGGTTCACGGTTCGATCCCCGGCGGCAGCTCAGCTCAGCACCATGTGACTCTGGGCAATAGCTCACTTAATTTCCACTCCGGCCCCCAGCGCCTTGAGACCCGTAAGGGTGAGTAGCTGCGCTATATAAAAACGG
The DNA here is from genome assembly GCA_963921515.1 of Calotriton arnoldi. Lineage (NCBI taxonomy): Eukaryota > Metazoa > Chordata > Amphibia > Caudata > Salamandridae > Calotriton > Calotriton arnoldi. The sequence goes on along the minus strand of CAWUFW010006905.1, from coordinate 923,162 downwards.
ACTTACATATGCCTTTCACGCTGCCTCTCCTCATACCACAAAGTCGCGGCTATGCCTTTAGAAGCCCGTCCGTCGGCTGGGAGCTCTGTGAGTTAGTCTGTCGGTACGATCCTCTACACTACCCAAAGACTACCCAAACACCACTGCACTGTCGTAAACTCTAAAACACTACCCCCAGCACGATCTCCTACACTACCCAAACACCACTGCAGTGTCGTAATCTCTAAAACACTACCCCCAGCACGATCTCCTCTACTACCCAAACACCACTGCATTGTCGTAAACCCTAAAGCACTACCCCTAGCAGGACCCCCTACACTACGCAAACACCACTGCAGTACCCTAAACCCTAAAACACTATCCCCAGCACGACCCGTACAGTACCGAAACACTGCTGCACTACCCTAAACCTTAAAACACTATCCCCAGCATGACCCCGTACACTACACAAACACCACTGCACTACCCTAAACCCTGAAACCCTACTCCCAGCGCAACCCCCTACACTACCCAAACACCACTGATCTACCCTAAAAGACTACCCCCAGCACGACCCCCTACACTACACAAACACCACTGCAGTACCATAAACACTAAAACACTACTCTGAGGACGACCCCCTACACTACATAAACACCACTGCACTACCCTAAACCCCAAAACACTACTCCCAGCATTACCCCTTATACTACCCAAACACCACTGCATTGTCATAAACTCTAAAACACTACCTCCAGCACGATTCTTACACTACCCAAACACCACTGCACTACCTTAAACCCTAAAATGCTACCCCCAGCACGAACCCCCAAACACTACACAAACACCACTGCACTACTGTAAATCCTAAAACAGTACTCCCTGCATGACTTCCTACACTACACAAACACCACTGTGCTACCCTAAATCCTAAAACACTACTCTCAGCATGACCCCCTACACTACCCAAACACTACTGCATTGTCGTAAACTCTAAAACACTACCCCAGCAGGACCCCTACACTACAAAAACCCCACTGCACTACCTGAAACCCTAAAACACTACCCACACCACGACCCCCTACACTACCCAAACACCACTGTACTACCCTAAACCCTAAATCACTACCCCAGCATGACCCCCTACACTACACAAACACCACTGCGCTACCCTAAATCCTAAAACACTACTCTCAGCACGACCTCCTACACTACACAAACACCACTGCGCTATTCTAAACCCTAAAACACTAGTCCCAGCACGAACCTCCAAACACTACACAAACACACTGCACTACTCTAAATCCTAAAACAGTACCCGCAGCACAACCCCCTACAGTACACAAACACCACTGTACTACCCTAAAGCATAAAACAGTACCAGTCCGTCAGCTCGCAGGTCTGCGTCTGCGAGCCGTCGTGTCCCTAGCTGTACATGTGCGAGCTAGTCCGTTAGGTGATAGTTGTGTCTCTGCTAGCAGGGCCGTTGGCTCGTTGGTGTCCCTTTGCGAGTTACACCCGAGCTCTCCCTCTGCGAGCCAGCACGTTGGTGTGCGTTTGCGAGCCGATGGCCCATAGCTCTCCCTGTGCGAGCCGAGCCCACGGGCCGCAGCTCTCCGTCTGCGAGCCTGCCCGACGGCCCTCAGGTCTCCCTGTGCTAGCCGGATCGCAGCTGTCACTCTGCGAACCGATATTGGGAATATAAGGCGGCTCTAAAAAGAGCCCTTGTGTTTATTTGTTGGAGCTACATATAAGTGCGGATGCACAGCTTCAGGTTATTCAGAAAAACTCGATTTCCCTGATCTGTGAAGTGTACTCCATCACTTCTGTAGATATCAGCCATATCAAAACGTATGTTGTTGTTGTAGATTGACCCCATTCTATGGTCTCTGAGGTATGCAGACACAGCTTTGTTGACATTCTTCCTAGATTTTTCAATCTGAGGACAAAATTGGTTTGACCATTTCCACTTCTGTCTTTGGCATATATTGGAATATACAAAGACAGTTTGAGGCAAAAGCAACATCAATTGTCGAAAGGTGTCCTTCAATAGCATTTCCAAACCTACACCAGTCAATGTGCCTAGGTCGTTTCCACCACAGTGCACAATCATGAGGTCAGGGTGTTGGAGATGCAAACAGGTTTTAACCAAAGGCAACAATTGGTGCCACTTCAATCCTCTCTGTCCAAACCATTTAATGTCCACATTTTGTAAACCTAGGTCTAAGTCAATACGTCTCTGTTCTGCATACCTCTTGCACCAGAAAACATAGCTATGTCCTACGATCCACACTAGCATTTTGAAGGTATGGCTGGGAAGTATGGATAGATGTCTGTAGCTCATGCAGTCCGTTTGTAGAATAAGAGATATGTTTAAAGATGGGGAACTACTTTTTTTTCTCATTCAAAACGATAACTGATTGGGAGATGAAAAGCATTGTTTTCTAAAAAGTAGGGTGCACATTAGTTTGTGGAAAAGCATCTTTGTCATTGGTTAATAAAAAGCAGTTTGAACGTGGACTTCATATGATAGGATAAAATTTGCTCAGTTCAACCACACCTGCTACTTGTATATGGAAAGCACTGTTTGAATGTAAAGCAATGGTGAACTTTTAACCTGCATGTGCCGTTAAATGTTTGAGAAAATGTTGCAAAAAATATCGTTAGGTTTAAAAAAATGATGAACTTTTAACCTGCACGTGCCGTAGAATGTTCTAGAAAGTGTTGATAGAATACTTTGAACTTCTCACCTGTATGTGTCCTTAGATTTAAAAAAAAATGATTATTTGGGAAGTTCAAAAATAACCAATAGAGAGAAGTTTTGCAATTTGAAAAAATCAAGGAACTATTCTGATTTGTTCTTTACATGTATTTATGTGTGGAGCAACAGGGAAATTGTGCCATTACTGGTTCCATTCTTGACGAGAGCGGTGCATTATATGTACTGTGTGACAAAGAAAGAATTGCATACGTTTGTGACATTTGGAATCTGCATACCAACTACGAACGTAAGTTAGAAATTAAGAAGGTGTGTTATGTGTTGTGTAGTAGTGGTTAATATTTGAGGCGTTATTTTTAACTTTGAAAGTATTTTTTATTTCTAAGTAACAGTGTTAGTGAAGTGTGGTGTTTCACATTGGTTCTAAAAGATGTATAAAGTGTGACTAATTGTTAAAGAATTACTTTATATATGTTTAGGAGTTTTTCAGATAAAAAAAATGTAACTTATCTTCTGTAAAAGACTGTATGGTTTTAAAAATGATATGTAGCATTTATTTGGATTTGTATATGTATTGCGATGAGATAAACAGAATGTCACACGTTTTCCAAATTATTCTTAGTCTGGAAATAGTGGGGAAGGGGTTATAGTAGAAAATGTATATGTTATTAACTTAACAGAGATGGAACAAAAAACCAGAAATGTTATGTGGACAATTTGTGGTCTCATTTTTTACATAAAGAGGTAGATTTCAATATCAGTTAAGACTGGTGTGTTACTGGGAGGCTTTGGATTTTGGTGTTGTCATGAAATGCAAGTTGTTGAGGAGCGTTTCTTCAGAAGACATTTTTTATAAATATGTGAGAGATAAAAAATAAATGAAAATGTTTTATGTATATTTTCTGCATGATTTTGTTGACAATGCTAAAGTAAATGTGATTATTAGTGAAGGTAATTGTCAGGGTGTGCTTGTCTGCTGAATATACGTAGGCCTTTAAGTGGTCCGGGTCTTGTCGGTACTGAGCTCCGTCATCCGTTTGAGACAGTTGCCAAATATATAATCCCAGTTAAAGCTGTTAATATAGGTATAGTAAAGGGACGATCCATAAAAAGTTTGGGAATTACACCTTTATTTACTCTGTCTAGCTCTCACCAACATTTTGTGCCCCCAGCGGTACTGTTTATAAAAATAATCTAATACAGTTCTTTGTATTATAAAAATAGCACTTCTAAGTTTATTGCTATATTGGTAGGGTTTGTACTATATAGAGAATGGTGCAATCAGTTTCATTGGTATAAAACTGCACTGTGTTATGTTGGAAATATTAGATATGTATAGGTTGTGATGTTGTATTTTACACTGTGAGGTACATTTGAATATAGTGAAGACAGGTGTTATACTGCGAACCCGTTGAAAATGTGCACAGATTACATGGAGAGTAAATGGACAAAGTAAACGTACATGTTGCTTTCTGTATGTATGCATGATTAGAATCATTTGATGATGCTTTAAGATATAATCTAAATAGTGTTTGTGCTTTACAATTGGGTATACTGCACCGTGTTAGTAGTTAGTGACTAGATACTGCTACGAAATAAAGGTGGAGAGGGGCGTTTCTTTACAAGAGATATTTTATCAATGTGTGAGAGATAAAATAGAAAAAAAAATGTTTTAGTAAATTTTCTGCAAGATTTGTTCACAGTAGGAAAGTAACTGTTATTATAAGTGATGGAAATTGTTAGGTTTTGTCTCTGTGCTGAACATACGCAGGCCTTTAAGTGGGCCGAGTCCTACCAGTGCTGAATACTGCTACCGCTTTCAGACAATCGTCATTTTTTTATCCCACTTAAAGCCCTGAATATATGTATATTAAAGGAATGGTACAATAAAAGTTTAGGAATTACACCTCTGTTTACTCTTCTCATCTCACATTCTCCATTTTGTGCACTCAAGAGTAGTGTTTATGAAATTAAGTTATAGAGCTTTATATAGTATAAAAATAGCACTTATACTTTTATTGGGGTGTTGGTGGGATCTGTAGTGTACAGAGAAGGTCGTAATGAGTTTGAATGGTACAAAAGGGACGTGACATATGTTTAAAAGATTACATGGTTTTCGGAATAAGCTGTCCCTATGTGAGTCCTCGGGCCCGCAGTTGTACCTCTGCAAGCGAACACTGGAAATATACCGCAGCTCTCTCTCTACGAGATAGCTACTTCACGTTCCCTCTCCCCACATCACCGTCCCGCACCTATCCCTTTACAAGTGGACAGCCCGCACCTCTCCCTATACTAGTCGGCCCCCGGCTGTTCCTGTGTGAGGCGGCCCGCAGCTGTCTGTCTACGAGCCAGCCAGTCGGCTCGCAGGTCTTCCTGTACGAGCAAGTCCTATCACACCAGATCATGGGCTTCTATTGGAATTCACAAGGGCATATTATCAAGCCCATTATCGCCTCTTTAGCGGCAGTTTCCTGCCGCTAAAGCGGCGATAATTTTAATGCCGTTCTTGATAATATGCCCCGTATGCCTGTGCGAGCCGGTCTGCAGGTGTTCCTGTGCGAGCCGGCCCGCAGCTCTCTCTGTTTGAGGCGACGGACCGCAGCCGTTTGTCTACGAGCCAGTCAGTCGGCTCACAGGTCTTCCTCTATGAGCCAGCCCGCCGGCTCGCAGCTGTCCCTCTGCAAACTATAGGTCGGCTCGTAGTTGTTCGTCTGCGAGCCAGGTCGCTGTTGTATCTCTGCAAGCGAACACTAGAAATATACAGCAGCTCTCTCTTTACGAGATACCCACTTCACGTTCACTCTCCCCACATCACCGTACAGCAGCTATTCCTTTAGAAGTGGACGAGCATCACCTCTCATTATACTAGTGGGCCCGCAGCTCTCCCTTTTCGAGCTGACGGGTCGTAACTCTCCCTGTAGGAGCCAGCTAATCGGCTCGGAGGTCTTCCTCTACGAGCGAGCCCACTGGTCCGCAGCTCTCCCTCTGTGAATGACCGGTCGGCTCTCTGCTCTTGCCCTGCGAGCCTTCGGGCCCGCAGTTGTACCTCTGCAAGCTAATACTGGAAATATACCGCAGCTCTCTCTGCGAGATACCCCCTTCACGCTCCCACATCACTGTCCCGCACCTATGCCTTTGGAAGCCGACAGCCCGCAGCTTTACTTATAGTAGTCGGCCCGCAACTGTTTGTGTGCGAGTAGGCCGGCAGCTCTCCTTCTACAAGCCAGGCAGACAGCTTGCAGGTCTTCCTCTACGAGCCAGCCCACCGGCCCGCAACTGTTCGTCTATGAACCGGCCCGCAGCTCTCTCTGTACGAGCCAGCGAGTTGGCTCGCAGTTTTTCCTGTACGAGCCAGCCCGCCGGACCGCAACTGTTCCTCTGTGATCCGGCTTGTAGCTCTCTCTGTACGAGCCAGCTAGTCAACTTGCACATGTTCCTCTAGGAGCCAGCCCGCTGGCTTGTAGCTCTCTCTCTGGGAACCACTGGTGGGCTCTCAACTCTTTCTCTGCCAGATAATCCGCAGTGGTACCTCTGGAAAGCAATACTGGAAATATAGCGCATTTGTCTCTCTACGAGATATCCGCTTTACGCTCACTCTCTCCACATCACTGTCCCGCACCTATCCCTTTGGAAGCCGACGGCTAGCACTTTCCCTATAGTAGTCGGCTTGCAGCTGTTCCTGTGCTAGCTGGTCCGTACAGACCATTGTCCTTCTGCGAGCGGACGGGTCGCTGCTGATGCTCTATGAGCCAGTTTCTCGGAGCCAGCCCGTAGCTCTCCCTGTACGACCCAGTTAGTCGACTCGCAGGTCTACCTCTACGAGCTAGCACGCCAGCTCGCAGCTCTCCCTCTACAAACCATCGTTCGGCTCGCAGCTGTTCGTCTGCGAGCTGTTTGGTGCTTAAAAGTACCTGTGCAAGCTAACACTGGAAATATACTGCACTTGTTTTTGCGAAATATCGCGTTCATGCTCACTCTTTCGACATCACCGGTCGCAGCTATCCGTTTGCAAGGGGACGGCCCGTAGTTTTCACTATAGTATTTGGACCGTAGCTGTTCCTGTTCTATCGCAGCTCTCCCTTTGCACGATATGCAGTTTAGCAATCGTACTGTCAGTGCCATGCACTTTGTCCAATCATCCATCGAGCAGTATATACTTATTCTATCTCTACGTCAATATCTAAGCACTTATAAATTCAATATGAGCTCTGTTTGCAGCACTGTAATCATTTTAGTTAATAGTAATGTACTTATAAAATGGCGTAGCTACTAACACTAGTATAGCTACAATATTCTGTGCAGTATGTATGCAGACCTCTAACCAGCTACAAAGTATGGAATGTTACAGTTTCTAATCATGTTGTTACACAATCAGATGTGTACTACTAATGCTGTGGTCTAGTATCTTTCACACTACTCATAGAGTACCAGAATTATGCAGGTAGTACTGTTCCATTGCGGAAATCATTGATGTACTTTCTTTGTATGTATTTTTATAATTATATATGTGAATATTTTTATAATTATACATTTGAATATTTATATATAATTATTTTAATTATATTAACCTGTTTTCAAAACTTTTATTTTTTTACAGATATTTTGCATCATTATTAAGAAAGAGATACAATGACGAGAAAACAGCAAAGAAAAAGAAAAGAAAGAAAGGAGGTTTATTTGAAAAAAAAAGGAAAAGAGATATTAGATCCAGTACAACATGGATGTTCAAAGAAAAAGTGTTCTGGTAAGAAAAGTAAAGTTTTTTTAAAAACTTGCAAAAACTGTTATTAATATTAAAAATATAGAAGAGACAGACAGAACAAGAACAGTGAAACAAAAGCAAAAGAAAAATGTTCAAAAAAGTGGAAAATTGGATTATCGGAAAAAGAATTATGTTGGAATACGTAACAAACAATTTTCAGAAATTCGAAAACGAATATATAAAAGTAGAGTACTCCAGAATTTACTAAAAAAATGTAAAATATATAAAAGGAGATCAGCATTTTACAGACATAAAAAGGAGATTCTAAGTGTTATTGAAAAAGCTTTTGAATTAAAAAGAAGATTGTTTATCTTAATTTTAAAAAGATTGAAGACTTTAAATACAATAATGGAGCGTATGAAGGACAAATGTAAGAGAAAAAGAATTGTAAATAGAACAAATTTTTGTAAAATATTTTCCGGGGAATGGAAGCATACTTCAAGTAGGGAACCTTTTTTTAATGAAGAAAGTTATTTTCAACAAAATAGTTTAGTGCATGCAGTTGATACCTGTGGTCATTCTTATGAGGTGCGAGATGGTTGTCCAATTCAGAAAGAAAAGCTAGTTCCTAGAAATGTTGAAGAATTAATAGCCGAGGAAGTTCAAGGGAGACGTACCCAGGCTCCAGTGTTTACATGGGATTGTAGTAGTATTTGTAGTATACGTCAACAATCTATTGATATTTTACTAAATTTCTTAAGAGAATATGGAAGAAAAACTGTGAAACAGAAGATTAAGATATTACAAGGAGTGGATCCTTGCAAAGTGAGAAAAAATACAGGGTTGCAAGGTCATTCTCTGGCTTGTCTTTCTAGGAAAGTGTGTCAAAGTCGTTTTCATCATTTGAGAATGTTAGCAGTACATCATTCAGAAATGCGGAAGTTAGTTAGAAGATTATACTACGTGAAAAGTCCTGCATTATGTCTAAATGAAATTAATACAGCTCTTTTGCATGGTTCAGTTTTGGATGTAAAAAAGTATGTGATGATATAGAGTTACGTTTCTTTACCGCTCAAGAGGAGTGTAGAGAAAGTGAGACTTTGATAAGTGTAGGTGTTGAAGAAGAGGTGGAAGATACTACTGATGTCAAGTTTGAAAAAGAAATAACAAAGTTTAAAGTAGTTTCTGGTCAAAATCCCAACTATGTTTGTATTTGTTGCCGACGTACTCATTATAAAATTCAAACTAGGAATGTAGATGTGTTTTTAAAAAGTGAAGAGGAAAACAATGATAAATGGAGAGAATTTGCTGCTTATCTGTTTGTGGAAGGTCGTTTTGAGTTAGGTACTGTACAATGCATTTGTAAATATTGTTATAATAAATTAGATGAAAACAAAATGCCAGCTAGAGCTGTCCATAATGACTTAGAATTAGTACCTATACCTCCAGAACTTAAAGATTTAAATACATATGAGGCTATCCGTATACAATCTGTGCGCCCTTTTCAGGCTATAATTCTTATGGAGCCTAAAACAGGTAAGCTGCCTCCAACAGATCTACAAAGAGGTTTAAATGGAAGAGTTGTGTATTTACCTTTAGATTTTAAGAAAAATGTTGAAACTGTTGGTGTAGAAAGAGAGGATACTGAACCTGTAGTCATTCTTGTTAATGGTGTACCCACAAAGAGTCGGAAAATATGGCAAGAGTTAGTAGATGTCACGAAAGTCCAAAAGGCTACATTATATCTGGTGCAAAACAATATTTACTATAAAAATGTTAATGTAGAAGAAGAAGAAATTACTTTAGAAGATGAAACACACATTTCAAGTGGACAAATAGAAAAAGTGGAGAACTCAAGAAAAGAAGAAATTTATGAAGATTATACTATACACCCTCTACATTCAAAAGAACTGATAGGAGATACTATTGAATTGTTCCAGATGAAAAAAGCAAAAGGAACTCCCATGAGTGTGTGGGAAAAAGTTTGGAAGCTCGTTGTTTTCCACAGCTCTTCCCTACTGGAAAAGGTGGACGATATGATGAACGACCAGTTCAGATTCCAGCTGCAGAATATCGTACTTTACGATTGTACTCAGAAGATCCAAGATTTCGTCAGTGTATTCCATATTTGTTTCATCTTTTATTTGAGAGTGATCTGTCCGCACTTTCATATGCAGTCAACCATATATTAAAAACGGGAACGCATCTTTCACATATTTCTGCAAAGCAATTTATGGACAAAGTTGAAGAAAGAGACGAACATTTAGAATCACAGTTAATTAATTTGATGGCATGTCAACGTGGCACTAATGAATATTGGTATCGACGTCATGGGGAACTAAAATGTATGTTAAGAAACTTAGGAACCCCTACGTGGTTTGTTACACTTAGCTGTGCTGAGTACGCATGGGATGATTTACTGGATTTTCTACGAGAAGCAAATTCAAATATAGAAAATATTGAATTGAAGACACCTGGAGAACTGTGTTCCCTAGATCCTGTAAATGTTTGCAGATATTTTAATCATAGGTTTGAAGCTATGATGTCTTTTATCTGTAATAAAAAAAATCCACCTATTGGCGAAGTTATTGATTTTTTTGGGAGAAAAGAATACCAAGCTAGAGGTGCTCCTCATATACATATGCTTTTATGGATCAAGGATGCACCTAAATTTGGAACTGATTCGAATGAGACTATTTTGCCTTTTATTGAAGACTATGTTACCTGTGCGATTCCAAAAACCGGAGGAGAAAATATCTTAAGACAGCAAGTTTTACGGATTCAGAGTCATCGATGTGGAAAGTATTGCCGACGGAAATATAAGTCAAAGGATAAATTTTACACAAAATGTCGATTTGTCTTTCCACGTCCAGTAATTTCCAAAGGAAGAGTGAACAGTTTTATGTCGGAAGTGAGGCATACCATCACTCGAAAATCACCCAAAAATACTTATAATTTAAAAAGAACAGAAGAATCGAAGTACATTAATGATTACAATCTGGTGATTTTAAAGATGTGGAATGCAAATATGGACATACAATATGTTGCAGATAACTCAATTGCTGTTCCTCGCTATGAAATGAAATTTGTACTTGTAAAGCGCACTTATACCCCCAAAGGGGTGTCCTGGCGCTGTATGCATACCGCTGTGGAACCCTTCCTGGCTTTTCCCTGTGAAATGTCCACTCCTGGGCACCCCCAGGGTGAAGCCAGGCATCCCAGTGCTGTTGGGGCCGTTGTGGAGATTAAGCAAGCTATTGCCCAGATTTGCAGAGTGGGACCCATGATTAGAATAGGCACCAAGGCGAGAATTATCAGTTCCGAGGAAATTGAGCCCAAGACCCGCCGAGGTGGGAATTGAACCCTGGTCCCGGGCCAGATCTCTGCATCAGGGTCTGCCGCTCTAACCATTGAGCCACACTTCTCCACTATGTCACATCATATCATCATCATATATTACCAAGTCCGAGAAGACCGAATTGAAAGAAATGTGGGAGGAAATTTTGCAGGAGAAGACACTTAGCAAAAAATTGTACAGCTTCAGCTTGAAGATGCTTTCACATCGAGAAATTGGATCTTACGAATGTTCGGATCGATTGACATCTGCAAGTTTATATTCAAAGTCAAGAGGGATCATCTGGATAAGTCTTGGTCTTGCTGCAGCACGAAATCGAGTTTTGAAATCTGTACAAGAAATTGAATACTTGGCACTGAATGAACCGGAAAGTACAGATATTCTGAAAACAAATATGTTGGATACGTACTATCCAAATAGAAGTCCATACCTGGAAAACATATGTCTATATGAAAAAATGTCACAGAAAATATAAATGAAGGAAAATACGCTGTAATTGGATCTGAAGGATGTTTGGTAAAGCATGACAAAGGAAATCTGATTAATCACAGGAAATTAAGTTGTGATACTCCAGATAAAAGAGAGTTTTTCTATTTAGCTCTTCTGCAACTCTTCAAACCTTGGCGGACTGAAATGGAATTACTTGGACATTGTGACTGCTATGAGGATTCTTTCAATGCATGTAAAGATAGCATTGAATGTACAATTTTTCCAAATTATCTCCAAATGTTGAACGAAGAGATTAATCAAGAAAGAACTATTGCAGCTGAAATAGCTAGAGATAGTTCTCAAGATAGTCAGAGTTCTGCTCCACAAAGTCAAGATCCACTAGGAGAAGCCATACTTGAAAATGAAGCGGCAATAGCAATGAGTGAAGTGGAAACGGTGATGCAGCAAGCACAACAGGACAATATTGATTTGGAAAATTTAGAGGAACATCTGAATACTGAACAGAAAGAAATATATCACCAAGTTACACAACAGATACAACATGGATTACTGCATGAAAAGAATGATTGCCAATGTACATTATTTAGACCTATTCTTATGTACATCAGTGGACAAGCTGGAATGGGGAAAAGTTTCTTGATTAAATGTTTGTCAAGTTATCTACAGAAAACAACAGATTCACATTTGTCTTGTGTTGTAACTGCTCCAACTGGGTTAGCAGCACACAACATTAAAGGGATTACATTACATCGTCTACTTATGTTACCAGTAGAACATGAAAATAAATTGGAATACCACAAGCTATCTGGAGAAGCTTGTTTTGAAGTTTCAAGAGTACTAAAGAAAATGAAACTTCTGGTAATTGATGAAGTAAGCATGGTCTCAAACTTAATGCTTGCGTTTGTACATTTGAGGATGCAGCAGATTTTAAAAACAAATTACGATGTTTTATTTGGAGGAAAACATGTAATTGTATTTGGTGATCTACTACAACTCACACCTGTGAAAGGCCAACCGGTTTTTAAGACCCTTCTTCATGAAGATACTAAAAAATCATTGGGAAGTATTGGAAATGTAAACATTTGGACTTCTTTTGAATATAAGGAACTTACTAAGAACATGCGACAAGCAAATGACGAAGATTATGGAAACATTCTTCAAGATATTAGAATTGGTGTCTTAACAAAGGATGGAAAAAATGCTTTAGAAAGTCGGCTACTAAAAAACTTGTTTCCAACAGAAAATATTGCGGCTGAAACAATCTACCGAAGAATTGCAGAAAAGGAATCTATAATTTGCCTTATGCCAACACTGAAAGAATGCTCTACATTCAATGAAGAACTGTTGAAACTGGAGAATGAAATGATAATGAAAATGGTAGCTATTGATAAAATAGAACATGAAGGAGTAACTATTCTTTTGTCAGAGAAATTGCAATTAAAATTAGACTCTTTGGAAAAATCCATATCTAAGACTGCTGGTTTGGAAAAGACCTTATATGTCTCTGTAAACTGCCGGGTAATATTACGACGTAATTTAGATGTTGAAAAAGGTTTAGTAAATGGAGCAATGGGGAAAGTTGTTGACTTTGTTAGTTATGCAAATAGAGATGAGATTGAATTTTTGAAGATTAAATTTGATCAGATTGAAGAGGTGAAACAAATTGGACGCTGTTGTGTTCGTTTCTTGCTTGTAAAATATTTGTATGTTCGTAGAAAACAGTTTCCTGTTTGTTTAGCATATGCAGTGACTATTCATAAATCTCAAGGTTTAAGTGTAGACTATGCTTTGGTAAATATTGGAAGTTCTGTGTTTAAAGAGGGCATGGCGTATGTTGCATTGTCTTGAGTAAGAACGTTATCCGGATTGTATTTGATTGATTTTGATGAGCAAAAGGTTAGTGCAGATGTAAATTGTGTAAAAGAGTACAATAGGTTAAGAAGACTCTATGCTCCTAATTTAGGTGAATATCCTATTTATGAAAAACGTTTAATACGTCCAAAACGAAAATATGATAAAGATTATACTGAGGTTGCAAAGAAAAAAAGAATTGAAAAGAATGACGAGTCTGGAAAGAAAATAGAAGGGAACACGGTTGCTAATATTGTAGGATATCAGTTAGAAAATAGTTCAGGTATCAACTGTTATGCTAATGTAATTGTGAACGTTGTCTTTTTTTTAGAAAATCTATAGCATGCAATTATTGAAAATCGAGAAAAAAGATTTTGTTCTTTGTTACATTATATTTTTGAGAAGTTGAAAACTGATAAAACGAAAATCCATACTGCTTCTGATGTGCGGAATCTTTTGGATATATGTTCTGGTTCTTCACAATTTTCACAGAATGTACAGCACGATGCTCAGGAATTTCTTATGTTTATGCTTGCAGTATTAAAAGATGAAGGTATACAAATTGAAAATCTGTTTGGACTACGTTACAGATGGGTTCATAGATGTGACAGCTGTTCATTTTCATCTACCACTAAAATAGACACTGAACGATTCATATATTTAACAATGCCAGATTTGAAAACAGTGTCTTTCAACGAACTAGTAAAATCAGCTAATCAACATATGGAATGTACTCAGTGCAGATCGGAAATGTTGTCAACATTATTTATAAAAAGATGTGGACAATATATTATTTTAATGCTGCAACGTTGTAGAGCAGATGGAACAAAATTGGAAACCAAAATTAAAAATTTTGTGGCAGGTCAAGTGTCAATTTCAGGAAGAACTTTTAAAACAGTGGCTATTGTTTTCCACGATGGACCTACTTCAACATCTGGACACTATACTGTCTATTTAAAATGCAATAAAGGATGGACACTATGTAATGATGCGCATTTAGAGTATACATTTCGGTTGCCTAATGAATTACCAAATTCATACTTAATATTTTTGATGCCAAAATTCTAAGAAGATATCAACATGAATTACTGAGTATATTTTGGATATTTCCACTACAAATGATTTTAGAAACATCATTCACCCTATCAGAAACATGTGAATATGATTTTAGAAGTGTATGTTGGATATCCTCATTGCAAATGTTTTCAGAAACATCATTCGGCCTATTGGGAAGGTGTGTATATGAATTCAAAAGTTTATTTCGGATATACTCAATGGAAATATTTTCAGAAACATCATTCGGCCAATAGGGAAGATGTTCGTAATTACGGTTTCAATTATTAATTCTGTTCTTTCATATTGCGTTTCAAAAATTGTGTTTGAAAGAAGGTGGTGATATATTTGAAGTTTGTATTATATACTATGTTACTAAGGATGTTTATTTGTGAAAATGTAAATACCAAGTTGCGTTGGTTGTAGACATTTTGAAGAGAAGTATGTTTTTTTTAACAATCTTATTGATTGTATTTTTTTGCCCGCTATCATCTGATGATTAACATTGAAATCACTGTTTATGGTGAAATTCAATACAATTTGAAGACAGCAAAAAATGGCAAATTGAATATGTGATGTAATTGTATACTTATGTTGTGTTGCGAAAACTATAACATTATATGTAATAACAGAATTTATTTTTCTTTTTTACAGACCTTACTACTAAAGTTTAAAATACTTTAAATTTGCATTTAAAAAAAGAAGTGAAATTATATTACTATTAATTTCATATCTACTTGGAAACAGGTAAGATTAATCCACCCAGGTACTACCCTTTCAGTATATCAAAGACCCTGTGACTCCTCATGCCCATCTCCAGTCACCCAGCCAGTACTATACACTAATGCAATTTCTCCACTAATACCCAAGTACTTATAAATTCAGCATACACTCTCCTTGCAGTACTGTAATCATCCAGTCACTGCTGATGTACTCATACAATCGTCCAAGCACTAACACAAGCAGAGCTACAATTGTCTGTGCACTATCCATACAGATCTCTAAGCAGGCACATACTACTCATTCACTCATCTAAATACCCTGGTAGTACCCATGCAATCTAGCAATCACCCTGTCAGTCCCCATGCACTTCTCCAATCACCCATCTAGCGCGGTGTACTTCGCTAATACCAAAGCACTTATAAATACACCATGCACTCTCTTTACAGCACTATAATCATCCAGATACTAGTCATTTACTTATGGAATGGCCTAAGTACTAACACAAGTACCCGCTATTCTTATTAATAGTAGGTTTTAGGGAAGATATAGTTAGAAAGTAGCATTTAAAAAACCTTTGAAATTCACTGAAAAAACCATAGGTTTCAGGGACGTTGTAGTTAGAAATTACCATTTAAAAAACCTTTGAAATTCACTGAAAAAACCATCGGTTTCAGGCACGTTATAGTTAGAAATTAGCATTTAAAAAACCTTTACAATTCACTGAAAAAACCATAGGTTTCATTGACGTTATAGTTAGTTGGACATTTCACTCATACAAAACCAGAGAAATTCCGCCGTTATAGTTAGTTCAGCTAACTATAACTCACGCCCTCGCAATGCACTGCTGATGACGTCACATATTATGTCATTCATGACATGGTCAGTGACATCACTGATGACATCACTGATGACATCTCAAATGACATCACTGATGACATCACTGATGACATCATCCATGTGACAATCTGATGCACCTTCTCACACCCTAATATAACCTTTGATACACCGTCTCCAAAATGCAGAATACCATTTTCGAAACCGTAGACACACCAATACCACTTACTACATAGCTAGTCACTGGTTGTTAGGTCTACATATACATCCACTCATTCACCCATACAATCACTCATACATGCAGTCACTCATCAATACAACACTAACATATGCACTGATACACCTACACAGACACTCACACACCAGCACTCATCCAGAGTTACTCACACACCTAGTCAGTCAGGCAAAGAATCAATCATACTTCCATTTACTGACCTATACCTGAAAATACACACAACACATCACTTATGCAAACAGAAAGAAACGCATAATTACTCTCTTATACAATCACTGATACAAGTGCACACTCA
The DNA here is from genome assembly GCA_963921515.1 of Calotriton arnoldi. NCBI lineage: Eukaryota > Metazoa > Chordata > Amphibia > Caudata > Salamandridae > Calotriton > Calotriton arnoldi. The sequence continues at coordinate 906,966 of CAWUFW010006905.1, read as the reverse complement.
TCTATACAGCCACTGTCACAATCATTGACTATCATGTATAGTCATTTATATACTCTAACTCTCACATACACTGCCTTTTACATATGTAGTTACTTGGACATGTACCAGTGAGACATCCATTCACTCACTAACACACCCATACACACACTCAATCACCCATACAGCTTTTTCCACATCTTCTTGAACCCATACACTCAGTGAATCAACTACTCAAACATGTATGCACAGAGTTACACACCTCCCACGCAGCCACACACACACTCAGACACCCATACAAATACTCAGGCAACCAATCAATAACCCATATAGACACTAATGTAGCTACTGACCAACCCATGCAGCAGCTTATACAACAGCACACAGACTGATACAGACATTCACACAGTTTAGTCACGAACCCATGCATTCAGTAAAACACGTTTAATCACTCACTTAAACAGTCAGTCACACACATACTAAATCCTCCATCCAGACACTTATACACCCACTCATTCTTCAATACAGCTTGGTATATATATAATACATATTTAAAGTGTAAAGAAAAACACATTCACTGGATGCTGTCAGCAGTGATGTCATCAGTGATGTCATTTGAGATGTCATCAGTGATGTCATCAGTGATGTCACTGACCATGTCATGAATGATGTAATATGTGACGTCATCAGCAGTGCATTGCGGGGTGTGAGTTATAGTTAGCTGAACTAACTATAACGGCGGAATTTCTCTGATTTTGTATGAGTGAAATGTCCAACTAACTATAACGTCAATGAAACCTATGGTTTTTTCAGTGAATATATATATTCGTGTGTGCAAGCTGGTATTTGCAGCCCAGAGGTAGCGGGACACTTTCCAGACCCACTGAGGTTTTAATTTTCATTATTTTGCATCGCATGAAAGCAGCTCACTGGAGTGAAACTAACGGCACTACAAGTACCATCAGGCTGTGGGAGAGCCGACGCCCACTGGGGCAGGTGGTGAGAGTTATAAGTGATGCCGATTGCCACATGCTTTGTTGAATTAAGCCTCTGATGAAATGCCACGGGAGCATGAAACGCATCGGGCTGTTTGAGAAACTGGTTTGTTTTCCCTCCACTGCGCTGTGAACTTGCACATTAAATGAAGTAAACCTACCTGTGTGTGGCTCTTCTAAATGGGAGAATTTGAGATGGTGGATGTATTACGGCCGGTCCCGGTCGTGGGAGAGCCCCGCCACGAGGATGTGGTCCGAGCTGCAGTCAATCGACGAGCGGTGTAAAGGGCAGAAAGGTCGGTGTGTGCAAGCTGGTATTTGCAGCCCAGAGGTAGCGGGACACTTTCCAGACCCACTGAGGTTTTAATTTTCATTATTTTGCATCGCATGAAAGCAGCTCACTGGAGTGAAACTAATGGCACTACAAGTACCATCAGGCTGTGGGAGAGCCGATGCCCACTGGGGCAGGTGGTGAGAGTTATAAGTGATGCCGATTGCCACATGCTTTGTTGAATTAAGCCTCTGATGAAATGCCAAGGGAGCATGAAACGCGTCAGGCTGTTTGAGAAACTGGTTTGTTTTCCCTCCACTGCGCTGTGAACTTGCACATTAAATGAAGTAAACCTACCTGCGTGTGGCTCTTCTAAATGGGAGAATTTGAGATGGTGGATGTATTACGGCCGGTCCCGGTCATGGGAGAGCCCCGCCACGAGGATGTGGTCCGAGCTGCAGTCAATCGACGAGCGGTGTAAAGGGCAGAAACGTCGGTGTGTGCAAGCTGGTATTTGCAGCCCAGAGGTAGCGGGACACTTTCCAGACCCACTGAGGTTTTAATTTTCATTATTTTGCATCGCATGAAAGCAGCTCACTGGAGTGAAACTAACGGCACTACAAGTACCATCAGGCTGTGGGAGAGCCGACGCCCACTGGGGCAGGTGGTGAGAGTTATAAGTGATGCTGATTGCCACATGCTTTGTTGAATTAAGCCTCTGATGAAATGCCAAGGGAGCATGAAACGCGTCAGGCTGTTTGAGAAACTGGTTTGTTTTCCCTCCACTGCGCTGTGAACTTGCACATTAAATGAAGTAAACCTACCTGCGTGTGGCTCTTCTAAATGGGAGAATTTGAGATGGTGAATATATATATATATATATATATATATATATATGTAACCAAAAACGCCCAGAAGCTTGAGGCCGCACACAGCTGCAGGTGAGTTACAAACTCCATTTGAACCAAGCAGGCAGCTTAACATCCCTTTGAAGTCCATGGCCTGACGCGTTTCGATGCCGCTGTTTGCATCTCCTCAGAGGCCGTGTCAGCGAAGGTGATTTATGGCTGCCGCATTTCCCATGCGTGTTTGTGGTTAGTGAGCTATCAGTGCTCCTCCCTTGGTGGAAGTTCATTTTCAAATGCACGCTGGGATATGAGGTCTAATTTTGCCAAATAACGCCCTCTGGTGGGTTACCTCCGCTGCAGCTAATTATGGACGATTATTCTCGGCCCTCCATTGAGCCTTGGATGATACTCTGCCGGCTTCATTAAAGGTACCCTACAGCTTCGGAAAGAGGAATCTTCCTCTCCCCTAGTCCCGTTGGTTGCGGGCAGTGCGATCCCTCTGCGGCCTGGAACCGCCGCATAATATGTAACCAAAAACGCCCAGAAGCTTGAGGCCGCACACAGCTGCAGGTGAGTTACAAACTCCATTTGAACCAAGCAGGCAGCTTAACATCCCTTTGAAGTCCATGGCCTGACGCGTTTCGATGCCGCTGTTTGCATCTCCTCAGAGGCCGTGTCAGCGGAGGTGATTTATGGCTGCCGCATTTCCACTGCATGTTTGTGGTTAGTGAGCTATCAGTGCTCCTCCCTTGGTGGAAGTTCATTTTCAAATGCACGCTGGGATATGAGGTCTAATTTTGCCAAATAACGCCCTCTGGTGGGTTACCTCCGCTGCAGCTAATTATGGACGATTATTCTCGGCCCTCCATTGAGCCTTGGATGATACTCTGCCAGCTTCATTAAAGGTACCCTGCAGCTTCGGAAAGAGGAATCTTCCTCTCCCCTAGTCCCGTTGGTTGCGGGCAGTGCGATCCCTCTGCGGCCTGGAACCGCCGCATAATATGTATATATATGTATTCACTGGAAAAAACATAGGTTTCGGGGACGTTATAGTTAGTTGGACATTTCACTCATACAAAACCAGAGAAATTCGTCTGTTATAGTTAGTTGAGCTAACTATAACTCGTGCCCCTGCAATGCACTGCTGATGACGTCACATATTACATCATTCAGGACATGGTCAACAGAGGTGTAGAAAGAAGCAAGAGAAGTGCAGAAAGAGGCAAGTGAGGTGCAGAAAATGACAAGAGAACTGCAGAAAGAGGCAAGAGGGATGCAAAAAAGGGAAGAAGGGTGCAGAAAGAAACAAAAGAAGTACAGAAAGAAGGAACAGAAGTGCAAAAAGAGGGAAGAGGGGTGCAGAAAGAGGCACGAGGGGTCCAGAAGGAAGCAAGAGATGTGCAGAAAGAAACAAAAGAAGTGCAGAAAGAAGGAGCAGAGGTGCAGAAAGAGGCAACAGGGGTACAGAAAGAGGCATCAGTGATGCAGGAAGAGGGAAGAGGGATGGAGAAAGAAGTAAGGGGGTGTAGAAAGAAGCAAGAGAGCTGTAGAAAGAAACAAAAGAAGGAACAGAGGTGCAGAGAGAGGCAAGAAAAGTGCAGAAAGAGGCCAGTGAGGTGCAGAAAGAGGCAAGAGAGGTACAGAAAATAACAAGAGAAATGCAGAAAGAGGCAAGAGGGATGCAAAAAAGGGAAGAAGGGTGCAGAAAGAAGCAAGAGAGGTGCAGAAAGAGAGGAGCAGAAAGAAGCAAGTGAGGTGCAGAAAGAGGCAAGAGAGGTGCAGAAAGACGCAAGAGAGGTGCAGAAACAAGCAAGAGAAGTGCAGAAAGAGGCAAGAAAATTGCTGAAAGAAGCAACAGAGGTGTAGAAAGAAGCAAGAGAAGTGCAGAAAGAGGCAAGTGAGGTGCAGAAAAAGGCAAGAGAGGTGCAGAAAGAGGCAAGAGATGTACAGAAAATGACAAGAGAACTGCAGAAAGAGGCAAGAGAAATGCAAAAAAGGGAAGAAGGGTACAGAAAGAAACAAAAGAAGTGCAGAAAGAAGGAACAGAGGTGCAAATAGTGGGAAGAGGGGTGCAGAAAGGCACGAGGGATGCAGAAAGAAGCAAGAGATGTGCAGAAAGAAACAAAAGAAATGCAGAAAGAAGGAACAGAGGTGCAGAAAGAGGCAACAGGGGTGCAGAAAGACGGAAGAGCAGTGGAGAGGCAAGGGGGTGTAGAAATAAGCAAGAGAGCTGTTGAAAGAAGTGCAGAAAGAAGGAACAGAGGTGCAGAGAGAGGCAAGAAAGGTGCAGAAATAGGGAAAAGAGGTGCAGAAAGGCACGAGGGGTGCAGAAAGAAGCAAGAAAAGTGCAGAAAGAAGCAACAGAGGTGCAGAAAGAGGGAAGATGGGTGCAGAAATAGGCAAGAGAAGTGCAGAAAGAAGTAACAGAGATGCAGAAAGAGGGAAAAGGGGTGGAGAAAGAGGCAAGAGGGATACAGAAAGAAGCAAGAGAGTTGCAGAAAGAAACAAAAGAAGTGCTGAAAGAAGGAACAGAGGTGCAGAAAGAGGCAAGAGGGGAGCAGAAAGAGGCAACAGGGGTGCAGAAAGAGGGAAGAGGGGTGCAGAAAGAGGCACAAGGGTTGCAGAAAGAAGGGACAGAGACGCAGAAAAAAGCAAGAGAAGTGCAGGGAGAAGCAACAGAGGTTCAAAAAGAGGGATGAGGAGTGGAAACAGAGGCAAGAGAAGAGTAGAAAGGCACAACAGAGATGCAAAAAGGGGGAACAGGGGTAGAGAAAGTAGCAAGAGGGGTGCAGAAAGAAGCAAGACAAGTGCAGAAAGAAACAAAAGAATAGCAGAAAGAAGGATCAGGGGTGCAGAAAGAGGCAGGAGGGGTGCAGAAAGAAGGAACAGAGGTACAGAAAGAAGCAAGAGTAGTGCAGAAAGATGCAACAGAGGTGCAGAAAGAGGCAAGAGGGGTGCAAAAAGAGGGAAGAGGGGTGCAGAAAGAGGTACAAGGGGTGCAGAAAGAAGCAAGAGAGGTGCAGAAAGAAGCAAGATAGGTGCAGAAAGAGGGAAGAGGGGTGGATAAAGAGACAAGAGAGGTGCAGAAAGAAGCAAGAGAGGTGCAGAAAGAGGGAAGAGGGATGGAGAAACAGGCAATAGGGGTGTAGAAAGAAGCAAGAGAGGTGCAGAAAGAAGCAAGAGAGGTGCAGAAAGTAACAAAAGAAGTGCAGAAAGAAGGAACAGAGGAGCAGAAAGAGGCAAGAGAAGTGCAGAAAGAGGCAAATGAGGTGCAGAAAGAGGCAAAAGAGGTGCAGAAAATGACAAGAGAACTGCAGAAAGGCAAGAGGGATGCAAAAAGGGAAGAAAGGTGCAGAAAGAAGCAAGAAAGGTGTAGAAAGAGGGGTAAGAGGCAAGAGGGGTGCAGAAAGAAGCAAGTGAGGTGCAGAAAGAGGCAACAGAGGTGCAGAAAGAGGCAAGAGAATTGATGAAAGAAGCAACAGAGGTGTAGAAAGAAGCAGGAGAAGTGCAGAAAGAGGCAAGTGAGGTGCAGAAAGAGGCAAGAGAGGTCCAGAAAATAACAAGAGAACTGCAGAAAGAGGCAAGAGGGATGCAAAAAAGGGAAGAAGGCTGCAGAAAGAAACAAAAGAAGTGCAGAAAGAAGGAACAGAGGTGCAAAAAAGAGGGAAGAGGGGTGCAGAAAGAGGCACGAGGGGTGCAGAAAGAAGCAAGAGATGTGCAGAAAGAAACAAAAGAAGTGCAGAAAGAAGAAACAGAGGTGCAGAAAGAGGCAACAGGGATGTAGAAAGAGGCAACAAGGGTGCGGAAAGAGGCAACAGGGGTGCAGAAAGAGGGAAGAGGGGTGGAGAAAGATGCAAGGGGGTGTAGAAAGAAGCAAGAGAGCTGTAGAAAGAAACAAAAGAAGTGCAGATAGAAGGAACAAAGGTGCAGAGAGAGGCAAGAAAGGTGCAGGAAGAAGGAAAAGGGGTGCAGAAAGAGAAACAAGGGGTGCATAAAGTGAGAAGTGAGGAAATAAGCAACAGAGGTGCGGGAAGAGGGGTACAGAAAGGGGCAAAAGAAGTGCAGAAAGAAGTAACAGATGCAGAAAGAGGGAACAGAGGTGCAGAAAGAGGCAAGAGGGGTGCAGAAAGAGTCACAAGGTTGCAGAAAGAAGAGACAGAGGTGCAGAAAGAAGCAAGAGAAGTGCAGAAAGATGCAACAGAGGTGCAGATAGAGGGATGGAGGTGGAAAAAGAGGCAAGAGAAGTGCAGAAAGAAGCACGAATGGTGCAGAAAGAAGCAACAGAGGTGCAGAAAGAGGTAAGAGGGGTGGAGAAAGAGAGAAGAGAGGTGCAGAAAGAAGCAACACAGGTTGAGAAAGAGAGAAGAGGGAGGGAGAAAGAGGCCAGAGGGGTGCAGAAAGAAGCAAGAGAGGTACAGAAAGTAACGGAAGAAGTGCAGAAAGAAAAAACAGAGGTGCAGAAAGAGGCAAGAGGAGTACAGAAATAGAATAGGGGTGCAGAAAGAGGCACAAGGGGAGCAGAAAGAAGCAAGAGAGGTACAGAAAGAGCCAAGATAAGTGCAGAAAGAAGCAACAGAGATGCAGAAAGAGGGAAGAGGGGTGGAGAAAGAGGCAAGAGAAGTGCAGAAAGAAGCAACAGACATGCAGAAAGGGGGAAGAGGGGTATAGAAAGAGGCAAGAGGGGTGCAGAAAGAAGCGAGAGGTGCAGAAAGAAACAAATGAAGTGCAGAAAGAAGGAACAGAGGTGCAGAAAGAGGCAGGAGGGGTGCAGAAAGAGGGAAGAGGGGTACAGAAAGAGGCAAGAGAGGTGCAGAAAGAGGCAAGAGGGGTGCACAAAGAAGCAAGTGAGGTGCAGAAAGAAGCAACAGAGGTGCAGAAAGAGGCAAGAGAAGTGCAGAAAAAGAAAGAAAGGTGCAGAAAGAAGCAACACAAATGTAGAAAGAGGCAAGATAGGCACAGAACGAAGCAAGAGTGGCTTGCGCACCAGTAGAACCAATTTAACACTCACATTTAGCAATAAGTAACAGATGACCATTCTAGGTTTACAAAGGACCTTCCACCACACTGTAACACTTGTCGCATGCAAAAACAACAGTTGATGGACAGAATGCAGAACAATGTCATACATTCACCCCAGTACAGAGATCTGGGCCTAAATCCATCGTTTTTTTGCTCACCATGCCATTCCAGTTTGAACCCAGCCATATGCAAATCAGTCTTGACCCTGTGCCTCATGGGAACAGTCCAGCCCGAACTGCCAAGCCAGGTCCTCCCTGGACTGGAAACAAGCATCCTAGGACCGGTTTCGGGGTTTCACCCCTCTTCAGCCAGGATAGCTTGATTCCAGTGGCATGGAGAGCACGGGACCCACGTCTGGGCATACCCGTCCCACTCGGGGTGACAAATGCAAAAACAACAGTTGATGGACAGAATGCAGAACAATGTCATACATTCACCCCAGTACAGAGATCTGGGCCTAAATCCATCGTTTTTTTGCTCACCATGCCATTCCAGTTTGAACCCAGCCATATGCAAATCAGTCTTGACCATGTGCCTCATGGGAACAGTCCAGCCCGAACTGCCAAGCCAGATCCTCCCTGGACTGGAAACAAGCATCCTAGGACCGGTTTCGGGGTTTCACCCCTCTTAGCTTAGCAGTTCGGGCTGGACTGTTCCCATGAGGCACTGGGTCAAGACTGATTTGCATATGGCCAGGTCTAAACTGGGGTGGCATGGTGAGCAAAAGAATGATGGATTTAACCCAGATCTCTTGACTGGGTGTGAATGTTTTGATTTGTTCTGCATTCCGTCCATCAATAGTGTGTCTTTTGCTTCCTCGCCCTAAGTGCGCCGGGTATGCCCAGATGTGGGTCCCGGGCTCACTGTGCCACTGGATTCAAGCTATCCTGGCTGAAGAGGGGTGAAACCCCGAAACCGGTCCAGGGAGGACCTGGCTTAGCAGTTCGGGCTGGACTGTTCCCATGAGGCACAGGGTCAAGACTGATTTGCATATGGCCAGGTCTAAACTGGGGTGGCATGGTGAGCAAAAGAATGATGGATTTAACCCAGATCTCTTGACTGGGGGTGAATGTTTTGATTTGTTCTGCATTCCGTCCATCAATAGTGTGTCTTTTGCTTCCTCGCCCTAAGTGCACCGGGTATGCCCAGACGTGGGTCCCGGGCTCACTGTGCCACTGGAGTCAAGCTATCCTGGCTGAAGAGGGGTGAAACCCCGAAACCGGTCCTAGGATGCTTGTTTCCGGTCTAGGGAGGACCTGGCTTAGCAGTTCGGGCTGGACTGTTCCCATGAGGCACAGGGTCAAGACTGATTTGCATATGGCCAGGTCTAAACTGGGGTGGCATGGTGAGCAAAAGAATGATGGATTTAACCCAGATCTCTTGACTGGGGGTGAATGTTTTGATTTGTTCTGCATTCCGTCCATCAATAGTGTGTCTTTTGTAACACTTGTCGCTGCATTTTTGGTAACGTTGGAGCCGTTTGAGCTAGAAACAAGGCTTTTTTTGTTCAAATCTGCAGATTAGGCAGCAGATGATGGATTATGTGGCTAATGCGGAAAATGTATAATTGTGCGAAAGTTGGTGCAGCCAAACAGTCGCATTATTCCAGTGGCCCTGCTCATAGCTCTGACTAGGTCCAGAAGTGCTCCTCAGTGATTACTTCTTCTTTTGTCTCATTGAGTTCATAGTTTAGCTTCTATGGAAACGAGGAAGACTAAACCTGAGGTTACCACTCCATTACACAGACTACCATACCACATAATTACTCTCCCCCACACTTTGGTTTTGGAAGTAGCCCCGGGGAGGTTGCAGTCCCCGGGGCTTGGGGGGGTCCACGAGGCCCCCCGTTCAAAATAATTTAAAGCCCTGGGGAGGTGGCAGTCCCTGGGGCTTGGGGGGCCCACGAGGCCCCCCCACCCTAAAATGCAAATGCCCCGGGGAGACGGCGGTCCCTGGGGCTGCAGGGGCCCCTGCGGGCCCCCGATAATTAATTGGACCTGGCCCACCCAGGGGCTTAAAGAAAACGAAGCGTGGGAGCCTGCGCTTCATTTATTTTTGTTTTTTCAGCCTGAGTATTTATTTGTTTGTTTTTATAAAAAAGAAACAGGAAGGGGGCCACGCGGCCCCCCTCCCATGCCCAATTTCAGCCCCGGGGACCCCATCCCCCTGGGCATGGCCACATTTTTTTTTTTTTTTTTAAAATTACTTTTAAGGAGGGGGGCTGCGTGGCCCCCTCCTGAGGCCATTATTAGCCCTGGGGACCCCATCTCCCGGAGCTTTGTCTCGTTCTTTTTTTTAATTATGATTCTTTTTTTTTTTTATTTAGGGAGGGGGGCCACATGGCCCCCCTTTCCTGGGCCACTATTGGCCCCGGGGACCCCATTCCCCGGGGCCAGCCCTCAATTTGGGGACTGCGGGGGGAGCCCCAATGCCCCTGTGGTCCCAGCAGGCTCCCTGCCTCCTGCGGGAGCCGGCATTGCTTTTGGGGAAGGGGAGCTGCTGACATGCAGCTCCTCTTGCCCAAAAGCAATTCTGCTTTGCTTCTTGGAAGCAAGAGCAGGTTTCCTGCTCTCGCTTCCACGAAGCAAAGCAGTGTTTGCTATGGTAGGGCAGGAGCTGTGCTCCCGCCCTGCCATAACAAACGGCAATGTCCCGGGGGTAGGCACCCGGGGACACTGCCAGAGCCGGCCCTGGGGGGTGGCAGTCCCCAGGGCCATAGAGAGCTCCATCTAAAGTGATTTAAGCCCCGAAGAGATGGTGGTCCCCGGGTCCTGGGGGCCACTACGGACCCCCATATTTACATATTTAATGCCCCACGGAGGTGGTGGTCCCCGGGGCAGTGTGGGGTGGCTCGAACCCCCCACACTTTGGTTTGGGAAGTAGCCCCGGGGAGGTGGCAGTCCCCGGGGCTTGTGGGGGTCCATGAGGCCCCTCCACCCTAAAATGTAAATGCCCCGGGGAGGTGGTGGTCCCTGGGGCTGCGGGGGCCCCTGCGGGCCCCCGATAATTATTTTGACATTGCCTCCGGGACCTGGCCCACCCGGGGGCTTAAGGAAAACAAAGCGTGGGAGCCCGCGCTTCATTTTTTTTTGTTTTTTCAGCTGGATTCGTGCACCCAGCGCAAATTCGGGCAATTTTTTTTTATATGCTTTTTTTGGCCCTGGGGGTCCTTGTGTGACTCCCTGAGCAGGCCTAGGGGGTCAGGGTGTTTCTACCCTGCCCTCTTTTCTTGTTTTTTATGCTTTTTTGAACTGATTTCTTGTGACTCGGTTTTAACCGAGTCACAAGATGGCTGCCAAAACTTCCTGGTTTGGAGTGTTGGCAGCCAATCAGAATGGAGCTTGTGCTCAGGAGGGTTCGCGAATCCTCCTTGGCCCTCAGATATCGATATTTTTATTTTTTGGATCTCTCAGAAACTACTGAATGGATTTACACCATTTAAAAAAAGGTTGCTTTCTGAACCAAGAGCTACCTTTTTTGCCAAATTTGGTGTAATACCGTTCAGCAGTTCGGGCTGTAGCCGTGTCTAAAGTTCCAATGGAAATTAACATGGAAAAAATGCATTTTGGGACCCCCTTTTTTCTCGGCCCCCGCTTGATGAATCACCTCGAAACTTTCAAGACAGGAGCTGACCTGAGTGAACCATTACTTTTGAAAATTTTGCGAAGATTTGTCAAACGGCGCCAAAGATATTGGCAAAAGAAAAAACACTTTTTGAATAGAAACAAGGTCCTAACTATAACTACCTACTGGCGACCGCCAGTGTGTAATATATATATATATATATATATATATATATATATATATATATATATATATATATATATATATATATATATATATATATATATATATATATATATATATATATATATATTTTCACTTAAAAAACAAAGGTTACAGGGACGTTATAGTTAGGAAATAGAATTTAAATAAATCTTGGAAATTCACTGAAAAAAACAAAGGTTACAGGAATGTTACAGTTAGGGAATCGCATTAAAAAACCTTCGAAATTCACTGAAAAAAATGGTCACAGGAACGTTATAGTTAGGCTCAGATTTTACTCGTACAAAACCAGTGGAATTCAGCAGTTTAAGTTACCTGAGCGAACGGTAACTTACCCCCGCAATGCACTGCTTATGACTTCATATAGTACATCACTCATAACATGGTCAGTGACATCACGGATGACATCACTGATGACATCTCAAATGACATCACTGATTATATCATCCACAGAACCACTCAGACACCCACTCACACCCCCATTAATAATCTCATACACCCACTCACACTGCCACACATCCGCTCATATACCCATTCACAGACCCATACCAATCACTCATCCATAGAGCCACTCATACATCCACTCAATCATACAGTCACTCAAATACCTACTAACTTACCTCTCACACAGACAATCATACACCCACTCACTCACCAATACAGCTACTCACACATCCAATCATACAGACATACACACCCACTCATATACCCTTACAGCCACTCACACACACACTCAATCGCCCATACAGAAACTCACACAGCTACTCATACACCAATACAGCTACTCACATACCTATGCACTTACCCATACATCCTCTGACACAGCCACTCACTCACCCATACAGCCACTCATACATCCACAGAACCACTTACAGCCTCACTCACACATCCATACAACCACTCACATACCCACACACTCACCATTACAGTCACTCACACAGACATTCAATCTCTTATAAAGCCACTCACACCCACTCACTTACCTATGCACACAAACTCAAACAGCTACTCACTCACCCATACAATCACTCACACACCTACTCACTCACCCATACAGCCACTCAGACAGCCACTCACTCATACATCCACACACACACACACTCACACACCTAGGCAGCCACTTCCACAGCTACTAACTCACCTATACAGTCACTCACACACCCACTCACTCTCCAATACAGTCACTCACACTGCCACTCTCTCACCCATACAGCTACTCACATATCCACTAACACATCCATAAAGCCAGTCACACACCCACACAACCACTCACATACCCTTACAGCCACTCAGAAATCCACTCACACACTGATAAAGAGAGTCACACAGCCACTTAGATGCAATATGTTAGAAATAGTATGACTAATTACTAGAAAAGAAAGAATAGTAATTTAACTTATTCTGTAGCTTAGTATATATCTTTAAGTCTCAGAAATGTTTTGAAACACTTATACTCACAGAATGTTGTCATCAATGATGTCTTTAGTGATGTCATTTGATTTGTCATCAGTGATGTCATGAGTCATATAATATGTGAGATCATAAGCAGTGCGTTGTGGGTTGACAAGGAAATTTTGGATTCCACTACTTATCTTTTTGATATCTCACAGGATTGATTGTTACTTAAAATGCTGCTCACTAAAATAGTGTTTAGTTGGTTGTGGGATGGTTGCAGTCCAAATGGCTTTCTGTCTTAGACTGGTATATTGATGACTTCCTTAGTGACAGGAGTGTAGAACGCCTATTACCAGACATTGTTGTGGAAAATCATTGTCCCTCCCCACCTGCTCTTGTCATGCCTTGCAATATGTTATTCCAAAGCATTTTGCCCCTACCCCATTGTGTCTATTGCCACAGGAGGTGACTGGTCCTGCTCTTACCCGCTAGCAGTGCACGTATGGAGAAATAATCAATATTGTGGAAAAAGCCAATCAAGACGATGGCAAGGAACTTTGGACCCAACTAACGACCACAAATTAGACATCCAGCCTCGGTTGGGGCAGTGTCTTTTTTAAGAATTTTGACATTTGAGTCTGTTTTCAAAATTGAACTTTAACTTTCGATTAAAACATTTTAATTATGATTTCAGACTGTTTACATTGGACTATTGATATTCTTTATTTTGTTTTTCTTAAGTTTCATCATGTACAAAGACTTTTCTCAAAAACTTAGAAAATATTTTTCTTAAAAATATATGTTATATTGTATTATAATAATTTGTATAGCGTGGCTAATCACCCTGTAGGGTATTCAGGAGGTCTAGTGGGTGTGTAGGTATGCGACTGAGGGTGACAGGAGCCAGGTCTTCAGATTCTTTCATAATTCAGGAAGTGAGAAGAAGGACCTGATATGCAGAGGGAGGCTGTTTCAGGGCTTGGTGTGATGAAGGAGAATGCTAGATATCCCGTTCTGCAGATGCGTGGGGTGTGTACGAGTGAGAGTGAGGCTGAGGCTGAGTACAGGTGTCTGGTGGGTTGGTGGAAAAGAAGATGGTTAAGGTATGTTGTTTTGATATTGTGCAGTGTCTTGCAAGCATGCAGGAGGAGTTTGAATTTGCAGTTATTATATATGGGAGCCAGTGGAGCTCTCTGACATGTGGTACATTGTTGGGGTCGAAGATAAGTCCTGCTACTGCATTCTGGATGGTCTGGAGTCAGTGGAGGAGATGGTTGGAGATCCCAGCATACAGTGTGTTTCCATGGTCTAATCTGCTTGTGATGAGGTCTTGCATGATGGGGTAGCCACTTGAAGATCCTGCGGAATACATGGAAGCAGGAAGAGCTGAATGCATTGACCTATGCTGTCATGTTGAGTTTTCTGCCAAGAATGACTCCCAGGTTTCTTGCATGGTTGGTTAGTATGGTTGAGGGTCTAAGCTCTGATGCCCACCAGGTAGAGTGCCAGGGAGAGTTTGTGTACCTGAAGATGAAGGTCCAAGCTCTGATGGCCACTAGGTAGAGTCCTAGGAAGAGTTCTTGTAACCGACGATCAATTCTTCTCTCTTGTCTGAGCTGAGTTTGAGGCAGTTGGCTACCATCCAGTCTGCTATGTTGATCATGCAGTCAGAGAAGTTAGTTCTGGTGATGGTGGACTTGCCTTTCAGAGATAGGACAGGTTGTGTGTCATGGGTGTGATGGAGATGTCATGTCATCTGACGATGTTGGGGTGCGGTGTCATGTAGATGTTGAACAGGGTTGGGCTGAGCAATGAACCCTCAGCGACTCGGCAGATCAGTTTCTTGGGTTTTGATAAGTAGGAAGGTAGTCTGGCTTGCTGTGTTCTTCCTGTCAGGAAAGAACATGACTTGTGGCATGGAGATTTGAAAGTATATGATGGAGTGGTCAGTCAATGTGAGTGGTGAGGTACTGCTATACATGATCTTGTTGCCCATGATTGGACTCAGAGTTTGTCCTGTGATGTGTGTAGGGTCAGTGATGAGCGTAGTGATTGCAATGTTATTCAGGCTTTCAAGTAGGTCTGTGGAGCAGGGGTCCATGGGGTCCTCAAGGCAAAAATGTAAGTTGCCAAGTAGTATGAAGTCTTTGGACTTGATGGTGAAGATAGCAATGAGGTCTGTGATGAGGTAGATGAAAATGGTTAATGGTATAGGTGGTCAATATGCGAGGATTTCTTTCAGGGTGAAGCTGATGTTTGTTTGTAGAAAGAAGCACATGTGTTTCATGAAAGATGTGTGGGTGTCTGTGAATGAGGCACATTAAATGGTGTCCTCGTAGATGATCTTGTAGACCCCTGTGATGGTCATGGCAATGTCAGGAGCTGATTTGGGGTTGATCCAGGATTCCGTGAAGAAAAGGAGGTCTGGCACACTGTTGCTGAGGAGATCCCAGATTTTGGGGGCATGTTTTTCTGAGCAAACGGGTGTTGAGAAGCATGCATGGAGTGATTGTTGAGGTGCTGGTATGGTCTATTGTCCAGTGTTTGTCTGAATGGGTGTTGGAGCATGAGGGGCATGTGTGGATGTGCTGCTGCAAGTGAAGCGGCAGTCAATGCAACTGAATAGTTCTACTGTGGTGTGGGGACTAATGCAGCAGCAGTGGGTGGCTTAGCAGCCAGAGTCGAGCGAGCGAAGGATTGCTGCGTGGGAGGTGGGAGGGGGAAAATATGCAGGAGGGGATGGGATAGCCTGAAGCAGGGAAAGAGCTAGAAAACAAAGCGGCACAGAAAGAAGAAGAGGCTGAAGAGAGGAAATGCATAAAAAGGAAAGTCACACCAGAGGGAAAAGGCACAAAGCTGAAAAATGGAGAGAGCCCAAAAGGAGAGAGAGTCACTAAGAGTGTTAAGGGCACAAAAGTGCAAGAAAGTGGTAAAGAAGAGCAAAAAGCACAAAATATGTGAAAAAGAGAGAGAGGCACTAAAGCGAGAAGGGTAAAAGGTGATAAAAGATAGCAGAAAGTACAAAAGAGGCAAAATGAGAGAGAGGCCTTAACAAAAGTAGAGAGAAGCAGAAAACAGGCACAAGACGGAGAATGAGAAGCGCAGAAAGGGAGCAGGTGCAAGAGAGAGGAGAAGGGTGGCTGTAGCGAGGGCAAGGCAGAAGTCTGGAGATGCAAGGGAGGGTTAGAAAGGGCCTAGACTGGTCGAAGGAACAGTCTCAGGTAAGTGGGTGAGGGGGGCTTATCGATATTCTTTATTGTTTTCCTTGAGTTTCATCAAACAATTTTCTCAAAAACCTAGAAACTAGTTTAAAAAAATATATAATATAAAGTTCAAACTTAAAAAGAAACTTATTTGATTAATTTTCTTGCTAAATGACTATCGGTCAGATGTACAAAGCACTGGCCATAAAATGCTGGTCACAAATTTGTAGAAAGCATTTATATCACATTGTTGCCTCCAATGCAGGTATGTTTTCTGGTCCTGCCAGGACCCTCTGCAGTCCTTCAGCAGTTGAGGGTCTGTGTGGAATACAGAAGACTGCAGTGCACACTTGTGTGAATCTGAAGCGCTCTGGATAAAATGCTGTAAACAGATACACAAGATACACGTAAACATGCACAATGTGTCTATTTACTTCATGCACCAGATTCATGTTAGGCCCAGGCATAATTATAATTATGCTGGCTTACTCAGAGTAATTTCAATAATTCTACATTACTCTTTGATGTGGAATTTAACGATGATAGCGCAATTTTGCCTGCTCATGTAATTAAGAGTAATTTGGGGGAAAACAATCCTACAGCGAGAGCACATTTAGAGTCCATGAGTTGCTGCTCGCTATTTGTGTTCTGTTGCATTTAGGTCTTTTTCTTAACACAAAATGCATCTTCATGCCTATTTCAGACATGAGGGTGCATTTTGATAGTGATAGATGTTGGGAGTAAGTTGGGGGAATTCTACCCCAACAGCACATGTTGCTCTTTTTCTTGGTGCAAACTGTTTTTTTTTTGTGCTAGAAAAATAGTGCTAAATGCAGAATTACCTTTCTTGCATAATTAAGTGCAGTCTCGCAGGATTCTTGGGTAATTCCATGTGATTACACTACACTGAATTATGCGAGATAAACCCACCTTTAATCCATGTGACCCGATGTCACAGAGTGATGAGTTTTGAGTCCAATGACACTGTGACGTGAGGTCATATGCCCATGGACTGGCCGACCCTCTTACACCTGCAACCTCCTGTTACCCCACATTTTCCCAACACAGCACAGGTGGTGTGGGGTCAATGATGTTTGCTGACCATATTCCATCCTGTGACGACTTGGAAAATGGTGGGATGATGAGGCAACTTCAAAAAGATTGACAAACTGCCCCGGAAAAAACAAGGCTGATGCCCTAAACACCTGGGGCTCCTTTAAAATATGATGCTATTTCCAATCTTCAATGGGTGATCCCTAAGGTCGGCTGAGTATTGCAGGCCAGGTTTGACACCATACCAGCCCCTTGTCTGCTTAAATTCACCCACATTACTGGCACATGCACACACACACATGTGCCTCTTGAAAACTGCCTGGCTTTCTGATTTGTTGCTGTTAGAGAGCATAACAGTCAGGACGTCCTTGCATTGTTTAAAAATAAATGTTGATGTTGATTGCTCTTTGCAAATACCATCCACCTACATGGCTCAAAATATTAGAAGGGCAGAGCCTAATGTCCCACTGGAGCAGTCACTCATGTCACGACTAGGAACAGATGTAGAGATGGCAGCAGTTGGCCCACAGGACAAGAACACAGGCTTTTAAAAGTGAATTTCAACAAGAAGTGAATGAGCTAATTACATGATAATATAAATTAGATTTGATCATATTTGTTCAGCAAAACACAATATTTTATACTATATTTGCTAAGTGAAACAAAACATTTTCACTGTTATGGTACATTAAACAAAGGTTTGGAATTTCCACATGCTGTGGTACTGACCTTGATAGCATATTGAAACACCTATGTGTGTTGTAGGGTTGTGTTTGGAGACAGGCCCTGTGTGTTGTTCTGCAGCAGTTGGAACTTCTCCCGCCCTAGCTGTTTCAACCAAAAACACTTTTAATAGGGACTGATTGAGAGAAAGGAAAAATGTGTGGGAATTTCTATAGCAAGTTTATTCTGTAAGGGTGGGAAGTATGTGGGACATGTGTGGGATGTCTGCCTAACTGTGCATAGATTGGGGAAGACACAGTGAGATTCGTGTTTATTGCATAACCTGTTGGGATAGAATGGTGGAAAGTTCTCATATGGCCTGAAATTGTGAATCTCAAAAAAGGCAAGCCATATTGCAGGCCAGGGTGCATGGTAGAGGGAACATGCTCCTCAAGGGGGATGAAACTGAAATGTGATTCAGATCTGCCAGCAGGAATAGCTAGCTCTATTAATATGTGTCAGGTGTGCATGAAGTAGTTTAGGCGAAGATCATTGCCCTATTCAGTTCCAATTTTGGTATGTCTGCCCCAGTGCTGGAGATGTACACCCCGGTTGGCAAGATGTCTTCCCTGGTGCTGTAAATCTCCCCAAACAGGAAGAAAATGGACCCACTAGTGTCAACCTACAAGCAATAATTTTACATTTATAAATAGAGTCATGAGAGAATCCACCTCCCTATTTGAAGGAGTAGAGACCGTAAAAAAATCTACTTTTGAATGGAGATTTTTTATCACAAATGAGGGATTACAACAATGCTCTACAGAAACATACCTCTGTAAATAAGGGGCACATTATTTTGAATAGTTTAAATATTATAAATTCAGTATTATTGTAGTTGATAACATTGCACTATATGGTATATTTATGTAAATTTGATGTCAGAAATTGGATTACTGGTTGCGGGGGTGAAATCCTCCTCATGCAGCAACCACAATCATTATCAGATTGAGGACATAAGCAATTCTCAAAAAATCTTGTGGTCAACCCTCTACTAGCTTAGCACAGAGCAGTCAGCCTTAACTTAGAGACACTGTGTAAAGTATTTATGTGGTACTACAGAAAGTAATAAAATTTATTTTTGAAAAGAAGACTAAACATTAATAAATAAACCTAGACCAAAACAAAAAAAGTCCAATCTGTATAATCATTAATATGCAATTTTAAAGATTTCAGTGACAATAATGCCAAAAAGCATAAAGCACCAACTGTGGTCATTTGGTCACGTCAGATTGGGACAAAGTCACAAGTTCAGGCTGATGAGCGTAGGCCAGCTACAGGGATCCTCTTAGGTCTGCTGAAGAAAGTACCTTAATCCTGGTTGAGAAGAGGTGCTGAGTCCCAAGTCGAGGATGATGCATCAGGACGAGGAGATGCATCGCACTGTGGCTGTACTAGGGATCTGCGAAGTGTGATGCAATGTCCTAGCATGGAGATGCGTAGTGCAGCAGCGGGTTCAATGGGCAGCATTGGACGTAGCGATGTTCTTGTGTGGAGATGCGTCACACAGTGACGGTTCTGATGGGCTGCTATGGCAATTCAAAGTCCTTGCATCATGGAAGTCTGCACAGGAGAGGTGATGCATTGGTTTCGAGGGTGATGGATTGAGCAGCAAATGTAATGCGTTGGTTCTGTGGGAGATGTGCCACGCGATGGAGGAAATGCGTCAGTTCTGCTGCATCCACAGATGAGCTGGCAAACCACCTTCAGGCCCACTTCCAAGGGTCAACGAATGGGATAGCAACACTTGGGATGGCAGGACTCATGGATTGCAGAGTTTAGGTATGGGATTCAAGGTTGGTGGAAGCCTGTTCTGGCCCTGAGGCTTCTGATGAAGAGGCCATCCAATTAGCCCTTGGAGTCACGCTGAGTCCTGAGTTTAGAATTGAAGGTCCAGTCCTTCTCACCCAGACAAGAGGTCATCAGGGCTGCTGGTCAGCACAGTGGGGCAGCAGCCCTTCCAGGCAGCAGTCCAGCAGAGTGGCAGTCCTTTCAGCAGCACATCAATCCTTGTTCCTGGCACAAGCAACAGGTCCAGATGTGTATTGAAGTGTTGGGTCTTAGGGTCCAAGTACCCACTTTGAAGTGCAAGAAGCTTCAAAAGGTTTCCACCCCCTTAAGTTGTCAGGCATCCCCTTCTTCCTTGTTCTTTCTCATCTTGTCTGGGGTCACAAAAGACCAGTGTCAAACCCTTCATGAGAGTGCTAAGGCAGAGCCTGTTGGCACTCATAGAACTTTGGGGGTGCCTTCCCCGAGGACTTGTTGTCAGAAAATCATTTCTTCTTCTTCTCAGGTGGGGATTTGGTATCCCGACCCCTAGAACTACTTTAGGGACCTTTATAGAATGCCTTGTTTTTATGTTTGTCCCCTACCCCTTCTTCTGGTGGGGACCCTGCCCACCCGTGTGAGCATCCTCCCTGATACCTGCTTGTAGACCCTGGTACCTGCCTTATTAGCAAGCTTTCTAGGGTCAGTGAGCTTACTATCAATCAGATGTTGGGAATATCTTCAAAACAAAGATTGAACATGTGCTCTCTTGCAATTAAGTTATGCAGCCCCTGGTAATCCTTTCTATCACTGCCCTCCACCCAGCCTTCCAGGGCCTGGCAAAAGGAATTTACACAATGCACCCAGGACTGATAGGCCAGCTTCTGGCTGTCCCTAAATGTTTTGCCTATACTTTTCAGGGGTGAGACCATATTTCCTGAAGAAAAACAGAATGGTATGCAGTTCCTAGTGAACACTGTCAGTTGATGTGTAAGTAGTGTGTTCAGAAGTACACACTAGAAGCAGGAGGAGGTTTCCTCCTTTCGGAAAAGGACCCTCACGCACCCCCCATCAGTGGGGTGTCTTGCTTCATCATCTGGTCTGCTCCTTATTTTGTCGGCGCTGCAATACCCGATCGGCGCCCTTGTCGGTGCCTTTTAGCGGAGATCTTTTTTCCTTATGCCGTAAGGTGCAGTGAGTGTGAGGGCCCTAGTGAGTGTAGATGTAGAAAGTATAGAAGTGAGGCTAAAACAGGAGGTAGTGGTCCACCTAGAACTATTTAATGATAGTGGCCACTCTTCTGGTTAAAAACATGAATATTGCGCTCCCCTTATAAGGTCATGGGGACGTGCGCTATCGGGGTCAACATGTTTCTTGCCATTGTTTCTAATCGAAGGCAATTCTTCACGACCGATGCAAGATCTATCCACACTTTTTGGTAGTGGTCCCTAATCAATTAACTAAGTGACCACCATTACAGCACCCTAAAAAAGTGGTACCTGCAGATCTACAAAATCAACCTGTATGGAAAGGGGGAGCATAGAGATATAGCAGAACATTGCAAAAACCTACTATACTGATCTTGTGTTCAAATAATAAACATAAGTGATAAAAGGCATGCATCACTCAGGGTGATTGTGATCATCCACGAGGCGATTTGAAGCAGCGTTTAAAAGCAGCATAAAAAGGCAGCTCTGCTGGTACTAATGCTGCGTGTGTTAAGAGAACTCACCCCATTAGGGTCAGATTATTGTTTCGTCGGTTTCCGGCAGGTGTTAACACTGAATAGTGCAGTGTCCTTGGAAAAGTGGGAGATATAAAGAAATGTTTATATCATGATTGGTAGAGTTCGTAAGGAGCTCAATGCGATGTGGTACGTACAAGGCTAAAGCACCCCAGGAGTTAGGGTTGATGCTAATGAGGAGCGTTCGTGATATTTTACTGAGCCCACAGTAGCCAATGTAGCCCCCTCAGTCTGACCCCCAAAGCGCAACCATGGAGGTAACGCTGAGGGACAGACTCGGGTGCCATCAGTCACCACGTGAGTCAGAGAACACGCTCCGCATCTTGTCAACAACATCGCCAACTACGTAAGAAGGAAGCAAGGAGTCCCAATGGACTCAGCTCAGGCTTGAGAAAGACCACCCCAATGTCCCCAGTGCGGCCACACCCCT
The DNA here is from genome assembly GCA_963921515.1 of Calotriton arnoldi. Lineage (NCBI taxonomy): Eukaryota > Metazoa > Chordata > Amphibia > Caudata > Salamandridae > Calotriton > Calotriton arnoldi. Next base: position 885,759 of record CAWUFW010006905.1, on the reverse strand, counting down.
CTGTGGGCACCCGGTTGTGTATAAGCACACAGGTTTTGAGGTAAGCGTCTCAGGGCACAATATCTGAGTGAGCGATGTAAGGGCTCAAAGATCCTGTCTCCCGTAGCCCCTGATGCGAGTGGTGTAAGGGCCAAAAACCATATTTCCTGACACAGGTTTCATTCAAGGGGGAATATCTCATCCTGTCTTTCTTCACTAGGACCAGTAGGGCATCCCTCCTCTCACCAGGTATATGCTTTCAGAGGCTAGCCCCCCTCCAGAGAGTACTGTAGGTATGCTGCCACCAGCATTGCTGGACTCTGCCTGCCTAGCCCTTATATCCAGCCCTCTGGTGCTCCTCTTGTGAGCCATTTTCTTCTCCTCCACCTCCATGGCCAGTGTTTCCCTTCCTAAGCCCCTTTCAGCCTCTCTTTATTTTAATTTGCCTCCATGGCCAGTTTCTTTTCATCCATGGCCAGTTTTTCCTTGCTAACTCCTTCTCAGCATCCATGGCCAGTTTCTTTTCCTATATTTTTAAGCGGGCCACTTACAGTTTAAAGTCCTTTTCGGCCTTCCTGTCTGCCAGCTCTTCTGGAGACAGGCTTTGAGAAGACACACTGCCTCTTCTCTGGTAGGGAGCTCCAACTCCTGAGACAGGTCTTCACCCTCAGCTGACTGCTACTTCTCAGACCCCATCCTGGCCCTGCTCTGGCCCCTCAACAATACCCACACCATCATGGTCTTCTGTTGTGACTGGCAACTGGTGGGCCTCCACCCATGCCCTCAGAGACTTTTGGAGCTCCGCTTTTCTGGTGCTCTTTTTGGCGGGCAGCCCCCTTTGCTTACAAAATTCCTTGAGCTCAACAACAGCATAGCTCTCCAGATCGAGGAGCACAAATTCCATTATTACAGGTGCAGCCACAGACACAAACAGTCAGGCAGATTAAGGGTGAATTAGGAGAAAACAAAACATAAATGCCAATCAAGGAAAAGTTAACCACATCGTATTGGACTCAGATTATTTATCTAGGATTTTCAGTGTAACACAAAATCACAGTATGGCACTGCACAAACACAAATCATCACCAGTAAACACCAATGTGAGATATCGTGTTACTGGTTGAGGAGGGTAAAACTCTTCTAAAGCAGCAACCACAATACTTGTCAGGGTGAAGTCACAAGCAAACCCCAAATTAACCAGTGCTCTAGCCTCTGGTAGCTTGGCACAGAGCAGTCAGGCAAAACTTAAAAGCAATGTGTAAAGTATTTATGCAGCACTTCAAGCAGTAATAAAGTGAAAATACAACAGAAGAACAATCCCACTCCAATTTAGAAAAATAGAGTACATTTTAGTAAGTACATCCAGACCAAAACGATATAAATCAGAACAGTAGAATCAGAATTATTCAGTTTTAGATTTCAGTGAACATAGCGCCAAAAGCACAAAGTGCCAGCTGTGATTATATGGTCACACCAGAACGGTACAAAATCACAAGTTCAGTCCAACCACAATGGAGCACGGGGTAGCTACAGGGACCCACATAAGTCTGCTGAACATAATACCTTAATCCTGGTTGCGAAGAGTTGCAGAGTGTGGTGTCGAAGATGCGTCGCACAGCAGAGGTGATGCGAGGTCCTGGTGAGGGGATGCATCACACAGAGGCAGTTCTGGAGAACTGCAAAGTGTGATGCGATGTCATTGTGTGGAGATGTGTCGTGTAGTGGTGGTTCCATTGGGCTGCAATTGGCGTGGTGATGTCTTTGCGTAGAGATGCATCGGACAGTGCTGGTTCTGATGAGTTGCGATTGCGATGCAAAGTCCTTGTGCCAGGTAAATCTGCAGAGCAGAGGTGATGCGTCAGTTTTGAGAGTGATGCATCAAGCAGCAAAGTTTATGCACCAGTTCTGCCCAAGATGCGCCAGGCCACGGAGGAGATGCATCAGTTCTGTTGAATTCACAGAAGGGCTGGCAGAGCACCTTCAGACCCACTTCCAAAGGTCCCGGACTGGGATGGCACCACTTGGGAAGGCAGGACTCACATACCAGTGCCCAGGTGCTGCATTCAAGATTGTTGGAAGCCTTTTCTGTCCCTGAGACTTCTTATTCGGAGGCCAGTCAACTAGTTCTTGGAGTCACTCAGTCTTCAACCACGCAAGAGGGCCGCAGGGAAGCAGGTAAGCACAGTGGGATACCAGTCCTTTCAGCGGCACAGCAGTCCACAGGTCAAGAAGTGTAGTGAAGAGTTGGATCTAAGGGTCCAATATTTATTCCTGGTGCCCACTTTGAAGAAGAGGGCGCTGTTCGAGGTTTCCACCCCCCTGAGGTGTCAGACTTTGCCTTGCTCCCTGTTCTAGTCCCAGCTTGTCGGGGGTTGCAAAATACCAGTGTCAGAGCCTTTGTGATGTGTAAGTGTGGTAGGTGACAGCTCCAGGGGCATGTGTGTAAGTGTGTGGTCTCCAAGGTGCTTTACTAAGAGTCAGGTCTTCAGCTTCTTATATAACTCAAGAAGTGTGGGGGAGGTTCCCATGTGTGGAGGGAGGTTCTTTCATGTCTTGGATGTGATGTAGGAGAATGAGCTACAGCAAACAAATGATGGACGGAATGCTGACAATGCAAACATTCTCCCCCAGTCAAAGGATCTGGGTTAAATCCATCGTTCTTTTGCCCACTACGCCACCCCAGTTTGGACCCAGCCATATGCAAATCAGTCTTGACCCTGTGCCCCATGGGAACAGTCCAGACCGAACTGCCAGGCCAGGTCCTCTCTGGACCGGAAACAAGCATCCTGGGACCGGTTTCAGGGTATGTCACCCTTCTTCAGCCAGGCCTCCCATTTTGCTTTTGCTGATGCTGGAAGTGCGTGTGAGTGAGAGTGAGGCAGAGTTAGGTGAGTAGTGGGTTGGTGAAAGTGCATGGGTTTGTTCAGGTATTCTGTTTTTGTGTTTTGTTAAGTTTTTTATTTGTGCTGAGAAGTTTGAATTGACTGTGCTTGTGAATGGGTAGCCAGTGAAACTTCCTGAGGTGTGGTGTGTTGTGGGTGTGGCATGGGGGGGTCGAGGATGAGTCTTGCAGCGGTCTTCTGTATGGCCTGGAGTCTGTGTAGGAGTTGTTTGGAGAGTGTGGTGTAGGGAGTATTGCCGTAGTCCAGCCTTCTGGTGATAAGGCTTGTGTGGTGGTTCTGAGACAACCATTTGAAGATTTTTCGTAGAATGCATAGGATGTGGAATTAGAAGGTGCACATTGCATTAACTTGAGCCGATATGTTGAGCTTGTCATCTAGGATGATCCTTATATTTCTTGTGTGGTCTATGGGTGTGAGTGTTAGTCTTATCTCCGACAGCCACCAGGTAGAGTCCCATGGGGAGGTCTTGTTGCCGGAGACCAGTACTTCCATCTTGTCAGAGTTAATCTTCCGGCAGTTGGTTAGTACAAGAAAAAGTTAACTTTCAAATGGCACTTTCTGAATTGTGACAAAAAATCTGACTTTACCATTAAAGAGAGCATTTAATTATAATTCTTTAGACGCCAAACTCGACCTGTCAACCGGCTCTCAATTGAATGTCATTACTTATTAAATGTAAAAAGGTAACCAATGTTATCTTATGAAAGAGATAGGCCTCATAGTGGTGAAAAACAAATTTAAGTGTTTTGCACTACAAGGGCATGAAAAACTTACAAGCACATGTAAGCAAGCACAAGCACAGCTTTTGCAAATACACTGACCTCAGGGTAGGCCCTACCCATATTAAAAAGGGAGGTCTGGGCCTGACAAGAGGCTTACCTTGCCAGGTCGAACTTGCAGTTTTAAACGGCATACACAGAGAGCAATGGCAGGCTTGAGATATGTTTATGTTACTTCTCATATTAATGATCAATTTCTCCTTAGAAATAAGCAATTAAGTATAAATGACAAAGAATTTTACACACATCCCCTAAGAGATCGTTCGGTTGATTAGTTATCAATACTCAACTGTATCTTTCTATAAATAAAATAAAGTGCCAAATTGGTCGCGCAGCATCACCCACAACAGCTCAAGATTGTAGCAGGTTCATGGAAAGTAGATAGTGTGGCCATAACCCTGAGATTGTGGCAGGTTCATGGAAAGTAGATAGTGTGGCCATAACCCTGAGATTGTTGCAGGTTCATGGAAAGTAGATAGTGTGGCCATAACCCTGAGATTGTGGCAGGTTCATGGAAAGTAGATAGTGTGGCCATAACCCTGAGATTGTGGCAGGTTCATTGAAAGTAGATAGTGTGGCCATAACCCTGAGATTGTGGCAGGTTCATGGAAAGTAGATAGTGTGGCCATAACCCTGAGATTGTGGCAGGTTCATTGAAAGTAGATAGTGTGGCCATAACCCTGAAGTAAGAGAAAGCGGACATGTTGAGCTCTATAAAAGTCACAAATAAATAATTCGGAAAATAAATAAGGTGAGATGTATTATGGCAGAGAGAGGAAGGGAAAAGCAAATCAAGAGAACGCTCATCCACTTACCCTGCCATGATGGCTCCAACATCAGCAACAAACCACTCAGGGGAGTTAAAACCCAGGATCCCGACACCATGAAATCGCTCCAGACCCAGCTATAAAACCAAACAAAAAGAGGCACAGTAATAAATATACAGTTTATAGCACTGTACTATGGGTGCAGCATCTGGTCTATTGCACTGAATCTATATTGTTTGCATTTGTACATATGGCGGCAGGTTCATGGCAGCCATGTTAGTTACGATTCACAGCTTGAGAAATTTCTGTCATTCATAATGTTGTTAGATCTTTCTTCTATCTGTATTAAGATTCTTGGTAAATGTTGATAAGAGCATTTGACTCCCTTTTTAATTTCTATGAAGACCAGGGTTTCGGTCCAAGAGGCTTATTTACAAAATGGTTGCGCTGCTGGTGTGTCACTTGTTTCGACACACCGGCTGTGCTTTCTCTGCTCCACATTTACAAAGTGACACCTAGGCAGGTGCGTCACTTTTCGTCGAACTGCATCGGTTCGTTCCTTCATCTGAACGGGCTGCATTAATCAAATGCAAGGCAGGCGCTCCCTTCTATTTTCTATTGTAAAACCGATGCTGCAGTATTTACGAGTCTTAGGGACAGTGACGCAGCATCGGCAATGCATCAAAATTCCTGCGCCTCAAAAACCAAGGCTTAAGAATGACGCATTGTCTGTGGAATAGGTTTTCTGCCCATTTAAATTCACTTAAAACATTCTAATTAGTCATTACATCACTTCCTCTCAACTAGTAGTATGCGCACACATGCATCACACATGTTGTTTGACCCCTTGAGCAACCTGGGACAGAGGTTACTGTACACATAAGGTAGATAACATAGGACCTGTCACCTTACATCACTTTACTTATACGTATCCACTCACATTACTGTTTCACTCAACACTCAAACAAACTTAGGTATCTTACACATAAGTAGACTATGCCCACTGTAATGTGACACAGCCATTCTTCATACTTGGATGCTTTACATCCAGGATGTATGGTATGGTCCCCCAGGTGACTTTACCACCATTACACACTTCACAATATTTCTGACACATTGGGCCATTTGCGTCAGTTTATCAACGATGCATGTCCTCTGTTTGTGACGCATAGCTGAAATTGAGCTTGTTGTAAGCATAAATTCAGTCATACGTCACGTTTCTAGCCACTGCGTCACTGTCCTCTGTGCCATCCCTCCTTACCAATGCGTCTGTGTTTTTGACTCATGCTTGTTCCTTACGCCATGGCACGCCGTATCGTAAATACAGTGCATCCATGGCGTTAATAATGACTTAACATGCATTGTGGCAGTGATGTGTTAGTTCTTGTAAATGAGACACATGTATATTTTAGCATGATCTGCAGCACCAATGTGAATGCTCCTGCTTAGTACTAATTTGTTTGCCCATAGTGAAAATGTTTCTTTCTTTGGAGAGTTTCGCTTTACTCCCACCTATCTTTGGGGGGGTGGGTGTCCTTGTCCACCTCTCATCTAGGAACAGGAGTTCCTCTTGCTCTTGACAGTAGTAAATCTCATACATGCTCAATGGTGATAAAGGTTCCCATAATGATGGTGAATACCCAGAACCTTGCTCTGGAAGATCGAGTCTCCATCTACAGTAGTATACTGAACATACATACAGAAATCTTGGTAAAAAGGTCTTTTAAGAGTGCCTAGCCAACTTTCATGAGTTAGAAAAGTATTTTTGCACGCTTAAATGTGGATACTTGCATGTGTAGTCTTGACTTACACACAAGAAAGGATTTGTGAATCAGGGCAACTATTTAAAATGAAATGGTTGGACGTTCAAGAGATGTTCTACTGTCAGGAAGGTACAAAGGTCCACCATTTTTCCAATGTGATTACCATGAATTAATGGGATTGACCTGTGATCTTCTCCAGTAAAATAAATCTTTCGCTTAGATATGCAAGTGAAGGGAACCCGACTGAGGGTAACACATTTGAAGTGGGGGCCCCAGTTTTGTTCTACCCAATTGCATAATATTTTCTCACAAAATTACATTATGGGTAAAAAGTTGCACAAGTTAGCTGCTCGAGATTGGTTCAAGAAGAATATCTTTATCAGTAAGCTATCTTCTGCAACCAGTTTAATGTTAACAAACAGTAACACAAAATTGTGCAATGCAAAACATCACAGATTTTGATAATTTTTCATAACATAATTCAAATTTTGCATGGGCATAGTCAGGAGAAGGCAATTTTGTAATAGATCGGTTCTGCCCATTTAATCCCTCTGGACTTTTTGCTTTTGACTATCTGGTTGTTTGACTTTTACTGTGAGCGAGTCTGAATAATTGATTCTCACTCATGATAGATTCTTGAAAGATGGACTGAGAGTGCTAACTGCTAGTGTCTGCCTTTTAGGATAATGCCACTGTTGCACAGCTAGGGTAAGAGTCTCTAGCTTGGTTATACATGAACATATGCCTACCTGTGTGTGCAAACATGTGCAGATTGCATGTCCGAGACTACAATCTTGCATAGTCAGGGTATGTGCACAGGAACAGTGTTGTGAAAGGGACTCTTCAAGGAGTGGTACTGACCTGGGGTAGGCCTTATTATGTTAGTGTGTATTTATAGAGTATGTCTGCAGGGCTTCCTGAAAGTCTGTGGTGTTAAACAGAATGACATATTATGGACATATTCTACACCACTGTACAGTTTCCCACTACTTATGCCTAAAGGGTCTGGCGAGGTATAACTGATAGGATAAACATGCATTCCGAGTGTAAATCTGCAGTTCTTTTCATCATCTTCACACCTTTTGACATTTTTAAATTGTTCATACTTTGCTGGCTCAGCTAATTTTCCAGGCTGCTGTCCTCCCTACTGGGCCAAGTTAATTGTTTTGTTGTCCAGCAGAAGGATCAAAAACCTCCCCACACAATAGAGCAATTAACAGTGCTTAACCCAGTTTCTGGGGCAGGAATCGGTGGGAAATAAATCTGCATCTATTAATTAAATCCTCACACTGAACCTGAGCTGAGAATGCCCAAACCCACAGAAACAAGAGAAGAGGGCAAGTCCTGTGTATCCTAACACAGGAGGAACTTCCCTTTTGAAGTTTTGGTGGGAAGGGATCAGGGCTGAGGCTCCAAGAGAAGGTCTTTCCATTGACCACTGGAAGTAGTCATCTTAAAATGTCCCAGAATGCTGTGCAGAAGGGTTAGACAGGGTCGAGTCATGATGTGGCACCTTAGGATTTGCCAGAGATCCCTGATATCTACAATGTGTCACCCCCACATAAGGGAGAGACTGATGATAAGACACTGTACCTGGAATCAGCAATGTTGAAAGAATGCCTAGCTAGCAGGAAAAGCCACCCAATGCCACTTCATGGATGGACCGAAGGACTTTAACTTTGGCTGACCCCCAGAACTTTGATGGGTCATCCCAGTGCCAGTGCCACTGGCCCCCTTTATGCCCTCTGGAACAGTTGGGGGAATGGGCCTGCTGGGGAACCCTGGATATTTTCACTGGGACTTCTGTGGCCTGGCCTTTGATTCTGCTGATACACAGGTGCCCTTCAAGAAGTCTGGAGGCTGTCAGACCTGGTAAATGCAAAAAACAGGGTGTTCAGCATACTGGCTATTGAAGGACTGTGGAAGATATGCCCAAATCAGAAGAGGAAAGGATTATGTGCCTGCAAGGGGAACATTTGGAGAGTTTTTTCATCAAAGAGTAATTCTTCTAGATTGAATGTCACAGAGTGTAGGCAAATAGAATTAATTTGAAGACAAGAAGTCAAATCATTGAGCAACTGAATTGATCAAAAACTATTTAAAAGCTGGAGAAATGAAACTGACAAGTTGCTTGTGAGCTTCTTTGGTTAACCTCTTACAAGCCACAAAAAACTGAGTTGAGACTAGACTGTAAACTTTGGTGACCACATTGAATGAACACTTCTCCAATAAATTCTGACCTGGAGCGGCCAATCTGTAAAGATCCACTATTTAGGTTACTCAGTGCTGTGGCCTCCACTGAATTAATCAAATGTGAGCAGTTGGCTAACATAGCACGTCCCGGCAACATTGGCAGGTTGCTTATGCACGTTTCTGTTTATAGGCTCCTACAGGGTGAGAAAAGCAGTACGCATTGACTAGAACACCAACCTGGGTGGCCATATTTGATGAACATATGTGCATTTTTTACGGCTGTATCTACACTAAATTATAACTTGTGGCGACCATTTTTAAAAGGTCTTGAATATAGTTGACCCCAGGGAGGAGAATGAGGGCGATTAGGCCAGTAATTAATTTGAAATATTTTGATCTTAATGGATATAGTGTTACATAATGAAGCAATTTTTCAAGCGTATTAGTAGTACAAAATACAATTCTCATGACTACAATAGTACCTTATGGTAATTATAGGTGTGCAATTCGAAGGCATCTAAAAGTGGTTGTGACATTGTGACATATCTAATAGGAGAGAAGTTCAGATTTTAGCGACCTGTGGTCCAACATATTAACTATTTCTTTTTGGCCTACCAATCACAATTCTCAATGTATACATGGGGTAAAATGTTTTGAGTTACTCTCCCTCAGTGGAAGGTGTATGCAGAACCATAGTTTATAAGTAACAAAAATAATTTGCATAAAGGTATAGTTTAGTAGTTGAGTTTCTAGACATTCATGATGATTATAGGTTTACCAATCAACAGAATTTTAAGATGATTGTGATGCTCTTCAATGATTAAATGGAGACATGTTGGTATTGAACCACAAGATAGCACCAAGATAGCACCAGGAGCCCAGGGACAAGACAGGTCTGGTGCAGGAAGCAGTAAAATGAACCTCCTCAAAGGAAATCAGAAATGTAGGACAGGGGCCTAAAAAAAGTGTTCCTGCTGACTAGAGCTCACAACAATAAACAAATGAAAGCAAGATTAAAGCAAGATATAAAACTGGGTGCTCTGGGATGACTGGATGGAGAATGACGAATGAGAAACTTCACTGGGATTCTTCACAATCCACTTTGAAGAGTGCAAAGCACCCCATAGTCAATAAAAACGTCTTAAATATGTTCTCCTATGGAGGGGGCATATGTGAGGCCCCCTTCCTGACCCTGCCTTGGCCCCAGGGACAACATCCCTTGGGCCCACCACAAATCAATAATGTTTTGAGGGACATCATCTTTCCAAAAAAGAAAAGGATCACTGATGGGCTCATCCCCCCCGTGTCTGTGTTTGGGGGGAGGGGTGATACATGCTGGCACACTGCATTTTGCCCACAGGCAGCAAGGGCAGGAGAGAACAGTGTTGCCCCCACCTATGGGTGAGAGCCTAAAGGAAGATTGCTCACTCGCACCTGAGGCATGAACAGAAGAGAGTGTTGGCAGCTCCCCCAGTCCAAGCAGACACACAGGGAGGCAGCAGGGGCCACAGAGGCCTTTCACCTCCCCTTACACCCCCAATGAAAGTGAAAAAATCTGCATGCCTGATGGGCATGGCCACCCATTATTTACAGAAAAAGGATGTTGGTGCAAGATAAATTTATCAGAATAACGAAGAAAGTTGTTTATCTAGGAAAGTGGCAAAACCACTCTTAAAAGATTCATCCACAGGGTGAATGGAGATTCCATAAGTTTGCGTATTCACTCTTGTAGTGCCCCAAAAAGGGTGGGGGCACTACCAACAGATCACAGAGTGCATGTGGTGGCTACAGCAGCCCCTCACTCCGAGATGTTCCCTAAAAAGAAGACATAAGTACCCTAGGGGGTTGGATTTAAGCCCCAGGAGAAGTGTGTCCGGTCCCCATTAGTTTCATTGGTGTTGCAACAGTAAAGTATATTCTACTGCTGCCCTCCCAAATGTGTTGACCCTCTGACAAAACCAGTAGGCCTACCTTATTGATAATGACATTCACTTATATTGTAATATTGCAGCTAGTATGGGTGTGTGTGTTGTAAATATAGAGTTCAGGACCCACTAGCGGTGTAATGCGATATGAGGGTGTCACCAATGCTATGTATATCTACCTGATTGTACATATTTGCAATTTAATACTTGGTATTTAGTAGTGTGCCCGTGTGTAATAAAAGTACTATTTCTTTTTATAAGAAAAATCACTGACAGGACAATGATTTATTGAGTTTTAATGTTATGTTCTAGCGAGCTGGAGTTATTATCCCACACCACCTCCCCTGACTAAGCCTTGGACTGCTCTGCTTTGTTACCTTGAGAGAGTCATGTGCTACACTGGGGTACTTGGCTCCCAGTAGAAAGACAATTGCAGATTCCTTCCCAAATAATAACAGATCCTGTCTCTTCAACCAGAGTAGTAGTAAAGCTGTTATGGGCTTTAAAACAAGCCGAGAACTGGGCGTCCATGTATCCTGGGTTATTAGTACAAACAACCACATATCAAGGTGAAGTAGGTCCCTTACACTTCTGGGCCCTGGTGCAACTGCACTTACTGCACTATTGATACCCACACCCATATTCCCAGCTGTAATCATTCCAGTGCCAGGATTTGAAAAATGAATAATGTCCTGACAATGGCGTCGCTTTCACACCACTTAAGTGGTACATGCGTGATGAAGGCCTCTCATGATGCCATACAAGACCACCCAGGATGGCTTTCAGTGGTTTCATAAATCATGAGTAAGGCGACAGAGTGCTGTGTCGCCTTACACTGCACCTGGGAGGCGTTCCACCACGGGCATTGCAGTGGGTTTTCCCACGCAACACCCGTGGAATTTGATGCTATCCCAGATTTATAGTCATGTAAACCTGAGCAATCGCCAAATCCATACACCCGGTAACTGCTCATCAAGTATTCTATTTTTATTTTGGCACCAACCATTATCTCCTGTGCAGAGTCAAGCAGTCTATCTGTTTCCGACATAACTGAACATGCGCAGTAGTACTTTAAAATACTTGAACAGGCTGTAGGTGCATCTGTACAGTGGCGCTCAGGCAGCAAACTAAGGCAAGTCAAATGCAGGCCCACATGTACCTGACCGACGATGGATCACACCCAACAATTCTATCCAAACATTTCCAGAGATTTTCTTTGTAAAGCAGATATCTCCTCAGATACATTAAATAAAATGACTAGGCATGGAGTCAGCGCTAGTGCCCTATTTAAATTAATATGGTCAGGCGGTCCTAAGGAGGTACTGGAATATGCATTGCTCAATACACATTCTCCACCTAAGTGTAACTCCCTTTAAATTAGCAATTGTTTTTTTAACCTTGATTCATGAAGTGGCGTATGTTAGCTAGCTACATTAATCCGATCTGGGTATGGTTTTGAAAGATTCTTTGTAGATGAACGAGCTAAAAACCTAAAATGGGACAGCTCTCAACAAGCTAGTTTAGGACTTAGTCGAACCATTTCAGCATCAGCCTGACTGCAGGTATCCACAGTTGCTGTGTTACAATGGCCCCAGAGAATTCAAGCTAAACATACATCAGGTTTTATTGCGTTTTCTACACCATTAATGCCATCTGTTGCCATTTTTATTGGTTGGTCAACCTGATTGATGGCTGCTTCTCATTGCGGCTAAAACAGGTTGTTGATGCTCCCACTTACGATGCAAGGCAGATGCTAGATTTAATATGCTCAACTAACCATCATATTAGATTTCTAAAATACCAGTCTTCCATAAGCCAGCAGTGCTACAATTTTCGGTAACTGGCAGACACAGAATTCACCTTCCCTTCATCCATAAACAAGCCTCAAGGCGGTGATTTATGTAAGATTACGGATCACAATATCAGAATGAAAAACACTGGTCCAATAAAACTAGATAATTTAACCAAAATAGAACAGATGTACATGCATTATGGAGCTAGGATCTCTCTGAAACTAGCTGGACGAGAGCAACTTAAGGTTACATGTGCAAGTCATTTAAGACCTCCAGTCCTTTGGTACAAATTTGAGCTAGTAGCTGTAGAATAGAGCCCACAAAGAAGGAGCAAAAAATGAGGAGAAATGAACTTATTTCTCCTCTGTGAGAAGTTGGACTGTTATATGCTGTCCGCTAATTAAAGTGGGCACCGTGTACCAGTCCACACAACCCTTATGGTGATTTAAGAGGGCAAAGATAACCTTAGAAAGCTATCCAAGAGGTAGCTGTGAAGAGCAGCCTTCAGGCTTAGTCTTGAAGGAATGTTAAGCAGCTTGTTTTACCAGAATGCAACCTTACAGTATTGGTTAAATGAAAGGAGAACCACACAGTAGTGATAAAAATATGTATTTATTAATATAAAACTCTCTAGTTCGACACAGTATCTTCTACACAAAGATAAACACAAAGCACACAATACTGTAGCATAGAAAAAATAGTAAAAAGCACTAATACACAGGGGGCTCCAGGCGGAGACCAAACCATATACTAAAATAGTGGTATAAGAACCACGACTCGAGTCAAGACAGTGTCTATAGGATGTAGAATCGCTGGGACCCCAAGGAACCACCCAAGGTGAGTAAGTAGGGACCCCACGGAGGACGGGTGCAGTGTGGGAACACATATGAGTGTTCCGTACAATTCTATGGGGTAGTCGCGGTTGAAGTTTTAAAGTTTAAGGACCCTTCCCAGTGCACTTCGAAGAAACCCTGTGGAACTTAGGAGTTTGGAGAGCCACCCCACCCATGGATACTGAAGTACCAGAGGTACCTATTCCAGGGAAGCCGGGTGCATAGGTTTAAAGTGGCGTCGGAAACCACAGTCAAACCCAATAGAGGACTTCGAAGAAGAGCCGCTGCTGGAAGGAAGAAAAGTGTCCGTTGGATTCCAAAGGTGGATTCTTGTTGAAGAGTACCTGAAGGCAGAGGGGACTGACTCTGGGTCACTCAGGAGTGACCAGGGGCTCGGTAGACAAATGCCCACCGATGTCGGGTGCTTCAGGTGTGTTGAGGAGGTTCTTGACTCTGCAGCCACAGGGACCAGGAGATGTCGAGGACAACCAGGAGACAGATACAGGCTGTCCCACAAAGGAAGTCGTGTGCTGAGGGGTCGGTGTCTGGCAGGAGTATCAACAAGCCTTGGCAATGGCAACCCACGCAGAAGTTCAAGGAATGTTACGGTTCGGACCAGCAAGGTCCAGGAGAATCACCAAACAGAGGGGGGTCAGGGCAGGCCTGGAGTAGCCAGGGGAGCCCAAGAAAAGCAAAGGTGACACTCAAATGGACCCACTGACCGGAGGCACAGGAGTCGCAAGAGGACCTCAAGCGATTTCACCAAACAGCAGCCCATGGAGCACTCGGTGCAAGGAGGCCAGAATTCTTGGTAGGAAATGGTGCCAGAGGTTGGGGCTACTCGGACTCCAATGCACTTACTCGGGAAATGCCAAAAAGCATATGCACTTGCAAATGAACACGGTGCATAGAGGTACGGGTATTGCAGCCCCCACAAGGGATTATGGCCTCAAACTCAGTATGAGGGCAGCTAGGACCTCAAGGGACTTAGAAATCCACCTCTTGTGTTGCTGAAGCCTTTGGAGTCCATAGGAGCTCAGGAACAGCAGACCTGTCAGTTGTGATGTGGTGCCTGTGGTTGCAGGGGAGTGACTCCTTCACTCCAAGACAGATATCTTCAGTTGTCCTTGATGCTCCACAGGTCCTGCATGGAACCTGTATGGTGCACAGGCACAGGCGATGCTTCAGACTGAATGAGAGATGAAGTCGGGCCCAAATGAAGTCCAGCAAAGTCCAGATTGTCCAGATGGTCGAAGTTCAGTGGTTTCTGGTTCAAAATCTTGTCCACATCGAATCTAGGGTCCTACAGCCAGGTAAGCCCTTTTGTACCCACAGGAGAGGGTTGGACAGATTCAGGGGACCCTCCCAGTGGAGGGTCTGGACAGTGGGGAGGTTACTCCCATGTCCTTTGTCCAGTTTCACGCCCGAGCAGGAGCCAACGGCTCCCAGGACTGGTTTAAACTGGACTGTGCACAGGGACACTAAATGTGCTCGTCATGCAGACTTTGAGTCGCTGGCAAGCACTCCCACCCAGCCTTAATACACTAAATCCTGTCTGGGAGGTGGTCACACCTCCCTGTGACAGGATGCCTATTGTTCTGCCTTCCCCTGCTCGAGTTTGGCTCAGCAGCAGGAGGGCAGAAATTTGTCTCTGGTTGGCAGCAATCATTTTGTGTTGCCCGGGACTAGAAGGCTGGTACCGGGAGCACCAGGGACCCAACAAAGCTCGTTTCTGAGGGGTGGAATCATACCTCCCACACCCGTTACTGGTGTGGGGGTATGATTCCACAATGTTTGACATCAAAGACGATAGGGCTACTTTCAGCCATTTTAGAGTTGGTCATCACGCTGTCGCATAATGCCACTCTATATGTCGTAAATGGCTGATGCACTGACAACCCGGGAGAATGGGCTCCATAGGCTGCAGCGGTGTTCTGCTCATGCAATGGCACCCCCTCACTTAGAACCAAGCACCCTGCCTTCAGGATTTTTAAGGCCTGCTATAGGGGTGACTTATAGGTTTTAGGTGCAGTGATCCTTAGATATAGTAAACCTATAGCTAAAGAAAGTGGTGCATGCACCCTCTTACATAGGCTGCAATGGCAGGCCTGTAGTTCCATTTTACATGGCCTCTCACGGGTGGCATAATACATGCTTCAGCCCATGGGAGGCCTCTGGGGTACCTATACCCTCGGTAAATGGGTACCATATACTAGGGACTGACAAGGGTACCCCAGTATCCAATCTGGAGTGCACCTAAGTACATGACATAACAGTTTAGGGAGAAAGCAGATAGACTGGGGTCCTGATTAGCAGGATCCCAGTCAGACTTGTCAAAAACAGTATTCCATGAAGCAAAAAGTGGGGGTAACCATAAGAAGCAGATCCTACTTTCCTACACAACTCCCCCCCAAACATAAGGAGATGAGACTAACCTTGCCCAGTTGAGTCTTCATTTTCTAAGTGGAAATATCTGGAGAGTCCATCTGCATTGGCATGGTTACTCCCAGGTCTATGTTCCACTGTATAGTCCATCTCCTGTAGGGAAATGGACCACCTTAAAAGTTTGGGATTTTCACCTTTCATCTGTTTTAGCCATAGGTGGGGCTTATGGTCTGTCTGAACAATGAAGTGAGTGCCAAACAGGTATGGCCTCAGCTTCTTCAGGGCCAAGAACACAGCAAAAGCTTCCCTCTCTATAGCTGACCAACGTTTCTCTCTGGGGGTCAACCTTCTGCTAATAAAAGCTACTGGTTGATCCTGACTCTCTGCATTATGTTGTGACAACACAGCCCCTACCCCCAACTCAGATGCATCTGTTTGGACAATAAATTGCTTGGAGTAGTCAGGACTCTGCAGAATGGGAGCAGTGCACATGTTGTGCTTGAGATCATCAAATGCCTTCTGTCAGCTAACTGTCCACTGAACCTTCTGTTGTATTCCGCTTTAGGGGTCCGTATATAGGTTTTCCTGAATCATGTCCTTATATAGGCACAATTCGCATTGCCCTTATATAGGCATAGAATCCCAGTCCTTATTTAGGCATTAGCCGTGCACTCCAAATACAGGCATGGTCACCGACATCCGTCCACCCTAACGTCACAACGAGTTCTTAGAAACCAGACCCTTAAGCTTCGGGAGTTCCCCTAGCACAGGACTATTGATTTCTCCAAGAACTCATCTATTATGTATGAACCGTTATACTTTAAGGGTTCATTCCTGACGTCTTCCTCTGTCCAACTTTACGTCAATGCTAACAATCCAAGACACCTACCAGGTATAAATATACCTTCCCTTGCCCAAGCAAGTTAGAGGAGACCTCGACTTCAGAGGAGCCCGTATCCCGGCCTGACGCACTGAGAAGACGCTGTCATTCCTGCACACAGACGAATCCAGCTTCCAGTGTTCTGACTCCCTTCGCGGGGTGTTAGAGTTCCAGATCCGGCAGGAGATTCCCACCTCTCTCCTTCTCAAGGTATGGAGCTGACTAGAACCTAGAGGGACTCTTGGCATACCATACTTGGCATACTATACTTAACATACTCTTAGTATACCATACTAGGGAATACTTCACCTACTTCTTACCTTTCCCTACACCTAGACTAGGTTAGGTACATTGGGGTAGAACTAGCTTAGAGACGCATCGTATGAGTACTCGCATTTTTAGCTCATGTTATTTATGTACGTGAATATATGCTAAAAGATAATGCTA
Organism: Calotriton arnoldi; assembly: GCA_963921515.1. Taxonomy (NCBI): domain Eukaryota; kingdom Metazoa; phylum Chordata; class Amphibia; order Caudata; family Salamandridae; genus Calotriton; species Calotriton arnoldi. Next base: position 869,112 of record CAWUFW010006905.1, on the reverse strand, counting down.
GCGCAGTATTATTTATTTCTACTGCTTACGCTGTACATTATTTATCTTGCATACTGTCTTGTGAACATAACAGCACATATCTCTTACACGAGAAACAAGACTGTTCAGTAAAACCTTTTTATTGAAACGCCCGTCTTTCCTTTCTGTGTAACTCTGTAGAAACTAAGCATGCACGATTGACTGAGTGAAACTGTTATCTATTGTTTCCACGATTCTGAGATGTGTTCCGCTTCTAAAGGGAAAGAAAAGTTGTCATGTTTTTCGGTTGCCAGAAACTACTCCCTTCTTGTTCTCAAGGAGTTTCTAGTGGCCTCTGAGCTAGCTGGCACAAGTAATTAAGTTTAATGTACTCGATAGGGACATACCGACCTTAGTCCTATGTCAAGCCTATAGGTTATATTATTCCAATGCGCAGAGCCTATTAGGGAAATAGGAACTACACTACACTTCTTGGGCATTCTTTTTGATGTAAGATCATTTAAGGGAGTCACTATGGACCCATATCCTTTTACAAATCTTCTGTAGTTCCCAGTCAGGCCAAAGAAAGCTCTGACCTGAGTCAGGGTAGTTGGAGCAACCCATTCCATGATGGTCTGGATTTTGCTCTGTAATGGTTGAACCTGGCCTCCACCCACGAGGTGGCCCAGGTAGACAACCTTGCTCTGCCCTATCTGGCACTTAGTAGCCTTGACAGTGAGGCCTGCTTTCTGCAGAGCCTCCAAAATATTCTTTAGGTGGACCAGGTTATCCTCCCAGGTGGAGCTAAAGACAGCTATATCATCTAGATATGGTGCACTGTAGGCCTCCAAACCTATAAGGACTTTATTCACCAACCTTTGGAATGTGGCAGGTGCATTCTTCAAACCAAAGGGCATTACAATAAATTGATAATGCCCACTAGGGGTTGATAATGCTGTTTTTGGTTTGGCATCTTCAGATAGTCTGATTTGCCAATAGCCAGCAGTAAGGTCAAATGTGCTCAAGAACGTGGTGAGACCAAAGTCTCAATAAGCTCATCTGCCGTTCGAATTGGATGAGCATCAGTCCTAATGACTGCATTGAGTGCCCTGTAGTCAACACAAAACCTCATCTCTCTCTTACCACCCTGGGTGTGAGGTTTTGGTACCAAGACAACTGGACTAGCCCAAGGGTTATCGGAGGGCTCAATAACTCCTAATTCTAGCATCTTTTGGACCTCAGTCCTGATGCAGTCTCTGACATGGTCAGGCTGCCTTTAAATCTTGTTTTTAACAGGTAGACTCTCACCTGTGTCCACTTCATGGATACACCAGGTGGTCTGACTAGGAGTCAGAGAGAACATGTGTCTGTATTGATTGAGGACCTTCCTGCAATCAATCTGCTGTTGGTCAGTGAGGCTGCCTGCCAAAGCTACACCACCAACAGACCCATCATCAGGGTTCTGAGAGAGGAGATTAGGGAGAGGGTCACTCTCTTCCTCCCGTCCCTCATCAGTTGCCAGCAAGCCCATGTCAACCCTGTCAATGTATGGCTTTAGCCTGTTCACAAGGAGCACCCTGTGGGGGCTCCTGGGAGTACCGAGGTCCACCAGATAGGTGTCCTCTCCCTTCTGCTCAAGAATGGTATAGGGTCCACTCCATTTTTCTTGGAGAGCTGCTGGGGCCACAGGCTCCAACACCCACACACTCTGCCCTGGCTGAAAGACAGTCAGAACAGCCTTTTGGTCATGTCAAGCTTTTTGTAGTTCTTGACTTGCCTCAAGGTTTTTACTGGTCTTCTTCATATACTCAGCCATCCTGGAGCAGAGACCAAGTGCATAGTCCACTATGTCTTGCTTAGGAGGTTTGAGAGGTAACTCCCATCCCTCCTTCACCAGACACAAGGGACCCCTAACTGGATGTCCAAACAGAAGTTCAAAAGGGCTGTAGCCAACCCCCTTCTGTGGAACCTCTCTGTAGGCAAAGATAAGGCAGGGCAACAGGACATCCCATTTTCACCTAAGCTTTTCTGGGAGGCCCATGATCATGCCCTTGAGGGTTTTGTTGAACCTTTCAACTAACCCCTTGCATTCAGGTTGTGTGATAGGGTGTGGTGAACTTGTAGTTCACTCCACACCCCTTCCACATTGCAGTGATATAACTGGGCATGAAGATTGTACCTCTGTCAGTTAAGACCTCCTTAGGTAAACCCACTCCTGAAAGGATTCCTAGAAGGGCCCTGGCCACCAAAAGGGCGTTGGTGGTTCTAAGGGTTATTGCTTCTGGATACCTAGTGGCATGGTCCACCACCACTAGTATGTAACTATGTCCAGATGCTGTAGGAGGGTTCATGGGACAAATGCCTATCAATCCCAACCCCCTCAAAGGGAACCCCCACCACTGGTAGTGGTATGAGGGGGACCTTTGTGGTACCACCTGACTTATCACTGGCTTGAGAGGTGGTACAGGAGTGACAAAACTCCTTTGTGTCCTCAGACATGTGAGGCCAGCGAAAGTGAGGGACAAGCCTGTCCCAAGTCTTACTTTGGCCTAGGTGTCCTGCTAAGTGAATATCATGTGCCAAGATGAGTAGGAAGCCCCTAAACTTCAAAGGTATGACCAACCTCCTGGTGGCACCAGGTTTGGGGTCTCTACCCTCCGAGTATAGGAGTCCCTCATCCCAAAAGATCCTGTGGGATCCACTGATACTCCCAGCAGCCTCAGCAGCAGCTTGCTGTCTGAGGGGTTAAAGAGATGGGCAAATTTGCTGCTCCAAACTCAAGTCTGCCCTGGAAGGGCCCCCTGTCCCCAAGAACTCAACCTGATCAGGTTCCAGTTAATCTGAGACAGTTCCTTCACAGGGACTTAGATCATCTCCCTCAGGAGACTGATCTTCACACTGAGTCTGGGGGAAGACACATCCTTACCCCTCCTGTTCTTTCTCTTGGAAGGCCCTTGATCCATTGTTCCAGGATCCAGGGCCTGATCAGTGTTAGCCAGCTTGGCCTGTGACCTGGTCACAGCAAATCCATCTGCAGTGATTCCCAGCATTGCTGCATGAGTCCTTAATTGCACTTCAGCCCAATTTGAAGTTTCCAAATTATTGCCCAACAAACACTCCACTGGTAGGTCTGAGCTAACCACAACATTCTGAGGGCCAGTTACCCCTCCCCAGCTGAAATTAACAACTGTCAAGGAATGGTCAGTCCTGACATTGTTTGCATTGGTCACTTGGTACATTTCTCCAAGTATGATTTGGTCAGGGGCCACAAGATCTTTTGTCATCATAGTGACACTTGCACCTGTGTCCCTGTATGTCATGGCCTCCTTACCATTTATCAAAGGCTGCCGTCTGTATTTGACCAGGTTATTGGGACTGACAAACAAGGTGGCAAGATACATGACACTATCACAGACAAGCACAGCCTGAGCTGGAGTTCTGACTAGGCCAGAACCCATCTCAGAGCCCAGATGGGTTCTGGCCTAGTCGGGTTAACCCTACTAATCCCTTGTTCCCTGTACCACCACTTATACTTGGGCTGGGGGGCACAGTTGCCTTAGGGGCAGTGGTGGTAGGAGGATTTTCCTTGGCTTTTGGACAATCAGCATCTCTTGTCCAATGTGTTTTCTGTTTACAGCGATAACACCAAGGTTTATTTTTGCCTTTACCTTTGTTGGATTCTGACTCCCCCCAGAGGCAGGTTTTTGGGGCCCTGATCAAGACTGTTTTTGGTCTTTACCCTTGTCCCCATTGTTATCGGAAGTTTTTGAATCTGGTTTCTTTTGGTAACCACCATTGTTCTGGTTTTGCTGCTTCACCCTGGTTCTGGCCCACTTATCTGCCTTCTTTCCCAATTCTTGGGGAGAAGTCAGATCAGAGTCAACCAGGTATTGATGCAACAACTGATTTTGGCAAATATTAAGGATCTGCTCCCTCATAATCAAAATGTACAATCCCTTGACATCATTCACTTTGCTGCCAAGCAACCATCCTTCCAGAGCCTTAATGGCACTATCCACAAAGTCTACCCAATTCTGAGTCTGTGTCTTCTGGGGGTCTCTGAACTTAATCCTATACTGTTCAGTGTTTAAGCCAAACACATCAATGAGAGCACTCTTCAAGATTGAGTAGCTGTCAGCACCCTCTTCTCTAACAGTGACGAGCTTATCTCTACCTTTGTCAGCAAACGAGAGCCACAAGATAGCTGCCCACTGCTCTTGATGGACCCTCTGAACTTTACAGGCCCTCTCCAAAGCAGTTATCCATTTATGGATGTCATCCCCAACATGGTAGGGAGGGACAATCTTGCTCAGGTTCCTATTATCAAAGGATTGTTCCTTACCTCTAGGGACACTGTTGCTGCTCTAGTTCCAACTATTTCTAGCTCTCTGGACTTCTAAGGATTCTTTAACAAGGGCCAATTGCTCTTGCCTGAGCCTAAGCCTAGCTTTCTCAAGTTCAAGAAATTAGTATTCCCTATCAAAAGAGTGGTCCCTCTTGCTAGATACAGAGGTCCCAACAGACTGTCCTGAGTGATTAGATTCTGCAGAGGGAGATCTTGATCTCCTTGGTAAACTCTGCACTCTTCCAGGAGGAGTAAAGAGAGGGCCTTCATGGCCTCCTCCATCCTCCTCTTGAAGGTCTGAGGTATACAGGTGAGAACCATCAGGTTCTCCCTAGTCAGGGTTAGATTCCAGGTCATAAAAGGTGTCACCTCCTGACCTGTCTTCATTCTCTGTCCCACCCACTCTGTCCTGTTCATCTGACCCAGGAGTCTTCCTTAGGTCATCTAACAGTAACATCTCTATCAGACGTTGAGTGTTGGCACTTCTCCCCGTCTTCAGCTTTCTAGAGGCACATAGAGCTTTACATTCTTGGAATGAGAGCTCACTGTATCTAGAGGGTAGAGAGCTACTGGCATCTCCTTTAGTAGACAAACTAAGTGTGGTGAGGTGTTGCACCTACCTAACCTAGTGGGAACTAAACTCTCTGTGGTCGGAGAAAGGGTATGCTAGACCCTTGACTTACCCAACCCTAAGTTCAGTAGAACTTACTTATTCTAAGCTAGTATTATTATTATTCAATACAAATATTTATCTGGTAAAACAATGCAGGCTTGAATCCCACCGCTGCACACCAATGTGAGAAGTTGGCCTAGTATATGCTGTCAACTAATTAAAGTGGGCACCCTGTACCAGTCCAAACAACCCTTATGGTGATTTAAGAGGTCAAAGATAACCTTAGAAAGCTATCCAATTGGTAGCTGTGGAGAGCAGCCTTGAGGCTTAGTCTTGAAGGAATGTTAAGCAGCTTCTTTTACCAGAATGCAACCTTATAGTATAGGTTAAATGAAAGGAGAACCACACAGTAGTTATAAAAATATGTATTTATTAATATAACACTCTCTAGTACGCCACAGTATCTTTCACATGAAGATAATCACAAAGCACACAATACTGTAGCACAGAAACAATAGTAAATAGCACTAATACACAGTGGGCTCCAGGGGGACCACCATACCATATACTGAAATAGTGGTATATGAACCACGACTCGAGTCAAGACAGTTTCTAGAGGATATAGAATCACTAGAACCCCAAGGAACCACCCAAGGTGAGTAAGTAGGGACCCCACGGAGGACGGGTGCAGTGTGGAAACACAACTGTGTGTTCCGTACAATTCTATGGGGGAGTCGCGGTTGAAGTTTTAAAGTTTAAGGACTCTTTCCAGTGAACTTCAAAGAAACCCTGTGGAACTTAGGAAATTGGAGAGCCACTTTACCCGTGGATACCGAAGTACCAGAGTTACCTATCCCTGGGAAGCCGGGTGCCTAGGTCTGAAGTGGTGTCTGAAACCGCTGTCGAACCCAATGGAGGACTTCGAAGAAGAGCCGCTGCTGGAAGGAAGAAAAGTGTCTGTTCAATCAATCAATCAGGGAATTGTTGGCGCGCTCCTCACCCATGAGGGTCTCAAGGCGCTGTGGAGGGAGGGGAGAGGCAGGTCCATTTAACCAAAGAGCCAGGTCTTCAGGGCCTTCTTGAAGGTGTTCAGGGAGGGGGTACGTCTGATGTCAAAAGGGAGTTCATTCCAGGTCTTGGCAGCGATGTAGGAGAAGGCTCTTCCCCCCGTTTTGACTCTGCGGATGCGTGGGGTTTTGGCGAAGACGAGGTTCGTGGATCGGAGGTTCCTTTTGGGTACGTGGAAGGTAATTCTGTTGTTGAGGTAATGGGGTCCGATGTTGTGTAGGCTTTTGTAGGCGTGGGTGAGTATCTTGAAAGTCATTCTCTTCTTGACGGGGAGCAGGTGGAGATTCCGTAGGTGTTGGGTGATGTTGTTGTGTCGAGGGATACCGAGGATGAGTCTGGCGGCGGTGTTCTGTATCATCTGGAGCTTGCGGAGTAGAGACTTGTTTATGCCGGCATAGAGGGTGTTTCTGTTGTCCAGTCTGCTGCTAATGAGTGCCTGGGTGACTGTCTTCCTTGATTCAATTGAAAGTTTTACGGAGGATGTGGAGGGTGTTGAAGCAGCTGGAGGTGACGGCATTGACCCGTCGGTTCATGGAGAGGGAGGAGTCGAGTACGATGCTGAGGTTTCTGGCGTGGTCCATGGGGGTCGGGGGGCTGCCAAGGGCGGTGGGCCACCAGGTGTTGTTCCAAGCCAATGGGGTGGTTCCAAGGACGAGGACTTCTGTCTTTTCCGAGTTGAGCTTCAGGCAGCTATTTCTCATCCAGGTTGCTACGTCCTGCATTCCTTCCTGGAAGTTGAGTCTGGTGGTGGTGGTGTCCTTTAGGGGGAGAGGATGAGCTGGATGGCGGTGAGGGGGGCCATGTAGATGTTGAAGAGGGTTGGTCTGAGTGATGTTCCCTGGGGCACTGGGGCACTCCACAGTTGATTTCCGTGGGTTCAGAGAGGAAGGGTGGTGTAGTGTTGTGACTTTTCCTCTTTCTGTACTCTCTCCCTTTCCCTTTGCTGTTCAGCCTGAGCATGTGTGGAATCTTGATGATCACTTGGAATGTTGGGTGCCTGATCTGAGTCAGTTGGTGATTGCAGGCTGAGCAGCTAGGAGGCTGCTCCTGGTGGGGCGTACATACAGGCCTACTTACCATCTTGGCTATACTTTAAGCTTCTGTAACTTGAACCTGAATAAAGTTACTACTTGGAACCACAACCTGGCCTCCTGTGGACTTTGTACCTTCAACATTTTGGCGACGATCTGGTCTTCAAACCCTGCGTGAATTCAAATTTTATGGACTTACATTACTAGTAACCGTCTTACAGCAACTAAGAAACCTTCAAACCCTTCAACCACTTCTAGAAATCCAAGCTTGAAACATCTTTGTGTTTCCCACGATTTGAATTACGAACCTGCGAGTGTTTAAACTTCATTTCAACTGCTGTGGAAACCTGAACTTACAACAGTGAAAACTGACTGTACTATTGGAAACTACTTAAGAAATTTCCACTACATAAGCTTGAAACTTGAAGGTAAGGCACGTCCTCACTAGCCCCACCAGTGTCCTTCACTACCTGGACAGCCTGTTTGAGGCGTGTTATCCTTCTCAAACCTAGAGATCTCTTGAACTTCTGGTTGCAGCGTATTATTTGTTTACTGTTGTGTTACTACAGATTTTGATGTGTAATTCTAATCTACACATTTTATGATCTACCTTCATTTGCATATTATTGCCGTGGACTGTGGATATCTTGTACTTTCTGCGAACCCTTTACAATCTAAGCTGGGAGACGTTTTTTTTTTTTTAACAGCCAGCACCCAGGCAGTCTTGACATTATCTTTACTTTCTGGCATTGGTAGCCGTTTGAGTCATATTGGTGAGGTTTTTTTTTCATTACCTTAACTTTATCTGTGGGCCGTTTGCCGTTTTCCCAAGCAACATTTGAATCGGCTGACATCCGCGCGATATTGTACAGCGCGCACACACCTTACCTCATTCTGGTGAAGCTCTTGGGACGTTTTGGCATGTCACCGCCGTCTTCTAGCTGTCCTGTGATGCTGTGTTGTTCGGCGATGTTGGAAGAGCACGCACTCGATGTTAGCCACCCGGCGCTCTCTATTGCAGCGTGCCGCCATCTTGGATGCCTCATATTCGTCTTCACTCTGCTGCAAGTAAGAGCTGCTCCACTGTTCTTGGAATACTTTCACCATGATTACGGGGTTGGAGTTGCTGCTTTCCTCATTCTGGGATGCTCGAGTGCGCTGGTCCTTGCCCTTTGCTCTACGGAAGCTACTTTTGTCTATGTCGGTATTTCTGGCGAGTAACGTGAGTACTATTTATGTGTCTACAGCGCCAGTCTGCCACCATCTACGATACTCCTGTTGACATTAGCCCACCGCAGAGGATTGCTATGTTCAGCCATCGACATTTAATCTAATGTTTGCATGTGTTAAAGTCCCGTTGAGGTCATTTTTGGCCTATTTCTGCAACGTTTCGGGTGAGATTTCGCTCACCAGAGGTGCACTAGAGTTTTTATGTACTTTGGTATTTAGAACTGATTAATGTGTTCTTATTTCTTTGGTATTATCGTTGGTTATGCTGGGGTGTAATATGCACACAAGTTTTATTTACTGACCCTAGTTGTTTTCTTTCAATGTGATATTGAATGTAGTGAGTATTGCTTGCTCGCTGCTATATTGTCATGTGCCTCGTTCAATTTTGCATATTCTGCTGCCAAATACGTCTTCTTCTTGCTGGACATTTTCTAATGTCTACATCTACGTGGCATAGTTTAAAAAATTGCAACTTGGGTGAGTGTATCCCAAAACTTCTCTTGCTGTTTTGGGTGAGTGTATCCCATTACTTGAATGTTGTTTTCTGTGAGCCAGTGCATCTCAGATTTACTTCAGATGTTTTCGTGGGTGTGTGTATCCCATATTATTTTATGTCATTTATACGGGTGAGTGTATCCCGTTACATTCTTGTTGTTTATATGGGTGAGTGTATCCCTGTATTTTTACGGGTGAGTGAATCCCTGTACTTCCCTTGTGGGTGAGTGTATCCCGTATTTTGTCTGGCGTTTGTGGGTATGCATTCTTTGCGCCATTCTGTTTTTTACTTTTCATCCTTTGTTAACCACGTATGTACAATTTTTCTATTATCTGTATTTTGTGTCCTGCCACGCTTACAGTGCTGGTTCACTGTGCGCCATACGGCGGATTTGATTCACAGATCGTAGGGGTGCCGGAGACGTCTGGTGTACAAGTCGTGTACGTGTTGTATGCTTCCTGAGACTTTTGTCCTTTCAGGTGCCTGGTATACTGTTTTTACTTTGTTTTGCTTTTCCACTCCTTTGTCAGAAAGGGGATGGTGTGTGTGTGCCTTCCTATGCCACAATTTATTGATATATTGCATTGCATTTATGCCTTCTTTTATTGCATTAGTTTGCTCCATCTTTTACTCCTGTTCCATTTCTTAATGATATTATCCTACTGCGTTACATCGTTCATATGCCATTTTATTCTTGCTATCGTTTTATTGCATTTTGGACTATTTCTCTATCTATCTCCTATTGCACGTATTTGCTCTAGTGATGTATTTACTTCTTGGTATATCTTCTTGCTTTGTTTTGTTTTTCAGAGTAAAGAAAGAGGATATGTAGTGTTGTGACTTTTCCTCTTTCTGTACTCTCTCCCTTTCCCCTTGCTGTTCAGCCTGAGCATGTGTGGAATCTTGATGATCACTTGGAATGTTGGGTGCCTGATCTGAGTCAGTTGGTGATTGCAGGCTGAGCAGCTAGGAGGCTGCTCCTGGTGGGGCGTACATACAGGCCTACTTACCATCTTGGCTATACTTTAAGCTTCTGTAACTTGAACCTGAATAAAGTTACTACTTGGAACCACAACCTGGCCTCCTGTGGACTTTGTACCTTCAACAGGTGGCAGTCTGATCCTTTGGCTTCTGCCGGTAAGGAACGATCAGATCCAGTCAAGGGCAGTTCCTTGTATGCCGGCGTTGTGTAGTCTGTCAGAGAGTGTGTGGTGGGAGACGGTGTTGAATGCTGCTGATAGGTCGAGTAGGATTAGGGCTGCGGTGTGGCCTTGGTCTAGGAGGGTGCGCATGTCGTCTGTGGCAGCGAGTAGGGCGGTCTCGGTGCTGTGGTTGCTGCCGAAGCTGGATTGAGAAGGGTTGAAAATGGCATTGTCCTCGATGAACCTTGTCAGTTCTGCATTGACGGTCTTCTCTGCGACTTTCGCTGTGAAGGGGAGGAGCGAGATGGGGCGGTAGTTCTTGAGGTCCGTCTGATCCGCTGAGGGCTTCTTGAACAGGGGCCACACTTCCGCGCATTTCCAGTCCTCAGGGAAAGTGCTGCTCTGGACGGTGGAGTTGATGGTGCGTCGTAATACTGGTGCTATGGCAGTGGTGGCTCTGTGGTAGATGTGTGGTGGGCAGGGGTCTGTGGGGGCCCCCGAGTGGATGCCTTTCATGGTCGAGGCAGTGTCTTCGGTAGTGATCGGTGTCCAGGAGGAGATGGTGGACTGGGTCTCGTTGCCGGCTGGCGGCGTGGTTGGGGGGTCAGGTGTATGGTCGTTTAAGTTGTCATAGAGGTTTTTGATCTTCAGGTGGAAGTAGGATCTGAGCTTGTCGCAGAGGTCCTGGGAGAAGGTGATGTCCGTGGCTTCGCTGGGGGGTTTGGTGAACTCTTGGATGACGCTGAAGAGTTCCTTGGAGTTGCTGGAGTTGGCGAGGATTTTGTTGTGGATGAAGGACCTTTTGGTGGTTCTGATCAGTTGGTGGTATTCTGTCATGGTGTTCTTGTAGGTGGTGTCTTTTTCAGGTGTCTTGTTGTTTCTACAGTTCTTCTCCAGGCATCTGCATGTGCGTCTGGCTTCTTGGAGATCGGTGGTAAACCAGGCGGCTTTCCTGGGGCATTGTTTGTTGGAGTTGCGTAGCGGGGCGAGTTCGTCTGCGAAGTTGGAGATCCATGGGTGGAATTTCCTGGCTGCGAGTTTGGTGTTGGTTGCAGCAGTGGGGGTGTTGCAGTTGAGGGTGGAGTTGAGCTGCTCTTCTGTGATTTTGCTCCAGTTCCTTCGTGGATGGCGTGGTGCAGGTTTGGGCGGCATGGGTTTGTCGACGTGGAAGTGTATGCAGTGGTGGTCGGTCCACGGGGTCTGCTTGGTGTGACTGAAATGGATGCTGTTTCCTCCTGTGAAGATGGGGGTCGAGGGTGTGTCCTGCCTTGTGGGTGTGCGTGGTGACAAGTTGTTTCAGTCCGATGTTGGGGAGGTTGTCTCATAGGGTGGTGGAGTTGGGGTCATTGGGGTTGTCGAGGTAGAAGTTCAGGTCCCCGATGAGTATGTAGTCCATGGAGGCGATGGAATGGGGTGCGATGAGGTCGGTGATGGAGTCGGCGAAGAGGGCCCGGGGGCTCTGTAGGCGAGGATGCCGCGGAGTGTGGAGATGGGGCTGGTCTGGACCTGAAAGTACAGGTGTTTGGTGGTGAGGAAGGTGTCGCTGGAGGTGGAGGGAGTTTTTGTGCGCCATGGCAAGGCCTCCTCCTGGGTGGTTGGGGCAGTCCTTCCTCTGGATCTTGCATCTGTCTGGGATGACAATGTCGATGTCCGGGGCAGAGGAGGCGTTGGTCCATGTTTCTGTAAAGAAGGCGACGTCGGGTGAGAGGGTGTCCAGGAGGTTCCAGATTTCCACGGCATGTCTGTGCAAGGAGCACACGTTGAGGAGGATACATCTTAGGGTGTCAGTGGGGTTGGTGGACGGAGCAGTGGTGAAAGTCTGGCGGCAATGGCGGCAGGAGAACTGGCCGTGGGTCATGTTCGGCGTGGACTGCTGACAGTTGTTATTTCTTCTGCGGTTGAGTGCGAGGAGGGCGGTTGAGTCGTAGTGGTGGATGGTCAGAGATCCAGGGTTCCTGGCGCTGGCTGCGGTCAGGTCGTGGACGGGCACAGACGGGCTTGCCTTTAGCACACCTTCGGCACGCCAGCGGTGCACCCGCTGCACACGTCCGCAGCACCACCTCACAGCAGCCCACCATTAAGTAGGGGAGGGACGAGCAGCTGGGAGGCGGGAACGGGCATGGGCAGGGATGAGTGGCTGCAGGGGCAGCAGTGGCAGGGAGAGAGCTGGGCAATGCGGAACAGCACGAAACTAGGCACAGGGCACAGAGTCAAATAGCTAGACAAACAAACAAAATAAGTGGCAAACAAACAAAAAAGGAGTGGCACAGTTACAGTATTAAGCGGCAAACAACAGCGCAGGATGCAGTGAGGGGCACTGACCAGGCTGGCACGAGCTGGCAGGCTGGGGCGGGCACCGCAAGGAGCGGAATGCAGCGGCCTCCAACCCCAGGCAGGGGAGGTGAAAAGGGAGTCAGCGGTGAGGCAAGGCACAGCGGAGATGCTGGGGAGAGAGCAGATCTCAGACCAGAGGTCAGAGGTCTTGCTCGCACTCCCCTGCAGCGGCCACCATTAAGTAGGGGAGGGGAGGGAAGAGCAGCTTGGAGGCAGGAACAGGTGTTGGCAAGGGGGAGGGGCTGCATGGACAGCAGCGGCAGGGAGAGAGCCGTGCAATGCAGAACAGCACGAAACTAGGCACAGGGTCAAACAGCTAGACAAACAAACAAAATGAGTGGCAAACAAACAAAAAGGAGTGGCACAGTTACACTATTAAGCGGCAAACAACAGCGCATGATGCAGTTAGGGGCACTGACCAGGCTGGCACGAGCTGGCATGCTGGGGCGGGCACCACAAGGAGAGGAGTGGAACGGCCTCGAACCCAACACAGGGGAGGTAAAAAACGGAATCAGCGGCGAGGCAAGGCACAGCGGAGCTGCTGGGGTGAGAGCAGATTTCAGACCAGAGGTCAGAGGTCTTGCTCCGTTGGAATCCAAAGGTGGATTCTTGTTGAAGAGTACCTGAAAGCAGAGGGGACAGAGTCTGGGTCACTCAGGGGTGACCAGGGGCTCAGTAGACAAATACCCGCCGATATCGGGTGCTTCAGGTGCTTTGAGGAGGTTCTTGACTCTGCAGCCACAGGGACCAGGCGACATCGAGGATGACCAGGAGCTGTATACAAGCTGTCCCACAAAGGAAGTCGAGTACTGAGGGTTCGGTGTCCGGCGGGAGCACCAACAAGCCTTGGCAATGGCAAACATTGTAGAAGGTCAAGGGAGTTACGGTTCGGACCAACAAGGTCCAGGAGACTCACCAAACACAGGGGAGTCAGGGCAGGCCTGGAGCACCCAGGGGAGCCCAAGAAAAGCACAGGTGACCCTCAAATGGACCCACTGGCCGGAGGCACAGGAGTCGCAAGAGGACCTCAAGCGATTTCACCAAGCAGCAGCCCACGGAGCACTCGGTGCAAGAGGCTGGAGTTCTTGGTAGGAAATGGTGCCAGAGCTTGGGGCTACTCGGAGCCCAATGCACTTGCTCGGGAAACGCCAACAAGCATATGCACTTACAAATGAACGCAGTGCACAGGGGTACGGGTATTGCAGCCCCCACGAGGGATTCTGACCTCAAACTCAGTAAGAGGGCAGCTTGGACCTCTAGGGACTTAGAAACCCACCTCCTGTGTTGCTGAAACTTTTGGAGTCCGTAGAAGCTCAGAAGCAGCAGACTGGTCAGTTGCGATGTGGTGCCTGCGGTTGCAGGGGAGTGACTCCTTCACTCCAAGGGAGACATCTTCAGTTGTCCTTGATGCACAGGTCCTGCACGAAAATTGTATGGTGCACGGGCAAAGACTGAATGGGAGACGAAGTCGGGCCCAATTGAAGTCCAGCGAAGTCCAGATTGTCCAGACGGTCGAAGTTCAGTGGTTTCTGGTTCAGAATCTTGTCCACGTCGAATCTAGGCTCCAAAAGTGCTTACAGCCAGGTAAGCCCTTTTGTACCCACGGGAGATGGTTGGACAGATTCAGGGGAGGGTCTGGACAGTGGGGAAGTTACTCCCATGTCCTTTGTCCAGTTTCACGCCAGAGCAGGAGCCAATGGCTGCCAGGACTGGTTTGAACAGGACTATGCACAGGGATACCAAATGTGCCCGTCATGCAGACTTTCAGTCGCTGGCAAGCGCACTCACCCAGCCCTAATACACTAAATCCCTTCTGGTAGGTGGTCACACCTCCCTGTGACAGGATGCCTATTGTTCTGCCTTCCCCTGCTCGAGCTTGGCTCAGCAGAAGGAGGGCAGAAATGTGTCTCTCGTTGACAGCAACCATTTTGTGCTGCCGGGGACTAGAAGGCTGGTAGCGGGAACACCAGGGACTCAACAAAGCTCGTTTCTGAGCGGTGGAATCATACTTCCCACCGGTGTGGGGGTATGATTCCACAATGTTTCACACCAAAGACGATAGGGTTACTTTCAGCCGTTTTAGAGTTGGTCATCACGCGGTCGCATAATGCCACTCTATATGTCGTAAATGGCTGATGCACTGACAACGGGGAGAATGGACTCCGTAGGCTGCAGGGGTGTTCTGCTCATGCAGTGGCACCCTCTCACTTAGAACCAAGCATCCTGCCTTCAGAATTGTTAATGCCTGCTATAGGGGTAACTTATAGGTTTTAAGTGCAGTGACCCTTAGATATTGTAAACCTATATCTAAAGAAAGTGGTGCATGAACCTTCTTACACAGGTGGCAATGGCAGGCATGTAGTTCCATTTTGCATGGCCTCTCATGGGTGGCATAATACATGCTTCAGCCCATGGGAGGCCTCTGGGGTACCTATGCCCTGGGTACATGGTACCATATATTAGGGACTGACAAGGGTACCCCAGTATCCAATCTGGAGTGTACCTAAGTACATGACATAACAGTTTAGGGAGAAAGCAGATAGACTGGGGTCCTGATTAGCAGGATCCCAGTCAGACTAGTCAAAAACAGTATCATATGAAGCAAAAAGTGGGGGTAACCATAAGAAGCAGATCCTACTTTCCTACATCCCCATAACGCATCACCTGGTAGGCAAAGTAGTTTTGGCTTATTCTCAGGTCTACCATTTATGGTAAATCTGGGAATGTGTCAAAATCTATTGATTTTGAATGGGAACACCCACACACCACACTTGGAACATCTTCCTAGGGCAGAGCAATGCAATGCAATGCTTTGTGCTGTGTTGCATTACTCTTGATTTATAACGCCACTCAGGGCCACTCAGGATGACCTTGCATAGGTTAATGAATAGCATCTTAAGGGTTGCACTTCTTTTGTATAATTATGGCCTTGAATGTATCATTTTATGGTGTAATGCAGAATAAAGAAATTTTGATGATTATTACCGTTTTATCACAGGTCACCACACAGTGGAAATATTTCTTAGGGACATATTAACAATGATTATTAGTGCATCTATTTACTCCACTTCAGTGCTTCCTTCTTCGAAGCAGGCAATCACCATCCTGCTATTGAACAAACAGGGATCAGAAGTCTGCAACAGTAATAACCCACATCTTCATTTTCCGTAGCAATATAAATTTTAGAAACAAATGTAACCAGTACAATCTACACCTACCTGGAGAAAAAAAGGTGTACTTTCAGCCGTACATAGATTATTTCACAGAACACAAACAGCACTGATTGAGGTGGTTTGTAATGCAACTTGATAATTTTTGAGTTCTTAGATGAATAAGTTGACTACAGGTTTCAGCACCTCAAACCTTTGCATAAAATCAATCCTTTTCTTTCTGTGGATTGCAGGAAGGTATTCTACAGTGCCCTCATTTATTTATTTATATAGCACGAACAAGTCCCTTTTGGGAAACATGGGGGCAGATTTACAAGCCCCTTACGCCAATTTTGCGCCGCCGTTGCATCACTTTTGTGACGCAGCGGCGGCGCAAATCATGCGCCATGCTGCGGGGGATTTACAACGTGACGCATCTAGGGAGATGCGTCACGTTGTAAAGCCCTGCGCCACATGAAACCTGCGTCCAGGTTTCATGTGGGCGTGCCGGCGCAGGGGGGCGTTCCTGCGTAAGAAGCCCCGTAAGAGTGACGCAGTGAAATCTACAAGATTTCACGGAGTCACTTTTACGTCCCTGTTGCATCAAATTCTTACGCCTGCTTCAAGCAGGCGTAAGGAGTGACGCAGCATGTTAGGTATAGGGCACCCCTGAGCAGTACTGGAGTTACGTCGCACTTGCGACACGACTCCAGTACTGCGCCACCCTTCCGCCGACAGATGCGTCACGGATCTGTTTATCCTTGCGCCATGATGCGCCGCATTGTAAATGCGGCGCATCTGTGGTGGCGCAAGGGTAAACTTGCGTCACGCATCTTCCCTGGCGCATCCCTGCTGATTTGCAGGGATGCGCCAGGGAACGTAAATCTGCCCCAGAGTGCTTTACAAGAATATTAAGTATTAAGGAAGGTATGATACAAAACGGTAGGCAATATACAAAAGCAACATATAAATAAATCATGTATGGGCAAAGTCCGATACATTTCAGCACGGTGCATAAATAGCAAGGAAATGCAGGAGAAACAATGTGGGCCTCAGTGGAATGGACAAAGGCGTGGCAAGGAGCCAAGGCAGACAAGCAGGAAAGAGACAGTCATGAGGTTGAGGGAGGTTTGTCCTCGATGTGAGAGGAATTTATTGGATAGTAGAGATTTCTTGAAGATGGGTGGAGATGGGTTGTATCTGATCTCGGAGGGGAGAGAATTCCAGATTTTCAGAGCAATTCTGTAGAAGGATCGGTTGTAGGTTTTCTTTTTGTTTAATCTTTGTTATTTGAGTAATAGGGAGCTTGTGCTTTTAGAAGGGCTGTTTCCACCCGATAGGTTCAGTTTGTGGGTCAGGTAAAAGGGGTATTGTGATGTAGCGCTTTAGGTGTAATACATGAAATTTTTAGATGGATCCTAGCCTCGTAGAGTATCCAAATGAGTGATTATAGGTCAGGGGTGATATGATCACTTTTTTGACCCAGTGATGAGTCTGGTGGGCGCATTAAAAGTAGCCTTCAGCAGTGCAAGTGTGATTTTTGGAGGCCTACAAGTGTAGCACTACCATCATCTAATTTCGGCAGTACAAGAGCTTGAACTGCTGTTTTGAGGTCTGACAAGGGATGGAAAGGTTTGAGTTTCCTTACTGTGGTGGTAGCACTGACATGCCTTTGCATGGAGAGGGCATTGTCCAAGGTAATACCTAAGGATTTTGCTGAGTCAATGATGTGTTGTGTACAGTTCAAGCAAGTGAGATGTGGGAACCAGTCTTGAATGCTAGAGGTAATGGTGGGAGGTGAGATCAATAGGAATTCTGTTTTGAGGCCTTGTAGGTTACGAGTCAACCAATAATGTATTTTTGTCAGGATGTTATTCAGGATATTGATGTCGTCGTGAGAGGCAAATTTCATGTAGTGCTGAGTCATCTGCATACATGTGGTAGGAGATGTGTGTGAGTTTGAAGATTTCAGTTAGTTACTCCATTTATAGATTAAACAATGTCAGGGAGAGAGTAGAACATTGGGGTACGCCAATCGGAAAGAGCATGGTTGATTAGAATGCACTGAGATCTGTTGTGAAGGAAAAAGGAGAACCATTATAGCACAGTACCGGAGAGGCCCATCCTGTGTTCTAATAAGTTCAAAAGGGTATCATGATTAACCGTGTCGAACGCTGCTGACCGGTCAAGTAGGATTAGTAGGCAAGCTTCATCCTGGTCAAGTGAGCGTAGGGCATCATCAACAATGTGGAACAGTGCCTTTTTGTGCTATGACCCGGTCAGAAGCCAGATTGGCATTAGCAGAAGAGTTGGAATTGTTCAATGCGATTGCGAAGCTGTATGTGCATGCATTTTTCTAAGAGTTTGGCTAACACTGTGATGTTGTAGATGGGGCGATAGTTGTTAGGGTCAGACTGGTTGGAATTGGTTTTTTTTGTATATGAGTAATCTGGCCACTTTTGAGGCAGTCAGGTATGGAACCATTGGATGAGTGCAGCATTGATAACCATTGTCCATAAAGGCAGTAGGAAGTGAATGGAGTCATTGAGAATTTTAGTGGGAAGAGGATTGTTGAAGTGGTTGGAGTATATCAGAGAGGTCAGAAGTTATAAGATATAGGGGGATATTCTCAAGAACGTGCGATAATCATCGCCAAAAAAGGCTAACGCACGTTTTCATATCGCCGTCTAGCGTGGGAAAATAACTCTGTGTTAACGTCGTATTCTCAACATGGCGGTAACATGCGATAGTCTCCCAATAACGCGTCAAATGGCCGCAATAACATCACCAGGACGGCGATAAAAATCCAAACCCGAACGCGGAAAAAGTCGCGATGGGCCCAACCGCGATACCAAACCAGCGATAAGCTGCGCCAGCCTACAAGTCCCACAAGTCAGGCGGCCAAAATCACTATAAAAGCGGCAACCAAAAACACAAACAAGACCCAAACAACTGCGAAGCACCATTGAGGTAGCCGGAGCAAGAACAGAGGAGAACCAGAACCCCACAAGCCCCATGGAGGACCAGCCTGGGACCATCAGTGGGGAGACGGTGGCAGGAGTCGGGGGACCGGACACTGCACAACATGACCTGAGCCAACAGCAACAGGGTGAGTAATGACCAGGTACTGGGGGGACGGGGGGAGTTGGGCACAATGGCACACATGCACAAGTAAGTATAGCACATCTGCGGACAAACCATGCCCAAGAGTCACAACTCCGACCAAGGGCCCAATTTACCCAAGTCTGCAACAGCTCAGCACTGCATAAGCACAGAAGTGAAAGGCACACCGCCTGAAAGGGATAAGGGCCAGCAAAATCAGACCCGAAGGGGCAAATCACCCACAATGCAGCACACACACAAGATGCAGAGCACCCCAACTTTGACAACAATGTGGTACAAACTGCAACACTTTCACAACAGAACAGAGGACACAACTGCTGCCGCCTGAGTTTAGAAAATGGCCATTCGCATTTGGCACAGCAGGAAACTGTGAGATGAAAATGTACAAGCACAACCTCACATCCCTGATGGTGTAGAAATACCAAGTGTCCCGCTTCAAATAGGCGTCTCCTCATACACAGTCACAATGTACATTGCCATGCAGTCTGACAGTAAACTTGCACAATGCGTGAACATACATGTGAACACAATGTCAATCTGCATTTCCCTTCACATTACAGAAGGAGAATCAACACCTCCTGCAGAGCAGACCCAGCAACACAGCACTGATGATGAAGAGGACCTCCCCAACATCTACACCTACGCACTCCAACAGCTCAGGGAAAGCTCCGGCACATCACCTCCAGGAGCAGGGCAGCCCGGCTGCATCCATGAGACCCCACCCCCTGCACAGGCCACACACCTGGAAGCACCCACCACCACAGCCGTCTCCCAGGATCCCCACGACCAACATATGGCCCCCCAACACCGTGTGTTAGGGTGCCAGGAGGAGATGTCTGACCAGCTGCGGGTGGGGTTCGACCTCATGGCAGCCAAACTGGATGAAATACGTGGGTGTCTAAGTCCCATCAGGGACCACTCACAGTCCCTAACTGACACCCACTGTCCGCTCCTTGCTCTACAACAAGCCATGGCTGACATTGCTGGACTCATGACTCTAAGGCAAGAACAACTGTCCAGTCAGATTGGCCCCAGCGATGTCATCCATGAGTTGGGACACATAAGGAGAATGATGGAGAGCTTGGAGCGGATGCAGGCGGAAAGAATGTGTGCCACGGCTGCACACCAGCGAGATGTAGCTGTGAACTTCCATGCCCTGCAGATCCTCGTCATGGCATTGCCACCACAAGGCCTGGCGCGGATGGATGCTGGTGCCACTACTACATCCACATCTCCTCCCCCTGAAGCCACACAGTGCGGCAGATTTCCCACCTCCGTCCCCTGATGTGTCACTGCCACACAGTGATGCAGACAGAACACCACCACCCGCATGTGAGGCACCTGACACATCAGAGGACGAAGATGATGATGAATCTGGCTTTGTGGATAGAATCAAGTGTTAGCATTCATCTCCGGCATATGGCCGTGTTCAGCTTGGTTCTGCCCTCTGCATCATGCCCTGGAATAACACCTCCCACTGTTCCCCCCATACACCGAGCGACACTCACCTTGGACCTCGACATGGACTGCCATATTTGGTGTGGTTACCAATGACACAGCCATCACACTGCGGACTGTAGTCTTCCACTCCCTATGAACTTGTCAATCCTGAAAGGACTCTGGCTGGCCCTCCAAGGGGCAACAATGTAAAGTGGAGTTTGCATGGCCCTGTACTGGCCCAGCTTCAACACTCCACTGAATGTGAATAAAACATCCCAATTTACACTGATGTGTCATGGCCATGACCATTTAAGAATGAAAGTATGGATTAATGTAGGGACAGTGGTTCCACAAAAGAGGCACTCCCTGGGTAATGCTATCAATGCGCATGTATGGCCGTGACCCAGATAGGCATTGAGACACACATTGTCATTCAAATCAACACTCATCAGAGTTGAATACAAGTAAAGCTGCGTAGACTTTATTAGCATATGCATGTCAGTACGGGCAAGATAAGTGCCACAACATGCAGACCAATGCAGCAGTATGTCAGAATGAGGAACCTTGCCAAGCGCCGCTGTCCACTCCGGGGGAGTGCCTCATCTTTCACAGGTGTGTGTTAACACGCATTGTTGTCTGCTCATGTTTTCGGAGTCTAGGCGAGTGCAGCCATGTCCACTGTTGTTGTGGGATATGTGACCAGATCTCCAAGATGCAACAAGGAGTCGGGACATGTGCAATGTGTTCCAATCAGTTGTGGCTGCAGGTACGTAGTTACTTGTTCATGAAAGCGATTGCAGCTTCCTAGGCTAACATTTCCAACATGAGGTCGGTGTCGACTTCATCAAACAGGACGGCGAGGCGATCCATTAGCAGGTCCGGACAGATGTGCTGCATCCACCCCCTTTCACCAATTAGCACTACAGCCCAATATGGGAGCGGTTCAATGTGGTCACTGCACACGAGGATTTGTGCAATCTCCCAGGTCCAGCTGCCAGCATGTATGCCAAGTATCAAGGCATCCCATAAACGGATATCACGGTGACACTCCTGGTTGTGGGCCAACAGGGGGCGCACACACATGTCAAAATCCAGTTCAGCTACCGTCCTGTTGGATAGGCAGACATCCATGGACCACTCGAACATGCACGATCGACAATGCAACACAGACTGAATGCAGGTGACGTTGGCAAGGCGGAAGCTTAGCCGGTAACTGATCCGCAGCAGTGCCAATAGCAGTGCCCCCAGTGAATGCAGCATTCGTGCACGGTACAGTTCCACGTGACAGGGGTTGTGCATGTGTCCGGGATGTTCGGCCATTGCGTTAGTGGCCCTTGTGGAAGCGGCACTGTTCTGACCTGCGCCAGTTCTGTGGACGAAATGCCACATCTCATATCAATGAGTTGTTATAGTGTGCACCGGTTGTACGCCTGGGATGTTGTGGGAGTAAGTGTGAAGGCCATTCCATGCAAGATAACTTCGAGCAAGGACTTCTGTGTGTGGGGTGTGTATACATTGGTCTTTCGTCCGGCTGTGCGTAGTGGGGGAGTCGTCATCAGCTGCTATAGTATCTGTCAGGGGGTGCCGGGCACATGCAATTCCGAGGTCGGAGGTGCAGATGTGCTTCCGCCTGATAGTTCAGACAAAGGAGCTTTCATCCCTAGTGTAAGTTTGTTATCTGCTTGCATTCATGGGATGTGAAGTGGCTTGTTGGGGGTGGGGTGGGATGAGTGGGACTTTGTGATTCATTATTGACATGACTTGCATGTGGCATATGAGCGGCATCACTGTGTGTTACGTTGCCTCAGAGCTGCTCCTCCCTCCCCCTGTACCCATTTACTTATGTGCGCTGCGCGATTGCATCACTTGCACTCCTACGGCACAGTATTGTCATGCCTGTCTGCGCATGTCCACAATCCTGATAACGACACTGTGATGTTGGCCGTTGAAGGTGGTGGGCCACATGAGTGTAGGCCTATGTAAAGGATAGGGCAGACACAGATGTAGAGTACATGCCTGGCTGAACTGGCGCTGCTAATGTGGCTGGGCATTTTGCTCATGCTGCGGCAATACAGTTACACACAACACTTGGCACGTATGATCCTGGACCCCGAGCAGTCTTGCGCTCCTTCATTACTCCGTTCATGCGAGCCCGCCCTCCGGGTGCATGCAACATTGCAACATTGTCGCTTACAGAGGGGGACGACTTAGCTACATGTCCTAGCTATTACCCACTGCCTGAGGTGACATGGTTGCGTCCGCTGTCCACAGCACAATGTAATGTGGTAGGGCCCGGGGCCATCATTCATGCAGAATGACCACACGGAAAAACTTGGATAGATAGTGGAACTGGCTACGGGCACGTGCGCCCGGCCCTTTTAATTACCAGGATCACACATCCAGTGACGCCTGTGCTGGATGGGTGTGGGGTGAGTGTGAGCCAGCCCTCAGTGAGTGGTTGGTGCTGGCAACAACTTGAACAGTGATCACTATTAGAGCGGAAACAGAAAACACCAACATAACACTAACAACTGCGAAGCAACATGGAGGTAGCCGGAGCAAGTACAGAGGTCACCCAATATTCAATCAGAAGGGGCCATGACTTGTGGTGCACTGAGATAGTGGCACCAGAGCTGGGCGTGCTCATGTGAAGAAATTGTGTCCCTTCGGGATATTCCTGCCGCAGCTGCAGTGGGGTGTGTTACACCTGCCTCATCTTCATCATCATCGTCCCAGGTCTTCCACACTGCCTGAGGTGACATTGTTGCGTCCGCTGTCCACAGCACATGACTCAATCATAAAGGGTCTGTGAGCTGTGGTGCACAGTTGGTGGCACCTGTGGCACTCAGGGGGTGCGCAGCCAGCGATGATGCATGGTCCGGGCGGGCCGCACTGGGAGAAATGTCTTTTGCCTATTGAATTCTGCCTCAATATGGCCACGTGGCGTTGACTTGTGGTACACAGAGTTAGTGGCACCTGTGGCACTCAGGGGGTGCGCAGCCAGCGATGATGCGTGGTCCGGGTGGGCCGCACTGGGAGCAATGTCTTTTGCCTATTGAATTCTGCCTCAATATGGCCACGTGGCGTTGACTTGTGGTGCACAGAGTTAGTGGCACCTGTGGCGCTCAGGGGGTGCGCAGCCAGCGATGATGCGTGGTCCGGGCGGGCCGCACTGTGGTCAATGTCTGTTGCCTACTGAACTGCGTCATCTGCAATCCTGACTCGATCTGAATTGTGAGCCCTGCTGACCACAGTGTAGGCCAGAGGCAGTATCCAGCACACACATAACTCCGTGGTGCTGTGCAGCTGGGTGCGCTGGGGGCCTGTGTCGTGGAAGCCAGCGTTCAGCTGAGGAGGCTGGCGGTCACGGCAGCGGACTCATGGCAGGGTGAGGGGCACCGCCCTGGCAGATGCGTTGGCCATCCCGGAAGTGAACCACGCCCAGAGCCCCGGCCTATTTATTCACATTCCTACGCTGGGCTGGCGTACGCAGGACAAGCCCACTCCGCTTACGCTTACAGGGGGGGATGGCACAGCTACATGACCAAGGTCTTCCCCACTGCCTGAGGTAACATGGTTGCGTCCACTGTCCACGCCACTGCAAACACCTCAGTATATGTCCATATGGATAGGTCTGTGCTCTGCATACTGAGGTCTGTCCAGCACATCACCGCCACACTTGGCATTGTGTGCATTCTTATTCATGGGTGACTTGCCTCCTTCACACATACTTGGTTCCCACCTCTCCCCACATTCTGCTATTGTGTGGCTGAGGGGCCATGCCGTTTTCGGAACGTCCGCTGTCCTGTTCTGCGCTGCCTCGGTGGTAGTAGGGGGATGGTCCGGGGGGGGCTGAGGGTGGTGGCTGTGGGTGTTGTGACCCTCTTGGGTCTCCGAGCTGCATGATCAGTGTCTCCATGGCATCTGTTGGTCTTCAGATGTGGCGCTGGGCTGGGCTCCCTTTCTACTGCAGTTTGTCGTCCTGCTTAACACCAGTAAAAGGCAGGTGTTAAATCCCTGCTGC
Source organism: Calotriton arnoldi (assembly GCA_963921515.1). NCBI lineage: Eukaryota > Metazoa > Chordata > Amphibia > Caudata > Salamandridae > Calotriton > Calotriton arnoldi. Next base: position 845,159 of record CAWUFW010006905.1, on the reverse strand, counting down.
TAACGCGCCTTATCGCCTGTTTTTGGTTTGCATCGCAGATCTGGCTGGAAGTTGAGAATATCGCGAAGTGGTGTTTTTGTGTGTTTTTGCACGGGAACGCCTACTCTGCATATCATTAGCGTTAGTTGTCTCTCTCATCCGTGGCAATGTTTTTTGCGGCAGCTATTGCTGGTAAACTGGTGATGTGGGCAGTTTGCACCAGCTTGGGAATTGTGCAATAAATCTTTCGCCACTTTTGCTGCGCTAAAGTGCCGATAACTCGGCGATAAGTCCTTGAGAATATGCCCCATAATCTTTATTGAAGGTCTTAAGGCTAGACTAGGGGGCAGTGTTTTTGTGTGTGCGGGGGGGGGGTTTCTGGTGCATTTGCCCTGGACGAGTGGAGTGGGGAGTAATGGGGGGGTCACATTGTAGAAGTTTCAAAGCATGCTGGATATCGGTGGTGATTAGCATGGTTTTCTCAGCAAAGAAGGAGGCAAAGATGTTGCAGTTAGGCAGTAATTTATTGTCAGAGGATGAGGGATTCCTTTTGAGAGTTGTTTGGTTTTTAATGATTTCAAACACTTTTCTTTGGCCGATTAGTAGCTGTGCCAAGTTGGTTTTGGATGAATGCTGCTTTGGTGCTCCTGATGTGAGGGTGTGTGTCTCCATGCTCTTTCTGCCAGTTTGAGGTGTCTGTGTGCTTCGTTGAGGTTACAATTGAACCAGGGTTGGATCTTTTAGACGGGATTCTCTTTAGATGTAAAGGGGCGAAGGTGTCCTAGACTTTTGACATGGAATTGGTATAGTGTTCAGTGAGATCATAAGTGTCATACATAGAGGAGAGCAGGAGCAAGATGTCTTTGCTAAGAGGCAACAAGGTGAGTGGGCTAATGTTGTGGGTGTCTCGAACCCAAAAGTTTGCTTTTACAGGTTGACCCTTGGTGGTAATTGCCCTTTTGGAAATGAGGAAGGTGGTGCAGTGGTGGTCGGTCTAGTCCGAAAGTAGGATAGATTCAATGTGTATGGTGTTCTCTTTTCTGATGATTAAATCTAAGGTGGCTCTTTTGATATGGGCCGGGCTGGTGCAGGTTTGGATAAGATTGAGGTCCTGACAGAAGGATTTGAAACAGTTTACAAGAGGGTTGCTGGAGTTGTTACAGTGAATGTTGAAGTCGCCAAGAAAAATCTGGTTGTTATGTTCATCATTATTAAAGCATATACTCACCATGATCTTTTCAATGAACATGTAATTATCTCTAGGTGGGTGGTAAAACGTGTGAAAAAACAGACTGAGTTGTCAGTTTTGGTGATGTTGATCCTAAGGTATTCGCCGGAAGGCAGTGACCGAGCCTGTGATTGTTTCAATGATAGTGTGGACCTATATATACATGATAGGCCACCCCCTGAGTGCCCTGGTCAGTGTATTCTGAAAATTTCATGACTGGGGAAGACTAGTGTGTCAAGACTTGGGGAGGAGGATTCGTTCAGCCAAGTTTCAGAGAGTATAAGAATGTCAAGGTTAAGTATGAGATCGGCTAAGTCCACATCATGTTTCACAGCTGAACGAAAATTGAGTAACGAGCAGTTAAGGGTTGTTTTGGAGGTAGTCATAGAAGTATGAGAGATGGGAACTTGTTTGAGGTTTGCTTTGTTTATATACCTAGTCCTGTGGTGGGGTACCCTGAGAGGGTGATTGCTAATAGTCTCACATGTTATAGTAGCTGTAACATGTTTGGCCGGGGTATGTTTATAAGTGTCTAGGAGGAAGAGTATGTCAGTTCAATAACTGTCTGGCTAGTCTATTGGGTAGGGAGGAATGGCTGTGGTTCCGTGTGGAACTCCAGCAAGGATGAGTGACCATGGAGTAGGCAGGGATATTAGCAGAGTAGCAATTGGGGGTTTGAGTGTTGTAAGTATGGGGGTGAGTCGAATGAGCGTTCCACATGTGTTCAAGGTTAGAGGTGATATGAGCTAGTTTAAGGATGTCCATCCTAATCAGCTGCAGTTCAGATTTTATAGTGTCAAGCATGGAGTAAGTGTAGTGACTCCAAATATTTTCCTGGCTGGGGAAGCACTGTATTGTAGAGAGCTAGCCGAGTCAGGGCAGTTGGAAGAGCTGGCATAGGTGGGGTCCACAATTGGAGCCTTGGTAACAGTAGTTTGGGTGCAATCACAATCCTGGTAATGGTTGGTTTAGAGGGGGTGGTTGATGTGGTGATCCTGTTGAAGGGAGTGTTGGTGCAGGGGTCTGTTGGAGAATGGGAAGTGAAGGTGTTGAGTTGTTGTTGACGAGGGGGAGTGCCAGCATAGTGGCTGGAAGAGGGGTTGTGTTGGGCTGCAGTGATGTCCCATCGATAAATGGGTGTTTGCAGGTGGGGAAGGGTGTGGTGGAAATGAGGTTGTCAGATGGAGATGAGTCAGAGTGGAGTTATAAGGGGGCAGGCGGGGCAAAGGCTCTGTCTAATTTGTTTTGGAGGTAGGAGAAAAGATCAGCGAAGAGTTCCAGGTTGTGGTCTGAAGATTGGATGAGCATGGTGCCATTGTTGTATATAGGGATGGTGGCAAATGCATTTTTACAGCATGCAGTGTGCTATAGTAAGTTTATGGCTGTGAGGAGTTTTCTTAGTTTTGGTGGTGTTAAATGAAGAAGATAAGGTTATTCTCAAATGAGCACGTCAATTGGTGGAGAAGATGAGGCAATTCAGTAGGGTACCCCTGTTATAGCGGGGGTAGCGGTCCACAATAAGATTTCTTTTTTATGGTGGAGGATTTTATATACGAGATTTCTCATGGGGTTTTTGATTAGGTTGGGAGAGTAGTTTATTAAGAAAGAGTCATTTCCTGCAGGGGATTGTAGGGCGTTCAACTTACTGGCATACAGAGAAACCATGTTGGATGATGTGGGTAGGAGGGAGCTGGGAAGACACGAAGGGGGCTTCATCAAGATGGATGCCCTTTTGGGAGCAGGAGTGAGCACTGCTGAGTGGTGATGTAGGGGGGATCCTTCTCCATGTATGTTACCAAGACCTTTCAAAATGGTCTTAATGTTCCATTTTGGAGTCTAGTCCCAGTAGGTGTCAGAAAGCAAAAAGAAATGTTTGTGCCCGTTTGGGTGCAGGAATGGAAGAACAGAGTAGAATGATGAAACCATTATAAAGGTACAATGTAAATATAGGTGAGGTGCTTTTCACGACAAGGGCAGCAGCTGCTGGGGTAAGAAAACTCAAGATTTGAGGGAGTCAAGTAGATCCCGGTCTGACTAGGAGCCATACATCAAGGTGACCAGTGCAAGGCTCATACATATTTAACACATATCCTGCAAGATTTTATCTGCACCGCCGCCAGAAGTCATACAGTGTAGATACTTAATACAACTATCTTGCTGGCTGACATTTTTCAGGCCCAGGCCACAAGTCTATAAGATGCTTAGAGTATATAGTCTTTTGTTTTAATGGAGTTGACTCAGGTTAGCTATAGTGCATAGGAACATATTTCAGGAGGCAGACATGCAAGTGATCCAAATGGGACAGAGAATTCTGTTGAACAGATAAAGGTAAAACATACAAAATATAAAGAATTTGAATTATCAGATCATAAGAGTCATAGCCATATATAGCTAAACAGGCATATGCCCAAGATAATGGATCAATAACATAATGGGGAAGGTCCCAAGAGAGGTCTCCATAGAATGCATAGCAGAAATGTAGCAGCATCATGCAGAACCTGGAGGTGGTAGAGAAGCTGCAGGAAGAAGGGTCCAGGATCGGGTGGTGGGTGGTGGGTGAACAGAGCAGGGAGTAGGGATGAGGTCCCACCCCCCTAATTTGAACAATCCCAGGGAACAAACGAGTGAGGTAGGAGTGAGAAGGAGCAGGATGCAACCAGCTCAGTTGCAAGGGACAGCCCTTGAAACAAGGGGTGGGTTGGGGTAGGTGAGGAAGGTCAGTACCTCACTGAAAGGGTTGTCTCCTTCCAAACAACGCTGAAATGCCCCAGAGAAAGCACTGGTGGGGGGCAGAGCTTCAAACGGCAGCTTCGATGTTGCAGGCAGAACAGTGGAGACACTTAAAGAGGTCATCAGAGCTGAATTAAAATAGGCTCAGCTGCACAGGGTGGCACTGGATGTGAGAGGTGGGCTGGGGAGGAAGAGGACAGCCATTACCTCAAGCATCAAACATCAGCAGCGATCTTGTATCAAAAACTGTTGTAGAGCTGCTGAAATTCAGTTGAGGCAAATTTGGTTAGGGGTGCAAGACAACGGCATGATCACGGACAGGGTGAGGGATAGTCGGACCCACTCACTTCAGTCAAATGGCAGGCTCCTTCTTCAAGAGCCAGATGGTCCAGTTATCGGGTGGGTGTGAGGGGTTTGGTGCTTGCAGCACCGGAAAACCCGCAGTCAAACCCACCAGACTGAGGATCAAACAAGGTCCTGCGCAAGTGAGAGCCAACTGCCTTAACTTGGCTCACTCTCGGGTGCTCACCTTGAGCTTGGCCTAGCCAGAAAAGAGGCAAGCATCATGAACAGTCTAGGAGCAAGGAAACGGGCACTGCTTGAATAGTAAGCTATTCAAAGTGTCCGGAGATGTAAGTGGCAGCGCCACCTACGGCGGTGGGGCTTCAGAGACCAGCTAATGCAGAGATATTCACTAAAAAGTGATCCCAAGCCAGGAAGTCTAATACAGGGCGACCTGCTTACAGCATCATTGCACATCTAGATTACTTGAATGTTCTTTACCAAGGAGAACTTAGGAAATACATCTATAAAGTACAATTAATGCAAAATCTGGCAGCTCACAGTCAGATGTACTCACGCCACATACCCATTGGTAAGACACCCACTAGGGAAATGAGCACAGTTAACATAATAATAACATAATAATAACATATCTATCACCAGCCAACGGTTCGCATGTGGCAGACTATAGTGTTGGTAGAAAGAGATATATCTGCCGTAAACGCACAGATATTTACTACGGGCCTGATTCACAAAGGTAAACTTAGACCAAAAGTCGAAGTTTAGACCTGAAGTCTAACTTTACTCTACTACTAAAGTTAGACTTTTGGCCTAAGTTTAGACGTGAAGTCCAACTTAGACCTAAAGTCTGGCTTTACTACTACTAAAGTTAAACTTTTGGCCAAAGTTTAGACTTGAAGTCTTACTTAGACCTAAAGTCTAACTTTACTACTACTAAAGTTAGACTTTTGGTCTAAGTTAGACTTTTGGTCTAAACTTAGGCTTCAGGTCTAAACTTAAACTTTTGGTCTAAGTTTACCTTTGTGAATCAGGCCCAGTATTTTCTTCCATTTACTCTGTTTATCTGAATGTATCACATCAAATGTCTAGATACAGCTAATGACTCACGATTCACTGTATTCTGATTAATATGATACTAGTCATAGTACTACATGTTAAAGGCAGATTATCTGAGGTATGGATTCCTAGCTTCATTTACCATTTAATCCACACTGATCTTTAAATGTCATAGTTTGGACTGACCTTCAGGAAGCTCTTGGCTGCTGCCCGGCACTGCTGGTAGTACTGCAAGTACGTTGTGGTCTTCCAGCACCCATCTCTCTTCACTGCCATTGCTGGATGGTTGCCATAATACTGGACAGTGTCCTGAAACATTTGGACAGTGGTGACTGGTAGTGCAGAGGCTGGTCCCATCTCTTCCATGCGCAGCCTCACCACCCCATCCCTCACGGTTGTCCAGAGGCTGTCAGCTGGAGCCACGTACAGACTATTAGGGTCTTTCTTCCTCTCAAAGACACGCGAAGAATGGTCTTCTGTTAGGCAGAGCATCGCACAATATTCAAGAAACGAATGGGAGACTTGTTACACTGATTGAGACTTACAATTTATGTTGAACATGGGCTTACAATTAACTTTTTAAAACACACCATTGACACATTGAAAAATTCAGTGGATTTCTAAATAAAGAAAGTAGTTTGAGAGTAGCACCACTCATCTATGTAGTAGCCTTGTTATTCCCTTCAGAAATCATGTTACAGTATCTTTAACTTCTGATCAACAGTTTCCATCACTGGCTCACAACCACAGACCATTATGTGACAATCAGTCCATGATTCACTTTGGATCCGGTTAAACCCCAACTTACATAGGGGTCACAACCAAAAGAGGCCTTCATTTCACTGTACCTGGAATTCCCAATCATGATAAAGTCTGCCCTTTGACAGTTCCCGGCATTGAAATTGATCAAGTCATGCCTGACGAAATTTAGATGAAATTTAACAAATGAAAGGCCCATTAAATCCTGGGACATGCAGTGTCGGGCTGTGGGGGGAAACCGGGGTAAGACCTACCTGAAATGTGCTGCTGTGTCAATCCAAACACTGCACTTCCAACAGAAATAAAAGAAGGACTTTCATTTTACAGGAAGAACAAACGACACAGACACAAAAGAAGGACAGGCATATGAGGCGGGGATAAGGAGGAAAGGAGGAGAAAGCGAAGAGATACTCATGGGAAAGAGGAGAAACAAAAGCCACCCAGAGCACGTCCCAGAGACAGCACGGGGAACGCACGAAGTGAAATAGCATTCCAAGAAGACCTATGCCACATCCAGGAAAGCCAACAAAATCTCTTGGACAGATCTGTTATATGGCCACTTAGGCTTGGGCAAAAACACCACCATTTTACATGCTCAATTTTAAAGTTGACATCTTTCTTGAATGTTGACACACATTTGCTTGCATGCCTATATGGGATCAAATTCTCTGAAATGGCTTTGTTACATATACATTTCTTCGTAGGCATATTATCAGAGCCTTGAAAATTCTGTATGAGGGCTAAGCTCACTGGGTAAAATGTTGATTTTTGTTATTGTCTGCTCGGCGACAGCTCAGCAAGGGTAGAATAAATCATGACAGCCTGACTGGGGCATCAACATGATAACATGTATACAACATCACTCCTTTGTTTGGGGAGAAGAACATTTCACTGACACTGTTGAGGTTGCCCCATGCCAGAATTCCAGCCCAGCTGAATCCTGTTAACCTCCTGAGAAGGATGGTGCCCAGCTCTACACTAAGATGGGCTCCCAGATGCAACATACCAGCAGGTAACTAGGCAGTCGGATCACCCTAAGGGATTCTGGCAGATTCACCCACCTAGACACAAGGGTATAGGGAACACTAGGTAGAAGTATAACTATACTTATATGCAAGCATATAATCCATGTAACAGCACAATGGTTGAACTGTTAATTTTCTTTATCATTCTTGTGTTGCTGATTACTCTGTTTTGTTTCCTTCTATTAAAAAGTGGCTAAACCTAAAGCAGGTTTGCCACATGCTCATGTCATACACACATTAAGCCAGCAATGTGTAGGAATACATATTACAGGGAATTCACTGGCTGATGAAGCCGCAAAAGCAGCAGTGCATTATGAAGGGTGTCACAGCTTCACATATTGGCATCCCCTTACCGAAAGGTTTTCCAACAAAATACTCCCACCAGTTAAGCACACAAAACATTCCATCTGCTCATCTTCCCAGAGTGGGGGATAGAGTATACCTAACTCAGATCACAGGTTAGGACTAACCCTAGCAGCACATAAGGATCTAGCATCTGCTCACAAAGGGGTGGTAGCTGCAATTTAATTATTTCAGAAATGCTATTGGTGTCCAGGACTTTACAAACAGGCTAAAGACTATGTCCTTAAATATGACATTTGCCAGCAAGGCGCTTATAAATACACCATGCTAGCAGTGGATTTCTGCTCTTGATTCCTATGGGTACGGCGACAGAGATTGGCTGACGCTCGAACTATTATAAAGGACTTACAGGTCTTTATCAGCACATATGCAGTAGCTGCATTCAATTCGAACCAAGGTCTAGCTTTTGCCTCATGGGCTTGCAAAGAAACCATGGGAACATTGGATGTAACTGTGCATTACTCCTCCCCATACCATCCTGAGGGAAACACAGTTGTGGACAGGAGAAACCATGACTGAAAGCAGTCTTTAAGACTTAGAGTGTAGGGTTCAGGTCGCATTTGGATATACCACCTGCATGGGGTACAGAGAGCCTTACGCAATCTGCCAAGAAGATCCTTGGGTAGTCAGACTCCCTATGAGGTTCCAGACCTTGACAGTCCCAGTACAATGGCGGTGGAAATGGCTTTTGATATCAGTGAAACTTTAGATGTTTTACAGGAACTGAACAACTTCAGAGACGCTCAGAGCAACATCCAACTGAAACGTTCTGCCACTGGTGAAGTGAAGGAAGCAGCAGTAACTTCTGGTTGGATTCCAAAGATCGGTAATCTAGAGCGGGATACAATAGTGGACAAGAAGGAGTATGGGCCATCTTAAAAGGTACTAGTGCCTGTCCTGGCTGGCGAAGGTACCAGAACGGTACTTTTACCACCTGTTGCTGGTAGCAAACATAAGAGGTTTGTGTCTGTTGATCTCAGCAAACCACATTATGTGGCTGGTTCTGCATAGTAGGCCACGAGGGCTCCTTAGTAGTTACATGCCTCCTCTCACCACCTAACACAAAATTCCATTACAAGCTTTAACCAAATGACACAAAGTTGATTTATTCTGCCTAAATCATTTCCCAGTTGCCGACACAAGGGTATGACTTTTAGAAAGACAATATTGATTTGAAATCTATATGGAGAACTGAAGATTCGCAAGTTCAGGGGAATGAGGCTTTATTTAGAGCATGCCTTATACCACAGCAACTAATTTTCCTGTATTAAATTGTGCAGCAAACGTCCTGTCTCAGCTTGGCCAAGATAAAGAATATGTATACACCAAACATTCCCACCTTTGCAAGTATTGAGAATTGGGAGCAATTCACAAACTTCATGGAGAAAACATTCAACAGCATGCTTATAAATGGTACATACAATTCTTAATGTTACAGTCCAGAAGGATAGTTAGTGTGGCCATTGGATACTAACAGATGGCAGGCGCATTTTCTTAACAACACGAAAGTGTTCAGGAGAAAAACTGGCCAGACCCGCGTTACGTGCAGACAAAACACTCAAAAGTGGTAACAACATACAGCGTTGGAAAGTTGTGCCTAGATTGGCTAACACATTCAACATTGACTGAGGTCAAACAACACTTTTCTGTCTTTTCCTCTTTTCTGATGACATGGTTTTACAGGATTTGCTCATGAGTTCCTAAGAAGCCACATCAAAAGTGCTTTTTGTATGCTATATACAATGAAGTGTGGAAAGTTGCACAGCAGGAAGCTGAGAGAGAATATGTGAAATTGACAGAGCAAATTTAGAAAAGGCTCCATCGGTGGCTGACAATGGTATGACTACATTATCCACTAGGATATATTCTCTGGGTAACATTGTGTTGTCTTCTATTGACATCATACAGAGTGACAAGTCCCTCTTGCGACATGGGCAGTCACAGCTTAGGTCTATTATGCTACTAAGCTGGGCTCTACAGATTGCATACAATGGTTGTGTTCAATGGAAGCACTTAAAGACCACTAGTTTGTTTTTACCATACAACATAATGAAAGAACAGACCACCATGCCCAGAAAAGACATAGTGTACACTATGTCACACATAGAAAAGTTAGAAAAATTACTGTTTACTGTAGCAGAGGTACCACCAGTAGATTGAATAATACACAGGCTTTTCTATTTGCCAATTTTCAACTTTTCACTTAAAATACTGCCTGCAACACTATCAGGTGAGCAGGTATGAAGCACTAGGGGAGGGATTTGTACATGATGCATGGATCCTACCTTTCACTTATCTTTTTGTAGGATTGGTGCAACTGACATTTTTCTTAGCAGCACAGTCTGCAAGAACACTTTAGGTCATTCTCTAGTTTGCAAGGAAGTCACACTCCATGGCACATATAAGGAGTCGAAGGCAAACTTGTCCTATTATCTAAAAGGTACCCCAGCTGCTGTTATTCGTCCAGTATTCAGATTGCTTTTGAATGATAACTATTTGATGTTGAATGATTAAGGTTGCTGTGGGATGAAACCGGGCAAACACATACCTGCCAACTCACATGGTGCCACTGTGTGACCCACAATATTGTCTCCCCTCACATGGTCTCCTGGTGAGGAGACCAAGTGCAGTGCAGGCACAGTGCAGGGAAAACAAGCAGAAAACATTTGTAAATGGTGGTTTTCCAGCTTGTTTTGGGAAGCTTTGAACTGCTGATGTCCATTATGGAGTGTGAAAACACCCCAGGACATCAGCACCAGCCTCAGCAAGCTTTTAATTTTTTTGGTGAGGATGGGCGGGTTGAGGTTCAAAAGTTTCTCCTAGGTACTTCTTGGCACAAGTGCTTTTTCTACCTGCCCGAACAGTTAGGGATGCAACAATTTGGCCTTTGATTGCAATTTAAAATGTGAACTTTGATGCTTGAGCAGACTGAAAACTTTATTGTTTAAGAAGGAAGTGGATTTAACATCTTTACAGGAGATGCTTGATCTTCCAGTTGCCAGGTCTTCTTCTGAGATACAGTTGTCACTTTGCACCAATCTTCCACACCATTTTGGGGAGCTAGTGCACCACATTTTCAATGTCTCAAATACTGTGGTTGTAGTGCACTTTTTTAAAACAATTGGTTTCAGGTTGGTTAGTACGTTACAGACAGTCTTCTGAGTAATTCCATCCTTCATACACTCCGTGCTTGGAAGCGTTTTTGAACGCTTACTCGCTTGTCCTGTGCCTCGTTGCCAGGATATTGATTTTATTTTATCTGCTCTGCAGTGGACACTCCAAAGACTTTGGGGCATATTAGCAAGAACGGCGTTAAAATTATCGCCGCTTTAGCGGCAGGAAACTGCTGCTAAAGCGGCGATAATGGACTTGATAATATGCCCTTGAGAATACCAATAGAAGCCCATGTTCTGCTGTGATTCTGGGCTTCTATTGGAATGGGGATGGATATAATTGGGCTTCCACCTAAATCCTCAAAGGGTACCAATTTGTCCTGGTGATGGTCGATTGATACCCAGAAGTCATACCCTTAAGAACCACCATACTAAGATAATAGCACAACACTTGGTTGAGATCTTTTCTTATATGAGGTTTCCTAATGGTATCCTAACAGACCAGGGTGCGGCTTTTGTGCCTCAACTAATTAAACAAATGTTATGTTATGTTATGTTATATAGGTTTGTAAAGCGCACTGTTACCCAAGGGTGTCCTGGCGCTGAGCACTGTATACCTGGGGCAATGTATACCTGGTAACCTCCACCCCTGAGCCCAACTGAGACTAAGCTGAAAACAACCAGGTTTTCAGACCTTTCCTGAACGAAAGGAATTCCGTTTGCAAACAGTTAGATATCAGGCACATTAAGACTTTGGTTTACCAACTCCAAAATGATGGTTAGGTCGAGAGATACAATGGCATTCTCAAACTCACACTGAAGAAGATGTTCTCAGGTGATGGAAGAAACTGGGATCAATTGTTACCCTTAGCTTTGTTTGTGCTGGGAGGACAAGTACAAAGCAGTCTGGGATACTCATCCTTTGAATTGATTTGCAGGCAAAAACCATGCATATTCTTAGGGATTTCAAAAGAGGTATGAAAAAAGGATGATGAGGAAGAATCAGTTAGTCTATTAGACTACACTTACCAGTTAATATCCCAAATAGGTAAACTACGGGACCTTGCCCATACCAACCTGAAGAAGAAGCAAAGGCGTCAAAATTACTTTCATGATAAAGGCAAAAAATAGAGGGAGTACCAAGTCTGTGATTGGGTGTTGGTTCCCATTCTCAACTAAGAAAAGAAAATGAAAGACAAATGGCAGGGACCCTATAACATCATACAAAGAATTGGAAAAGTCACTTATAAATTGAGTATTTTCCAAAGTATAGAACAAATACATCATATTAACCTGTTAAAAAAATGGTTCGGCTCCACTACAAAAGGAGTCCATGCCATGATCCCAATAGGCCCATCCCACAGCACATTGGAAAATCTTTCTGTATGCAAGTCACTATCTGTCAAGCAGTCAAAAAAGCTTTATTTGGCTTACAGAAGGCTATAAAAGCACAAGTTAAAACATATAACAGCAGAAATGAAACTTTTGAAGATATAAAAAAACAAAGACATAAAACCCATGCCCTTGTACAGAAGAAGGCAAATGCAATCATCAATGCGTTATACAGACCCATATCTATTTCTTATTCTCAGTGCCCAACTCAGAGAATTGACCAATGCAACACAGAGTTCCAAATTAGCCAGTTTTTGCATAAAGGTAAATGTCTCTCTATGTGACCGTATCTTAGATCTGTGCAGAATTAGGGTCAGAAAACGCTTCCGGGAAGAAAGCATAAGTAGCAGAAATGAATAGAGTGCATTGTGCTTTGTTTAGAGGTATTATCACTAGGGCAACTTGGCCTAATGCTGTTCTAGTCAACATCCCTGGGAAAGGCCACTTGAACATGTAAGGTGTTAAAATGAAACCTAGTCTTATAAAATACGACACCTAGTCATACAAAATCTAAAATTTGAATTTAACATTGATGTTATATATAATTCACATCCCAGCAATTTTTTAATTGAGTTGCAATTAGTTATATTACCAAGTTTATCAAAACTTGCCTAGTGAAGAAGGCCCCACCTTTCTCTAAATGCTGCTTTCACCTAGGCCATTACATCCAGCCTAAAGTTTGATGGATTACAAAATAGCTCAGGGGAACTTAAGTCCTTAAAGAACCCTCCTTAATAAAATTAATCCACGGGATCCCCTGGGTAGGATTCTGAGAAAGACAATCTTCCAAAATATCTTTTGAAAGAGAGGGACCTAGTTTACCCCAGTTTCCCCTGTCCTTTATGGGAGGTAAACCAACCACAGAATGCCACATAAACGGAGGAGCCGATTGAGGGACTACTAAAATTCGACGTATAAATTTGTTCTCGACCCTCAGCAAAGGACATGCACCCATGTACAGCCAAACTCTGGCACCGTAGGTAGCTACAGCAGTACTCTTGGTTTAGTAAATGCTGATCATTTCTTGTACCGGCTTGTGCCCTAGTCAGCATGCAAAAGTAAAGACTGACTCTGCGACTCTTTGGCATTGTGTTGCTGAGCTGATAAATAGAGCGGTCTATAGGGATACAGAGATAGTTACAAGTTTTTACCCTAGAAATTTCAGACCCTCCCAAGAAAAATGGTCTTGTTTTAGTGTTTTAGGGCCAATACACAAATCAAATGATTTGCTTTGATTAACTCTTAGGGTAAAATCCCCCATAAAACTGTTCAAAGCATCTAAAAGTCCTTGGAACTCATTAGAGGTTCTAGAAATTAAAACTGTGGCATCAGTGACAAGTAAAACAGGGAGGGCACTAGATTTCACCATAGGCATATCCTTTCCTGCTTTACTCAGGTGCAGCTACAGATCATTAATATAGATTAAAAATAATAAAGGGGCCATCACTCACCCTTGACTGACCCTCATGAGGATTTGATAGCAGGTGAAAGTTCAGACAGTCCCGATGCATCCTCTGCAATCAACCAATTATAGCTTGATCTACACCCATCGTACCCATAATGCCCCACAACTTGGCCCTGTTGACCAAGTCAAAGGCAGAGGAGAAGTCCAAAAACGCTAGGTGAATGGGCCCTTTTCTTGCCTTGACATACTTGCTTTTGACCAACTGAAGTTTCAGACATTGTTCCACTCTGCCCACTCTGGGAAGAAACCCAAACTGCACTTTAGATAGAGCCTGATTTTCCTCCAGTCAGCCCTCTATCCTAGTGGCAATAGTTCTGCCCTAAATTATGAGGTAGCTTTCTATGAGGGAAATCAGATGATAACAGCAAGGTGACTGTCTGTCCCTCCTCTTTAAAATGGGGACAATCACTGCTTCTTTCCAAGACAGAATTGGGGCCCCTTTAATGAAAGCTTTCAAAACATTAGCTAAAATTGGGGCCCAAAGTGCAGAATTGGCTTTAGAAAGATCTAAAGGGACTCTATCTTGACCTGGGGCTATCTAATACATAGAAGAATGAACTCCTACATGAGTTAGAACCTTTCTCCCAGGTATTCTCAGATTTGCCTGGCAGAACACACCTGTTAGTACACTCCATTCCCATTAAAGAAGGTGTAATAGTGAAACAAAGACCATACAAAATCTCTGCTGCCCAGAGAAATGCCATCCAAACTGAGATAGAACAGATGCTAAAAATGGGAGTAATTGAACCATCTACTAGTAACTTTTGTTCCCCCATTGTACGGGTCCTCAAACCGGATGGAAGTATTTGCTTCTGTATTGACTTCAGAGCAGTTAACAACATCTCTAAATTTGATGCTTACCCATTACCTCGAATCGATGCATTAATCAAAAGACATGGGGATGCCAGGTTTATAACCCCCTCAACCTCACAAAGGCTACTGGCAGGTACCTCTAAAGTCTAAGGATCAAGAGGGAAAAAGTTTTTTCTACCCCCTATAGTCTATATCAATTCACTGTCCTACATGTTGGGTTGCATTGGACCCCCACAACCTTTAAGACGTTAATGTACCTACTTGTAAAAAGCCATCAGGAGTACTCCCCCGCATATTTAGATGAAATAGTCTGCAAAACCTAGAAAGCACATCTTGCTCACCTGCAAGCCATTCTAGGGGAGTTAGAAAAAGCAAACCTACATATTAATGCTAAGAACTCTCAGGTTGCCTATAGCAAGGTCAAATACCTAGGATATGCATTAGGAAATGGGTTAAAAGACCCATAAACAGAGAAGGACAGCACTATCACTGCAACTTACTTTCCAAAAGACAAGAGAGAAGTAAGAGCTTTACTAGGCTTCCTAGGTTACTATCGCAGATTCCTAATTATCTGTCTTGGTTGAGAAGCTTGTCTTGATGCTGAGAAAGGGGTGCTTAAGGTGTCCTTGCCTAGGGTGTGTCCCCACAGATGGACCCTGATATTGCTACCTAGTCTAGAGTTTCCAGATACTAAGAAATGACAGGCAACAGCCACACTGCAGATCAGCAGATGAAGAGTGATGCTGCAAGAGGCAACGGTGAGCCCCTATGAATCTGACTGCTGTGTACATGTCTCAGCTGCCCTCTACTGAGCCGCGAGGTCTATGAACCCACAAGAGCATTATGGAGCGAATGTTCATCCCATTGGCCCCCAGCATGATGCTGAAAATGCAGAGAGATAAATTGGATGTTTCTGTATTAGCCTTTTAGATCTTGGTTACTTCTGCCCAAAAGGCTGGCTCTAGACCCAAGTTAGTTGTTCTGCCTTGCACTGCTTTCCCTGACAATATCCCACCATTTCTCTATTGACTTTGCAGCAAAATCTTCTAGGGAACCAGAGTTTGAAATAGTAGCCCTCTAAAGTAGGCGTTTTTGATTGGGACTGGTCATATCCATTCCAGGATGGCAATGGCCAACCTCAAATGAACTATGCAATTGATATTGTAATGACTGCATCCCAGTGATTCCAACACAGTTTGAACCCTTTATCTTGCAATCCCTTAACAAATTACGTAGTTATTTTGGAACCAAATTTCAGTTGCTCCAGTTCGACTCTGCCCTGCACTGTCCTGAGAAGTGGAGGCAGTTTTTAATGAATTTTAGTAGGACAAGTTTCATCTTGATCAATCATATATTTGACTGATTCCCAGTTCCTGTGATCATCAGCCAGTGTTCCCAGTGCAGACACTTTTCTCAGATCTTCCCTAAAACCATAAAATAAGTACCCTTAGAACCGGTGGGATTTGGACACCTCTAGTAATCGCCGCCGCACCCATCATATTTGGCAACATGCTCAAGGGAATTCAGAACTTTAGTGTGTCAGGGAGTACTCCTTTGTGGTTTTCCATGAAGAAAGTACATGCCAACCTAAAATTCCATTTGCTCTCCTTTGGAGCAGAATCTTTTACTTAATGTCATTTAAAGAGGAGTGTTTGCAACAGTGTGTTTTTTAAATATAGGTGGCTTTCAGATCTTCATGTCAATCTGGAGTTCCTTGCTTTCCACATTTGGGGCACAAGATCTGCCTAAAACATTATCACTGGATACTGGCAGCAGATGGATCTGCCTGGCATCGAGTATGTTACAGCATCACCGAGCCACCATAACAGAGACACTGGATTGGCAGTCACTGCATCCCTTCAGTAAGAGTGTAATGCATGTTATCACTTTCTTAAGCATATGACCCAGGCAAAGTTACTGCCCCAACCTTTTTAATCAAAGTATTATTTTTTTCTGAATTCCGAATAATCAATGTAGTGCTAGAGGCACTCCTATGTATTGAAACCACGTGATGACCTTTGACTGCCATTGTTTTAATTGACTTTTGATGTTTTATTTTATCCTAGCTTGAATGTCCTGCATGTGCACATTTCTTTGACAATTTCTTTTGTGTCTCTTTGTAGTTTTAGAGTGTGAACTTTTACAGAGTAGAACAGCCTTGCCAGGAACAGAACATATGGGATGTGCATTTGAAAGCATGAGAGAGAGTTAGAGAGAGATGTGGAATGTACTTCTTGGTCTCGAAGTGCAGTGTTATAAGCAGTGGTGCTCAAATGTAAATTATGTTGTACATTGGGAGATGAAGTGTGTGATGCTATAGGCAGTGGTGCACAAATGTGCATTGTGTTGTACATTGGGAAGTATTATGAAATTCTTACTATTGGCTTTGACATGCCCTCATGTTAGCTTGAAATCTGTCAGCTAGCTTGAGCTTTTGCGCACACAGGCAGGCCGCCAGATTATTTCAAGTTGTTTAGGCTATTCACGTTCAAGGTTGTTTTAAGCTTTCGTAAGCTTTGCTGGGATAATGTGTGGGAAGGGTGCTTGGTACCTTTCAGAGCAGAGATTGTTGTTGCCAGGGAAATGTGTGGAATTTACAGCTCTGTCTCTGAGTCAAAATACAGGGGCCTGGCCAGCTTCTGTCTGAACCTTGACACAGACCAGTACGGTCAGCTCGGTTTTTCATAACAGAAGAAAGGGGGCGAGGTTTCTAGAACCTTCTTATCAGGTTGAGGAAAAAGAATTAAAGGTGGGAAATCTTGGCGCCTAGATGAGAGCTCACTTGTGGGGCAGACGTGTTGTCACAAGGGAACTTGGGTCCTGATCGAGAATCCTGCCTGGGCTGTCAAAGAGCTCCTCCAGCTTGAGTTGGCAAGGATGTTGAGTGAACAATCGGTGAGGTGTTTTATTTTTGATTATTGACTTTGTGATGTGTGAGTGAGTCTGTGTGTACATCCAAGTCTTCAGTGGTTGTAATCATATGATGTATTTAGTGTATATATCTTTCTGATTTCCTGCAGGAAGTCCAGTATTATCTGATTGTACTTCATTTCATATTATTATCTGCCATGCATTTAACAGTCGCATTTGCCTAATTATAAGTGTATTATTATTGCTTGCATATATATTCATATATATTCATATATATATATATTCACTGAAAAAACCATAGGTTTCAGACACGTTATAGTTAGGAATTAGCATTTAAAAACCTTTGAAATTCACTGAAAAAACCATAGGTTTCAGACACGTTATAGTTAGGAATTAGCATTTAAAAAACCTTTGAAATTCACTGGAAAAACCATATTTTTCAGGCACGTTATAGTTAGAAATTAGCATTTAAAAAACCTTAGAAATTCACTGAAAAAACCATAAGGTTTTAGGGACAGTTATAGTTAGTTGGACATTGCACTCGTACAAAACCCGTGAAATTCCCCCGTTATAGTTAGTTCAGGTAACTATAACTCGCGCCCCCGCAATGCACTGCTGATGACGTCACATATTACATCACTCATGACATGGTCAGTGACATCACTGATGACATCACTGATGACATCTCAAATGACATTACAAAATATACTTTCTCAGAATGAATTACTTTAGTTTAAATACTTTGCAAATAGGCAATAGACTTTTAAGTACAGTAGTTACAGTTGTTGCAATGGGCAACACAATTTCAAAAACAATGCAACATTGAGCTCAATGTGAATTTCTAGTTAAATGCAATTAGTTACTTTATGGATTACTTTTCTAACCACAGGACTGGATCCTAGATTCAGTCCTGGGACATCTCCTGTAAACAGTTGAGTAAAAGCGTTTTGGTTACAGTAGTGATTTTTAAGGAATATTATTGTATTTTAAAAGTTGACACTTAGAAACTTTTTCATATAGAATCACCAATGTTATCCTATGGGAGGAAATTCACTTAGCAGGTAAGTAGTGTTATCGTTACTTTTTCTTACTCAGAGGTGGATCCTGGAACCACCACTGGTGCATCTCCTGTAAACAGTTGAAAGAATGCGTTTAAGTCACACAGGCGATTTTTAAGGAATATTTGTAGTTTGTGAAAATCGACACTTTTAAACTTTTCTGCTGAAAACCAGACAATGGATTCCTATGGAAGGAAATTCAAGTTACTGGTAAGTACGGTTAGAATTACTTTTCAGGGTCAGTGCTGGGCTAAAAGATGCAGCACTGGGTTCTCTCCTGATAACAGGTGAGTAAATCGGAATTCGTATTTCGTCTGATTTTAGAGGAATATTTGTATGTTTCAAAAATCGACACTTAGAAACTTTTTCAGCAAAAAGCAGGCAATGATATCCTATGGAAGGAAATTCAAGTTACTGGTAAGTACGTTTAAAATTACTTTTCAGGATCAGTACTGGGCTGAAAGATGCAGCACTGAGGTCTCTCCTGATAACAGGTGAGTAAATCGGAATTCGTATTTCGGCTGATTTTAGAGGAATATTATAAAGTTCCAAAACTCCACACTTAGAAGAATTTCCAAGTGAAACCAGTCAATGTTAGCCTATGGAAGGAAATTCAAGTTACTGGTAAGTACGGTTAAAATTACTTTTCAGGACCAGTACTGGGCTGAAAGATGCAGCACTGAGGTCTCTCCTGATAACAGGTAAGTAAATCGAAATTTGTATTTCGGCTGATTTTAGAGGAATATTTGTATGTTTCAAAAATCGACACTTAGAAACTTTTTCAGCAAAAAGCAGGCAATGATATCCTATGGAAGGAAATTCAAGTTACTGGTAAGTACGGTTAGAATTACTTTTCAGGATCAGTACTGGGCTCAAAGATGCAGCACTGAGGTCTCTCCTGATAACAGGTGAGTAAATTTGAATTCGTATTTCGGCTGATTTTAGAGGAATATTATAAAGTTCCAAAACTCCACACTTAGAAGAATTTCCAAGTGAAACCAGTCAATGTTAGCCTATGGAAGGAAATTCAAGTTACTGGTAAGTACGGTTAAAATTACTTTTCAGGACCAGTACTGGGCTGAAAGATGCAGCACTGAGGTCTCTCCTGATAACAGGTGAGTAAATCGGAATTCGTAGTTCGGCTGATTTTAGAGGAATATTTGCATAATGGTGAAGGAAGGGGGTGGGGCCTGAGGTGACATGTCTGCAAACACGCCCTGTGGCGCGTTTTAAGTTGGACAATTAATTCCTCCTCAATCCCGAGGGTCCCTAGGGGCCAACTAGCCCACCAGGTACCTCCAGTATGCGCCAGGGGCTGCGTTACAGAGAGGTGTTCAGAGGCCACGCCCTTTTTACAACACTCTGCAACGCAGCTCCGTGGCGCTTACTGGAGGTACCCAGTGGCTAGCTGGCCCCTAGGGACCCTCAGGATTGAAAAGAAATGTATTCCCCATCTTAAAACGCGCCACGGGGCCTGTTTGCACACATGTCACCTGAAGCCCCACCCCCTCCCTTCACCACTGTGCAAACACGCCCTGTGGCGCGTTTTAAGTTGGGGGATTAAGTCCCCAACACTGGCTCCAGGAGGGGGGCCGTGCGGCCCACCTCCCCACATTTTCAAAGCCCCGGGGAGGTGGTGGTCCCCGGGGCTTCGGGGGTCCAAAACCGACCCCCATTTTTAATTTTTTAGTGCCCCGGGGAGGTGGCGGTCCCCGGGGCGTGTGGGGGGGCTGAAGCCCCCCCACACAGGTTAAAAAAAATTTAAAACCGAAGCCCCGGGGAGGTGGTGGTCCCCGGGGCAGCGGGAGGGCAAAGTGCCCTCCCGCACCATTTTTGTTAAAGCCCCGGGGGTGGCGGTCCCCGGGGCTTGGGGAGCCCTTAGAAGCCCCCATACATAAATTTAACCCCCCACCATGCCCCCGGGACTTGGCCCACCCGGGGGCAAATTAACATCGAAGCGTGGGAGACCACGCTTCGATTTTTTTTTTTCGGCAGGATCCGCGCACCCTGAGCGCATCCTGCTGATTTTTTTTTTTAAATGCTTTTTTTTGCCCAGGGGGTCCTTGTGGGACCCCCTGAGCAGGCCTAGGGGGTTAGGGTGTTTCTACCCTGCTACCTTTGTGCGCTTTGCGCACTTGTTTCTGTCCCTCGGTTCTACCGAGGGACAAAATGGCTGCCAACACTTCCTGATTTGGAGTCTTGACAGCCAATTAGCATGCAGCTCGTGATCGGGAGGGTACGCGGATCCGACGCAGCCATAGATATATATGTGATTTTAATTGTGAATTTCTCAGGAACTACTGAACGGATTTACACCATTTTAGCAAAAGGCACCAGTCTGAACCAAGGGCTACCTCTTTGCCAAATTTGGGGTAATTCCGTTGAGCAGTTCGGGCTGTAGCTGCGACTAAAGGTTCCTATGGAAAAATGAATGGGGAAAACGCGTTTTGGGACCCCCTTTTTTCTCGGCCCCCGCTTGACGTATCACCCCGAGACTTTCAGGGTAGGAGCGGACCGGAGCGCCCCAACAAGTTGGAAGCTTTCGTGAAGATTCGTCAACCGGCGCCAACGTTATTGCAAATAGAATGTCGCGGATTTCCTATGGATAATAGGTCCTAACTATAACTATCTACTGGCGACTGCCAGTAGATAATATATATATATATATACACAAAGGTACCGAAGCCCAGTTCCAAACAACAGTGCGTTTATTTCAAGTGCAAAAGGCAGCATGCTCTTATTCCTTACGCGTTTCAGCTCCATAATGAGCCTGTGATCAAGGCTCATTATGGAGCTGAAACGCGTTTGGAACTGGGCTACGGTACCTTTGTGTGTGAATTCGACAGGCTGCTCCGTGCCTGCCTATTTTCCGAAGCCGCCCTGCAGGGTTGGAGGCTCCCTTCTCGGAGGTGTTGTGTGGATATATATATATATATATATATATATATATATATATATATATATATATATATATATATATATATATATATATATATATATAATCTACTGGCGGTCGCCAGTAGATAGTTATAGTTACAACCTATTATCCATAGGAAATCCGCGACATTCTATTTGAAATAACTCTCTTGCCGGTTGACGTATCTTCGCAAAATTTTCAAACTTTGTGGCCCGCTCCGGTCCGCTCCTACCCTGAAAGTCTCGGGGATTCGTCAAGCGGGGGCCGAGAAAAAGGGGGTCCCAAAACGCGTTTTCCCATGCAATTTTCCATAGGAAACTTTAGACACGGCTACAGCCCGAACTGCTGAACGGAATTACACCAAATTTGGCAAAGAGGTAGTTCTTGGTTCAGAAAGAACCCTTTTTGTTAAATGGTGTAAATCCGTTCAGTAGTTGCTGAGAAAATCAAAAGTAAAAAGATAGTGATATCTATGGCCGAGTAGGGTCCGCGTACCCTCCCGATCACGAGCTGCATGTTAATTGGCTGTCAGCTGGCTGTCAACATTCCGATTCAGGAAATGTTGGCAGCCATTTTGTCCCTCGGTAGAACCGAGGGACAGAAACAAGTGCGCAAAGCGCACAAAGGGGGCAGGGTAGAAACACCCTGACCCCCTAGGTTTGCTCAGGGGGTCCCACAAGGACCCCCTGGGCAAAAAAAAAAAAAAAAAAAAATATTTTTAAATCGGCAGGATGCGCTTAGGGTGCACGAATCCTGCCGAAAAAAAAAAAATTGTATTTTGCCCCCGGGTGGCCCAAGTCCCGGGGGCATGGTGGGGGTTAATTTTATGTGTGGGGGCCTCAAGGGCCCCCAAGCCCCGGGGACCGCCACCCCCGGGGCTTTTTTTTGAAAATGTTGCGGGAGGCGGCCCCGCAGGGGACCACCACCTCCCGGGGCTTTTTTTTAAAAATTGAACAACCTGTGTGGGGGCTCCAGCCCCCACACGCCCGAGGACCGCCACCTCCCCGGGGCACTAACAAATTAAAATGGGGGTCCGTTTTGGACCCCCGAAGCCCCGGGGACCACCACCTCCCCGGGGCTGTGCTGATGTAGGGAGGGGGGCCGCGCGGCCCCCTCCTGGAGCCCTTGATGGCCCTGGGGACCACCACCCCCAGGGCCGGCTCCTGCAGTGTCCCGGGGTGCCTACCCCGGGACACTGCTGTTTGCAATGACAGGGACCCGCCTCATTGCAGAACTGCTTTGGATATTGGAAGAGAGAGCAGGGAAACCTGCTCTCTCTTCCAATATCCAAAGCACATTGCTTTTCCACATGGGGAGCTGCATCTTAGCAGCTCCCCATGTGGAAAGGAATGCCGGCTCCCAAGGGACGCGGGAGCCGGCGGGACTGTGGGGGGATTGGGGACCCCCCACAGTCCCCAACGAGAGGGCCAGCCCCGGGGGATGGGGTCCCCGGGGCAAGTAGTGGCTCGGGAGGGGGCCACGCGGCCCCCCTCCCCAAAGTTTTCAAAAAAAAAAAAAAAGGGTATGGCCGGCCCCGGGGATGGGGTCCCCAGGGCCTTAAAATGGCCAGAGGAGGGGGGCCACGCAGCCCCCCTCAAAATAATAAAAATAAATATAGAGGCCATGCCCCGGGGGATGGGGTCCCCGGGGCCAATACAGGCCCAGGGAAGGGGGGCCACGCGGCCCCCTTCCCCGTTTTTTTTTTTATTTTGTAATTTAAAAAAAGGGGTAAGGCCCTGGGGGATGGGGTCCCCAGGGCCCAAAAACAGAAAAAAGGAAGGGGGGCCACACAGGCCCCCTTCAGGGGACAAAAAAAAAAAAAATGTTTAAACGATCGGGCCCGCAGGCCCCGCCCCTTCCTTCACCACTCTGCAAACGCGCCCCTGGCGCGTTTGCAGAGGGGAACGAATTCCCCTTGAATACTGGGGGTCCCTGGGGGCCAACTAGCCCACCAGGAACCTCCAGTATGCACCAGGGGGCTGCCTTGCAGAGAGGTGTACAGAGGCCACGCCCCTTTTACACCTCTCTGCAACGCAGCTCTGTGGCGCTTTTGGAGGTATATGGTGGGCTAGTTGGACTCCGGGGACCCTCAGGATTCAAGGGGACTTAATCCCCCAACTTAAAATGCGCCACGGGCGCGTTTGCACAGTGGTGAAGGAGGGGGCGGGGCTTCAGGTGACATGTGTGCAAACAGGCCCCGTGGCGCGTTTTAAGATGGGGAATTAAATCCCCTTCAATCCGGAGGGTCCCTGGGGGCCAACTAGCCCAACAGGTACATCCAGAAAGCGCCACAGAGCTGCGTTGCAGAGAGGTGTAAAAGGGGTGTGGCCTCTCTACACGTCTCTGCAACGCAGCCCCTGGCGCATATTGGAGGTTCCTGGTGGGCTAGTTGGCCCCTAGGGACCCTCAGGATTCAAGGGGACTTAATCCCCCAACCTAAAACGCGCCACGGGGCGCGTTTGCACAGATGTCACCTCAGGCCCCGCCCTCCCTTCACCATTGTGCAAATATTCTTCTAAAATCATCCGAAATACGAATTCCGATTTACTCACCTGTTATAAGGAGAGACCTCAGTGCTGCATCTTTCAGCCCAGTACTGGTCCTGAAAAGTAATTTTAACCGTACTTACCAGTAACTTGAATTTCCTTCCATAGGATATCATTGCCTGCTTTTTGCTGAAAAAGTTTCTAAATGTTGATTTTTGAAACATACAAATATTCCTCTAAAATCAGCCGAAATACGAATTCCGATTTACTCACCTGTTATCAGGAGAGACCTCAGTGCTGCATCTTTCAGCCCAGTACTGATCCTCAAAAGTAATTTTAACCGTACTTACCAGTAACTTGAATTTCCTTCCATAGGATATCATTGCCTGCTTTTTGCTGAAAAAGTTTCTAAGTGATGATTTTTGAAACATACAAATATTCCTCTAAAATCAGCCGAAATCCGAATTCTGATTTACTCACCTGTTATCAGGAGAGACATCAGTGCTGCATCTTTCAGCCCAGTACTGGTCCTGAAAAGTAATTTTAACCGTACTTACCGGTAACTTGAATTTCCTTCATAGGCTAACATTGACTGGTTTCACTTGGAAATTCTTCTAAGTGTGGAGTTTTGGAACTTTATAATATTCCTCTAAAATCAACCAAAGTACGAATTCCAATTTACTCACCTGTTATCAGGAGAGAACCCAGTGCTGCATCTTTAGCCCAGCACTGACCCTGAAAAGTAATTTTAACCGTACTTACCAGTAACTTGAATTTCCTTCCATAGGCTAACATTGACTGGTTTCACTTGGAAATTCTTCTAAGTGTGGAGTTTTGGAACTTTAAAATATTCCTCTAAAATCAGCCGAAATACGAATTCCGATTTACTCACCTGTTATCAGGAGAGACCTCAGTGCTGCATCTTTCAGCCCAGTACTGATCCTCAAAAGTAATTTTAACCGTACTTACCAGTAACTTGAATTTCCTTCCATAGGATATCATTGCCTGCTTTTTGCTGAAAAAGTTTCTAAGTGTTGATTTTTGAAACATACAAATATTCCTCTAAAATCAGCCGAAATCCGAATTCTGATTTACTCACCTGTTATCAGGAGAGACCTCAGTGCTGCATCTTTCAGCCCACTACTGGTCCTGAAAAGTAATTTTAACCGTACTTACCGGTAACTTGAATTTCCTTCATAGGCTAACATTGACTGGTTTCACTTGGAAATTCTTCTAAGTGTGGAGTTTTGGAACTTTATAATATTCCTCTAAAATCAACCAAAGTACGAATTCCAATTTACTCACCTGTTATCAGGAGAGAACCCAGTGCTGCATCTTTTAGCCCAGCACTGACCCTGAAAAGTAATTTTAACCGTACTTACCAGTAACTTGAATTTCCTTCCATAGGCTAACATTGACTGGTTTCACTTGGAAATTCTTCTAAGTGTGGAGTTTTGGAACTTTAAAATATTCCTCTAAAATCAGCTGAAATACGAATTCCGATTTACTCACCTGTTATCAGGAGAGACCTCAGTGCTGCATCTTTCAGCCCAGTACTGATCCTCAAAAGTAATTTTAACCGTACTTACCAGTAACTTGAATTTCCTTCCATAGGATATCATTGCCTGCTTTTTGCTGAAAAAGTTTCTAAGTGTTGATTTTTGAAACATACAAATATTCCTCTAAAATCAGCCGAAATCCGAATTCTGATTTACTCACCTGTTATCAGGAGAGACCTCAGTGCTGCATCTTTCAGCCCACTACTGGTCCTGAAAAGTAATTTTAACCGTACTTACCGGTAACTTGAATTTCCTTCATAGGCTAACATTGACTGGTTTCACTTGGAAATTCTTCTAAGTGTGGAGTTTTGGAACTTTATAATATTCCTCTAAAATCAACCAAAGTACGAATTCCAATTTACTCACCTGTTATCAGGAGAGAACCCAGTGCTGCATCTTTTAGCCCAGCACTGACCCTGAAAAGTAATTTTAACCGTACTTACCAGTAACTTATATTTTCTTCCATAGGAATCCATTGTCTGCTTTTCAGCAGAAAAGTTTCAAAGTGTCGATTTTCACAAACTACAAATATTCCTAAAAATCGCCTGTATGACTTAAACGCATTCTTTCAACTGTTTACAGGAGATGCACCAGTGCTGGATCCAGGATCCAACACTGAGTAAGAAAAAGTAACGATAACAGTTTTTACCTTCTAAGTGAATTTCCTTCCATAGGATAACAGTGGTGATTCTATGAGAAAAAGTTTCTAAGTGTCAACTTTTAAAGTACAATAATATTCCTTAAAAATCACGACTGTAACCAAAACGCTTTTACTCAACTGTTTACAGGAGATGTGCCAGGACTGAATCTAGGATCCAGTCCTGTGGTTAGAAAAGTAATCCATAAAGTAACTAATTGCATTTAACTAGAAATTCACATTGAGCTGAATGTTGCATTGTGTTTGAAAATGTGTTGCCCATTGCAACAACTGTAACTACTGTACTTAAAAGTCTATTGCCTATGTGCAAAGTATTTAAACTAAAGTAATTCATTCTGAGAAAGTATTTTTTGTAATGTAATGTATAATGTAATTACAATGTAATTTAAAAAATAAAATATGTAAAAAAAAATTGTTTCTAAAAATGGAGTAAATTAGTATTAAAAAAATTTATATAACAATTAATACATTTAAAAATTGTCATTTACAAAACCTTTGAAATTCACTGAAAAAACCGTAGGTTTCAGACATGTTATAGTTACAAATTAGCATTTAAAAACCTTTGAAATTCACTGAAAAAACCATAGGTTTCAGGGACGTTATAGTTACAAATTAGCATTTAAAAAACCTTTGAAATTCACTGAAAAAACCATAGGTTTTAGGGACAGTTATAGTTAGTTGGACATTGCACTCGTACAAAACCCGTGAAATTCCCCGTTATAGTTAGTCCAGCTAACTATAACTCGCGCCCCGCAATGCACTGCTGATGACGTCACATATTACATCACTCATGACATGGTCAGTGACATCACTGATGACATCACTGATGACATCTCAAATGACATCACTGATGACATCACTGGTGACATCATCCATGTGATAATTTCATGCATCTTCTCACACCCTAATATAACCTTTGATACACCCACTCTAAATTACAGACTGCCATTCGCAAAACCATAGACACTCCAACACCAATAACTACATACCCACTCACTGATTCTTAGGTCTACGCACACATCAACTCACTCACCCGTACAGTCACTCATACTTACGGTCACTCAGTACAGGACTATCATATGCACTCATACTCCTATATAGACACTCAAACACCGCCACTCATCCATAGAGGTACTCACACACCTAGTCAGTCATGCAAATAATTAAACACACTACCATTTACTCACCTATACAGTTATACACATACCAGCTCACTTACTCATACAAATACTAGCACATTCTTACGCTCTTATACAATCACTGATACAAGCACACACTCATCCATACAGCCACTATCACAATCACTCACTCTCGCTTATAGCTATTTATATACTCCAACACACATATATACTGCCTTTCACATATGTAGTTACTCACACATGTACCACTGGGACATACATTCACTCACTAACACACTCTTACACACACTTACCCACCCATACAGTCTATCACAGATGCACTCTTGAAACCATCCACCCAGTGAATCACCCACTCACACATCTATGCACAGAGTCGCACACACCCCTCCCACACAAACACTCAGGCACCCATACAGATACTCACACAAGCATTCATTAACTCATATAGACACTCATGTAGCTATTCACAAACACATGCAGCCACTTACACAGCAACAGACAGACGGATACAGACATTCACCCAGTTTAGTCACTAACCCATGCATTCAGTAAGATACGTTAAATCACTCACTTATACAGTCAGTCACGCACCTACTAAATCATCCATACAGACACTTACACACCCACTCATTCTTCAATACGTCTTTTCCTATATATATTAAAAATATTTAAACTTTACAGAAACACACAGTCACTGGATGATGTCAACAGTGATGTCATTTGAGATGTCATCAGTGATGTCATCAGTGATGTCACTGACCATGTCATGAGTGATGTAATATGTGACGTCATCAGCAGTGCATTGCGAGGCGCGAGTTATAGTTAGCTGAACTAACTATAACGGGGGAATTTCACGGGTTTTGTACGAGTGCAATGTCCAACTAACTATAACTGTCCCTAAAACCTATGGTTTTTTCAGTGAATATATATATATATATATATATACATTTGAATGTTGTTCATTTGACATCAGGGAAAGCCTTTCTGTTAGAGAGTGTTCCCCAAATAAAACCCCATGCCTTATTCTGAGAACAGTGTTTTGATGTGTTTCATTTTATAAAAGAGAAATCCCTTTCCTGGTGTGTTTTGTTTTTATTGGTTCGTCGTGTTTGAGCCTCCGTGGGGGAGGGCGGTATTTTCTATTACTTGCGAGGGCATGTAATACAATCAATAAATCAAGGGCTTGCAAAGTGCAGCTACTTACCCGTGAGGGTCTTAAGACGCTGGTGGAGGGGGGCCTCTGGTTGGACTGGATGGAGAATCATTCGAAGAGTCAGGTCTTGAGGTCCTTCCTGAATTGGGTCAGCCACACTGATTGCCTGACGTGAAAGAGCAGGGTGTTCCATGTATTGGCGGCGAGGTACGAGAACGACCTTCCTTCAGTTCTGGTCCTGTGGATCCTGGGGATGGAGGAGAGGGCAAGTTGAGAGGATCGGAGTTGTCTGGTAGGTATGTGGAATGAGAGGCAGGGGTCAGGTACGCTGGCCCTTCGTTGTGTAGGGCTTGGTAGGCGGGAGTAAGGAGCTTAAAAGTGACTCTTTTTGACTGGGAGCCAGTGGAGTGGTTGGACGTGCTGCTTGATGTGGCTGAGGCGGGGGATGTCAAGGACCAGTCTGGCGGCTGTGTTTTGGACTGTTTTGAGCTGTTTCTGGGTGATGCTGGCGCGGAGTGCGTTGCCGTAGTCGAGTCTTCTGTTGATGAGTGCGTAGGTGACCTTCCTTCTGGATTCTGTGGGGATCCATCTGAAAGGGTTTCGGAGTAGGCAGAGCGTGTGTAAGCAGGCTGAGGAAACTGCGTTGATTTGGCGGTTCATTGTGAGCGAGGAGTCCAGTATGATGCCAAGGTTGCGTGCATGGTCCGTTGGGGGAGATCCCAGAGTGGCTGGCCACAAGGAGTCTTCCCAGGCTGAAGGGGTGGGTCCCAGGTGAGTACTGCGGTCTTGTCCGAGTTGAGGCAGCTGTCTTTCATCCATGTAGCGACGGCCTCCATACCACGGTGTAAGTTGGTCATTTCATTAACTGAATCCTATCTTGTGACATTGATCTTTAATTAATCTAAATAACCTTTTGTGTAACTGAACGATTGTCTCATATACTATCAATCCC
This sequence comes from Calotriton arnoldi, assembly GCA_963921515.1. Lineage (NCBI taxonomy): Eukaryota > Metazoa > Chordata > Amphibia > Caudata > Salamandridae > Calotriton > Calotriton arnoldi. The sequence continues at coordinate 816,140 of CAWUFW010006905.1, read as the reverse complement.
TATTCAATATTTAATTAATATTAAACTAGATATTTGTTCATTATCTACCCGTAATACCAACCGTAACCATGAATCATAATTCAATTAAATGTGATTAGGTTGTTTTCCATAATTTAAATATATTGCTAACCTAAACCTTAATTAATTCTAGATACATTTAATTGAACTAAAGTGAATTAGCATATTGCCCTTTACCTAAAAGTAATACTACGTTTTACCTTAATGGAACCAAATTAAGACTCTTATCCTTTTCTTATTTCAATAAATAATATTACATTGCCCCTTATCTTTATTCAAGGGACTTTATCCTGCCTTTAATGTATTTTCACTAACTTAATTAATTCATTCCGTAGTGATAATCTCAATAGTTTTTTTCATTTTGCCATGTAGTGATAACAATGTAGTGGCCCATCAAGGTAAGGTCATTGATACAGTGGGGGTATACTGTCTGGGCACGTTTATAGCATACAAGGAGTTTGGGATTTGCACACAGGGCTTCTCTACTCACATTGTGGCTGTGTCTTGGATGGGGGTTTAGAGAGTGACCCTCAAAATTTCAAAAATAAAACAATTTGGGATTAACTGTCGCCCATTACACACCAATACTAGTCTGTGGTGCAGATTTCTACGTCTTGTAGTATAAAGCAGAAGGCTATGTTGGCCATACATTCTCCCAGTGTTCCTTGTGATTCCAGGACCTTCTTGTCCAAGTCCTTATAATCAATACCATTTGAATTCTACTGCTATAATCTGGCAATATTACAGGAGGAATTAGAAATGGAAAATTTACTCTGAAACTGGAAGAATGCGCTGGAGCTTTCAGAAGGGGACCAAATAGTTGCATTGGTATTTCTGTTATTATATCTGAGTACTGATATAGTAGAATCGTAGGCCTTCCAGGTGAGGCCTGAACTGAAATAAATAAGGTCTAAGGTAAGAAATATGGCCATTCGAACCCCAGGAGGTATGAGAACATTTTCTCAGTGCCTGATAAACAACAAAATGAATGCAGCACAGATATATGTTGCTTACCTTAAATACATCTGATGCCTGACTCATTCAGGCAACTTGGTTGGAAATTCTATTAGATCTACCTGGCAATTAGATGGATTTAATGTTATCCCAGAATATTGAGAAGGGAACGATGCTGGCAGCTTGAAAATAAGTGAGGAAGATGGGAAAGTTAAAGCAAATTAAGATCCTAGAGATCAACGTCTCTACTTTCTAAAAGGCAATACAGCAGCAAAGCACACCTAGACATGATAAATGTTTACTGATGACAAAGCTCTTTGGGTAGGCTCTTTAATTTCATATGGTCAATGAGCATGTGTTGTCAGCCATGGGAAGACACATCTTGAAATACCTTAATAGCTTTAAAAATCCTCTTAGTTGTGACTGTGAGGGATAGGAAATCAATAAAGTCCTACAAAATGAATTTCCAGCTGTAGATGTTTACAATAGACGCCTCCCTGGGAAATACCAACTTATCATGGCCAACATGAGTAATTTATCCTTGATAACATTATTAGCAAGCAAGAAAGTAGACAAGAATGTCCATAAAGTGATCAGAAGTATGTACAGTGAACAAATTGTGGTGTTCTTAACCTAAAAGCCCATCAAAACTGACCTATGTATGACCAAGAGAGAGAGAGACCAGACTACGTTGGAATTCCTTTCAAGAAGGAGAATAAATTGGACAATCAAAACGTTGCTAAATGGTGAGAAGAGAAGGAAATAACCAATCTGAGGGTCACTGTGCTCAGCTGCAAAAATCTGACAACAAATGAAATCTTCGTGGAAATAAATCAGTAATACAAATATGTTTCACAAATGAATGAATGAATGAATGAAATGAATGAACAAGTTTTTATATAGCGCATGGCTACCCGGAGCATCCCAGCGCTGTAGCGGCCACTAGAGATGAACAAACCCCCTACGGAAAAAGCCAGGTCTTTAGCTGTTTCCGGAATGTGAGATGGTTAGATTCCCTACGAAGATGCAGCTGAAGGGTGTTCCAGAGTTTCGCGGCATTGTATGAAAAACGCCGGCCGCCACTTCTGGCCTTCTTAATCCTGGGTACCATTGCTAGGTGGAGCTCATCTGAGCGGAGTCTTCTGTTAGCCTTATAAGGGCAGATCAAGGTTTTGATGATGGGGGGTCCATTCCCTCCAAGAGACAAATTGCTGACTGATGGCAAAAGCAGTAGCTCCAAAGTGGCAAACAATGGGTACTAATTAGGAAGGTGTTCTATGAATAGTATCTTTAGTATTGAGTGTTTTTTTTTTACCATCAGATGTTACCCTCATCAGGCTGACAGCAGTTTGGAAGGACAGGAAACAGAGGTCTCTTCAGAAGTGCAAATCTTTGACCGTGGCATCCCATTGTCAAGTAAGTGAAGGCAAAAGTAATAAAGTTAGGTCAATAGTTTAACCCAAACCTGATGCATCATGCTCTAGGGATCAGCCAGGTAAACACATAAAAGTTGATGGGAGGAATGCTTGCAAATAGTAAAAACCACTGGCAATCACACTGTGTGGCATTCTAACCTATCTTTTTTCACCCACTATGCTACTCTAGGAAGAGACCTGCCTTTTGCAAATCAGTACTAACCCTGCTGCTCATGTACTGCAATGAGAGCCCCCCCTTTCCAGATGGGTACACAAGCAACTCCAGGGAACTGAATTCCAGAGTGTTGATTTATGTACAGAAATATAACTACTGCCAATCCAGATGATCTAATTGACGGAATGATCAAAATCCATTCCTGAGAAATGTCCTTTTGTGGTAGATAGCATTTTGAGTGAAGGGAGCTGGTTTGTTACCAGGAATTGCTGAGTGATAGCTAGAGATGCCTTGAAAGAGGAATGTCTCATGACTCGATAGTCTACAGCTGAATGATCATATCTTCCTAGGGCCAATGGTCCCTGTTCAGTGCTCCACTGCTCCTAAGCTAGGGTTGGCCTCTACAAATACCAACACATGCATACACGCATATATTGGTACCCAGTACAGGACATGGGAGGCTGAGGTAATGAGGTTGGTTCCATGCAAGTGTAGAACTTGCCTGGTAGCGACAATCTGTATTCAGTGTACACTGTGAAGTAGGCATGGTGGGGCTCAATGCAGAAGACATTCTCATTTGTAGATAAATGACAACAAGGCTATTGGGACTTCCACCCTGAGGGTAAATCCAACATGAAAAATGACCTAGCACTGTGTTATTATACTACACAAACCACCTTTAGGCACATGGTTAAATTGTGTTTGAATGGCGATGCTGTAATCAAAAAATACTTCCAAGTCTCTCAGCTTGGTTATGGGCCTTGCAAGCAATCCATTATCCTGAGACCATAATGAGCTGCTGTAATGTTTAGGCCCTGGTTAAATATGATTTATTTTCTAGAAGAATTTCGGGTGGCCCTGTAGTATCCAGTAGTTAGCTGATCAGATATACCTGTTGAGAGCTGAAGTCTCTAAGTCAAATGATTTTTCCACTTGGAGAGCAAAAAGTTATTGGCGTCGACACAGGCTCTGTTGGTGACGTAAGAACTGAATTCTGATGAGCCGAAACGTAGGAGAAAAGCAACCAATCCATTAGAATTAATTGTATTATTGAGGACATCCCAGATAGAAAAATGGCAATTTCAGTGCCCCAATCCTGTTTGTCTGAGAGGAGGTTGTCTCAAGTCTTGCTATATTAGTATTGTAACTTAATTGAACTGCAAGTAATGAAAGGTTCTAGATGCCAGACACACTGACAGTCCCACCATAGGCAGGCTCACTTATTTCTCAGACAACCTTCTGGCTATTAGGAGTGCCCTGCACCCCTGTAACCACTCCTTCTGCCTTCTTCCAGAGGGCCCGTTTTGCTGCCTGAACTGCAGGTTTAGCTCATGGCTGTCGTCCCCACCTCCCTCATCTCTTTCATGTTCTAGTAAAAACATTAAACTTTTAAGCCTCAACTGCCGCTCTTTAGTCAAACATTTCTCTGATGTATATGATTTGTTGCTCGAGGAATCTCCTGACGCTCTTTTCCTAACTGAGACATGGTTATTGTCTGAAACAGAGTCGGTGCTAGGTCTGGCGCTTCCCCAGGGTTTTAACATTGTGACCCTCAATAGAGAGTCTAGAGGAGGCAGTATCGCAATTGCTTTTAAATCCTGCTACACCTGTACCTTCGTCAAAGAGTCCCTGGCTGGCTGTGAATGCGCTCATTTTGGGCTCTCACTCAATGCCTGCTATACCATGTCTGGGCTACTGATATACCGCCCGCCTGGTCCCTCAAAAGAGTTCAGAGCGGCGTTTGTTGACACGGTTACTATCTTGGCTATGAGGGCTGCCAATTTTAGTGTCATTGGTGACCTGAATCTGCACCTGGACAGTCCTCATGACGCGGAGATGGGCAGTTTGTTAGCAGATCTTGGTGCTTGCCAGTTGCTCTAACTAGCCCATGGTCCCACCCACTCTGCGGGCCATCTGTTGGACCCAGTTTTTTCCAACCTCTCTCTCCTTTCGGTACACACCCCCATTCCGATGTGTTGGACTGACCATTATTTGGTATCCATGTCTCTTTCTGGGGTTGTGCCTTCTCGGAGGCTGCCTCAGAAGTCCGTGTTCAAGCGTCCCTGGCACAAACTCGATCCTGACCAACTTCATCACCATCTCTCTACGAGTACTTTTATTCTGCCAGAAGATCCTGACGCCGCTGATAAAGCTCTCTCAGACTGGATCCGCAGGCCTTTGGACGTACTTAATCCTGCAAAGTGGTCAAAAAGCCGTAATTCTAAATCCAGCCCATGGTACAACGACAAGCTCGCAATTTTACGTACAGCCTGCAAAAGGCTGGAACGCTCCTGGAGACGGGAGTACGACTCGAGCCAGAAGTGTTGCTATCAGGTGGCTATTAAAAACTATCACAGGGCCATCCACACAGAGTGGGCAGCTTACTTTGCCAGTGAGATCAGGAGTAGCTGTAACCCCTCTAAAACCATCTTTTCTATATTGAAAGACCTGAAACAGCTGGGGGTCCCTGTAGTGCCTCTTATATCATCGGATGAGCAGTGCGAGGCCCTTGCCACCTTCTTTGTTAAGAAGGTAGAAAACATCTACAAGACCTTTCCTCATGTTGTCATGCGTTCTGACCCTGTGCCTCAAACACTCCCTACACACACAGTGGTTTCATCTCCTGCGGTTTCCCTGGATAAGTTGCATCTGTTATGTAACAAGGTCAAATCTGGCTCCCCTGCTGACCCCCTCAAGCCTGACCAACTCATGAAACTATTACCTGTGCTCCTTACGCCTTTGAACCTGGTTATTAATCTATCCCTGTCCAGGGCAGTTGTTCCCAGTACTTGGAAGCAAGCAAGGATAGTACCCCTGCTTAAAAAACCTTCCCTCGACACAGCTAAACTGGAAAACTTTCGCCCTCACTCCTGCCGTGGGTCTCTAAGATCACTGAGACCTACATCAATTCTATTCTCACAGGATTCCTAGAGGATAACAATCTTCTGGACATCACTCAGAATGTCTTCTGCCCAGGCCACAGTACTGAGTCGGCCCTCCTAGCTGTCACCGAGCATCTTAGGCTAGCTCTAGATGAGGGTCGTATGTCTGCTCTGATTCTTCTAGACCTCAGTACGGCTTTCGATACGGTCTCTCCTCAGATCCTGCTGCATAGGTTGGAGGAGGCGGGTATTGTGGGCCATGCGCTGGGGTGGTTTGCCTCCTTTCTTTTTAATAGGACCTTCCAGGTAGTGGCCCCTCCATTCGCCTCCACGATTCATTCTAACAACCAAGGGGTGCCTCAGGGCTCAGCCTTGAGCCCTACGCTCTTTAACCTCTATGTCCAACCGTTAGCAGTCTTAGCCAAGAGTAGAGGGCTTACGATCATCTCATACGCAGATGACACACAGTTGGTAGTCGCACTCTCGGACGAGGCCGTGCGGGCAGCCGCCAAGTTTTGTGACGATGTTGCGGCCATCGCTGAGTGGATGACTGCCAACTGTCTTCAACTCAACTCCAGCAAGTCGGAGGTTCTGCTGGTAGGGAGAGACTCGGAGCTGTGGTGCGAATGCTAGTGGCCAGCCATATTGGGCTGTGCACCCGCCCCCAAGCAGGTGGTGAAAAATGTAAGCGACTGGGTCGATTTGGCCCTTAGCTTCCGGTATCAAACTAAGAAAGTGGCAGCGACTTGCTTTGGCATCCTACGGGGGCTCAAACCACTACTGGGGTTTTTCGAACCACCCATCAGGCAGATGATTGTCCAGGCCTCCATCCTGTCTAGGCTAGACTATGCCAATGTGCTCTATTTGGGGGCCAATAAGACCGAAGTACTGAGACTGCAGAGAGTCCAAAACGCTGCTGCCAGAACTCTTCTTGGCCTCCCTGGATCCTGCCCCACCTCCAGCGCCATTTGTCGGCTACATTGGTTGCCTGTGGCCAACCGCATGGAATTCAAGGCCCTCTGTATCTCGTTTAAAATCTTGAACCTTTCCTCTCCTGGCATTTTGGCTGATTTGCTGTCTCCCTACTCTCCCTCTCGTCAACTTCGCTCAATGGGACAACATCTGGCTGCTGTCCCCCGGGTGAGAAAGGTCCGGGCTGGCGGGCGCTCTTTCCGTCTACTGGCTGCCAAACTTTGGAACGCTTTACCCATTTCCATCCGCAGTTTGAACAACTACCTGGCGTTCCGTAAGGCTATCAATACATATCTCTTTCCCCCACTTTAGTTTTCTCTTCTGACTGCAGCCTTATATGTTTCTGCTTTCAGCGCTGGGACGCCTCTTTGCTGGGGCAGCTGTGCGCTTTATAAAACAGGATAACATAACATAACATATGACAAATGCAGCAACCCACTGAGCTATCTACATAGGATACAGTTGTATTATCTGTGCAGGGTAGGTGTTCTATGCAGCAGGCCTATTAACCCTCTTTGCTACCAAGCAGGTACATTAATCATCAGAGATATTTGACATTATGATTGTTGCCTGAAAATTGTTGGACATACAAGGAACTTTAGAACAGGTGCTTTTAAACCCATAGAAGATTTCAAAACAAAGTGTTCCGCCAAGCTCGGTGCCCAGTTCAATCCCCTGAGGTGGTTTCCTCTTTCTATCTGTGCTGCAGAATGCTGCACAGATAGAAAGAGGAAAAACAAGGAGAAATAAAGCTATTTCTCCTCGTTACACCTCCCCTGGGGATGGGTAACATTTTGACACATTCCCTGGTCTACCAATAATGGTAAATCTGGAAATATGCCAAAATCAATGGGCAGATCCATGGGAAGAGCCACGCTTCACCCATGAAACACCTCCCTGGGCAGAGTAATGCAACGCAGCGATCTGTGCTGCATTGTGTTACTCTAGATTTATAAAGTCACTCAGGGCCACGCAAGGTGGCTTTGCATATCTTGATAAATCTAACTTAAGAGTTGCTTTGCTCTTGCGCCCCATTGTGTGGCACAAGGGCGATGCAACTCTTTGATAAATTTGGCCCTGACTTCATACTGACAAAGGTTAGCATTCTAGCATCACGTTTCACCCCTGCACAAGACAGTCTCTTAGTGTGTTCAATCCAGATTTACCTGCTCAATGGAGATGTGGATAAGTGGCACTGGTAGGCATGGTCATCAACCTCATACCTTCAGTGTAAGCATCGGTAATGTGGGACCGCAGTCTCTCGGCTGCCTCGGCCACAGGTGTGGAACTGCGTAACAGGCCTGCTCAAGGGCACTTGTCTTTGCCATTTGCTGCCTCGGGGCCAGTACAGGCAGGCACTCATCTTAAGCAGTTGCAACCTCTGGGCCAGTGTAGAGGGACACTTGTCCTTGGCAGCTGAAGACTCAAGCTTGGAAAGGCAGCTCTTCCGAGGTGAACAGCACAGACAGAGAGAAGCAGTATCAGTCCTTCGGTGACTGTGGCAGAAATGCCAGACAACCCAATGGCATTCTGAGAGTTAGCCTCTTCACACAACTAACTACAACGTGAGGATCTGGGTGTATTGAATGATATAGCTAGGTAGCCTTATTGTGGAATACACTTGCAAAACCTTTACTGAGTCTAGTCAGGCTCATTTGAACAAACTTTAGCTCAACCCTGGGTAGCTATGACTTTGAGCAGCAAGGCTTGAACCAAAGAAACTTTTGTGTTTTATTAATTTTTAGAGTCCTTGATGAGCAAAATCCACCAAAAGGTTCCGGAGATACAGATAAGTAAAGATTTGATCAATTTTAATTCCAACCGCAAACAAGCATTGGTCAACAAAAACTTTGTAAACTTTTGAAAAGTTTGAAACAGTTAGTTTGGCTTCTCCGGCCCAGCTTGGGTGACCAAATCTGACAAGGGGCCAGTAAGGATACTTTGGACACTTAGCTGTCCACTAGAGCATTTTCCAGTCCATCTCTAGCTTTTACAGCACAACCGCCATAGACTATAATGGTGTGGTCCTAATGCTGGGGATGAAAGATGAAAAGATTCTCAAATGATGCTCCGGTTTCAGTGATCGATAGGGCTGCCTTTGTAGTGATTCCTAGGTCCACGGGTGATGTGGGGCGACTTGGTCAACAGAAGCGGGGGTCCCACGAAGTCTTCTTCCCAGGGGTAGAAGGACAGCATCAGCTGGGCTTTGGATCTCCGAGCACAGCAGTTGGAGAGAAATCCTTTAGTGGGGGCTAATGTCCCTCTTTGGAGACCAATCCAGATTCTGACAGCGCTCTCTAGTCCAACTGACTCAGGTGCAACTTTTGACGATTGAGGATTGGTCTCTTGGGGTGTCCAGAGGCAGCTAGCAACTAATCTTCTTGGGTGGCAAGCAACTTGCCAGTTGGGATTCTTCAGCTCTTTTGTACCTGAAGCTGGTTCCAAGAGATCAGCAGGCTGATCCTTCGAGTCACTTCTTTGGTCTGGGACTGTGGATCAAATTTTCCCTGAGCTAGGAGGCACAGGCACAGTCCAAGCTTTGCTACCCCAAGTGCAGCAGGTGCAGTACAGCAGAGAGTGCAGCCACTCTTTGTGCATTTCCAAGGGAAGCAGGGTAGTCCTTCTTCAGTCCTCTTTCCAAATCCAGCATGATCTGAGGTTCCTCCCAGGAAAGTGCCCGAAGGGGGCACCTAACAATCTCAGAGTGCACTATTCTGCCCACTCCTGTCTACATGAGCAAAGGGCAGCCCCTCAGGAGTGTTATCACCATTTTCCAACCAAAGGCGGCTTCACCTTTGAAGCTTGCCTTTTTGGCTAACATCCTGAGTAGCTTCCTGCAAGAGGGTGGTGACACCTCTTCCGGCAGCGGGCTGTTATTGTTTCAAGGCCTGGGAGTCATTAGCACAACTCACCAGGTGGCTAGAAAGCTGTCTGTAGGCCTGTGCTCATGTGAGGACACTGGACCAGTTGGGTCACAGAGTGGCAATTTTCTAAAAGTGATATTAAATTTGTCCAGGGCATCAGGTCGGGTGTAATGTCACAATTAATTTGATACCTTACAGTACCCAGTAAGGTAGTCCCATTCAGGAGCTAGCCAGGCTGGAGTGCCAGCCTGTATCCCTGTGTTGGCTAATGGAGCTACTAACTTTCCGCAGCAAAATGACAATTTAGAAGTGTTGCTGTTAAGACATATATACAACGCATGTCCTACTTAATAATATACAGCTCCTTGCCTTAGACCTCTATAGGCCTTCCTTTGGAGAGAATTACATATATTATGAAGTTTAGTGGCGACTTTGCTATTAATGGTAATGACAAAGTCCAACTGGCAGTGCGACATCTGCCCTTCTAGTACTTTTTCACTCCCAGGGTGGCACAATCAGTGCTGCAGCCTTTCGTGAACACTCTGCCTTACATGCCCTTGTGTTGGAAAGTGGGTTATTAATAGTAGTATGTGTACACCTACCACTTGCTATAAGTCCACTGACACGGTATAGGATCCAGTAAAGGTTTCAATAAATTTGTCCCTTGCTCAGAACTTGGTAACTGTATCCGAGCAGTCAGGCCTAACTTAGGAGAAAGGTACGTAAAGTATTTAAAAATACCAATATACCAAACAAGTAAGACAACACACAAAATAAATCCCACACCAATTTTTTAAAATAGTCAATATCTTTAGGAACAAATAGACACCAAATTGCCAAATTTCCAATGTAGGGAACAAGAGATATGAATTTTTAAACATTAACCACTATATGGTGCTTAAGAACCTAAAGTGCCACTCTGGGACATCTGGTCGGGCTTGACCGGGACAAAGTCAAAGTTTCAGGCTGACTGCAATGGAGTCCTGGCCAGATACACTAAGCGGGAGGCCCCGGTAAAACTTTTACCTCTCCACTTAGAAACTTTTCTGGAGCTTTTTCCACCAAGGGCCCTTGCTGCTCTCCACCAGTCCGGATTCAGTGAGGACTCACCGGATTGAATTTCAGGGAGCTCCTGGTCAAACTCTGGAAGTTTGACCTCCGGAGCTCTTGAGTAGGATGAACCTGGAATCCGGGATCTGACAGGTGGCTGGCTTGACTCTTGCAGTTGAGTTGGTCAACTTATGGAGCTTTTTTCCCAAAGTTCTCCAAGCTTCAGCAGATGGTTCCTGAAGTTCTCCTTGTGGGTTCAAAGTGTCCACCTACAAATACAAAGATCTGGAATCTCCTGGCTGGTCTCTGGAAGGTCTGAACCACAATTCCCTCAATGCACCGGGCCAAATCCTTATAAGTCCAGTGGATGCACTTCAGGATTGGGACTCTTGGTGGAGATGATGCAGGTGGGCTCTGTTAACGTGTAGCTGCAGGGAGTCCACTCCTCAATCAGAATGCGGATCTGTGGGGTGCAGATTCAGACTCCAGTAGGACAGTCCTTCTTTTCCTGGTAATTTTAGGCAGCAGAACTGAGAGGCTATGCACATCTCACATATTTATTCTTCAGCTGCTCGGTATCAAGTGGGGGACACTCTTGACATATGGGATGCAGGGTGCCACCCAGGCCATGACCTCTTCCTCCAAAGTATGACATCTGCTTGTCACTATTCTTCCAAAATCCAAGATGGCTGAAATTTCAGAAGAGCAGTAAGGTCTAACTAAACCAACTCTCAGTGTGGCTCATTTTAATAGCTTTCCACCCCCTAGCAATCTTCAAATTCCTTCCTTAAGCCTTCCATCTGACTGACTGGGGCACAGGGGACTGGGAGTAGGCAGGTCAGGCATTCCCTTCCTGTTCTGTCCTCCTTTGAAGCCTCATTCTTTGCAACCGCTCCCCCCATGCCCTGGCATTCCTGTGTAGCTGCAGAGATCTCTCCTGCCGATATCCTCCCTCTCCCCTGGTTACCCTCTTATCACCTAATCAAGGCAGCCTTGAAAAACCAGTTAGCACTGACCAATCTGGGAAGACTACGGGAAGGCTGGATTTTGGCTTACAGACAATAAGGTGTTATAACTTCTTTTTTGTCCAAGTTATGATAGATTCAACAAAAGCAATCCGTTGGATTTATCAATTCCATTCTGAAAAGTCTTTGAATTACATTATGTATTCCTCACCTAGCAATAATTATGCGTGCATAAAAAATTGCAATGTTAGCCTATGGGCCAAGTATCTACAATGGGGAAAAAAATAGAATGAGCAGCTTTCCCTCCCCAGGGTTTATAAAACTTTTTTATAAGGACCCGGCTTATAGTTAGATGACCCCTCCCCCTGGTACACCTAGGGGAGACCTGGGGGTACCTAATATGTAAATATCATGTGGATTAGCACTTTTGAAGTGCCCATAGCACCAAAGTCGAGTTGGCAGTAAATGTACTTTCAAGAGCAGTGGTGCAGAGCAGGACTGCTTTTAAAATGACCTCAGGCACTCAGCAGTGCACACATGCAAGTTCAAAGAACGCTGCTGGCCTCTAAACTTCCATGCCCAATTATATCTTTGGGACTTATACGTAATTTCAATCCCCCTGCCCTATTATCTACTAGGGACTTATATGGTAGATCATGCCAATTTTAAGGGTACCCTAATACATAGTGTACCCTATACATGTGTTGTTTTTTCAACATAGCACTGGCCTGGGCCTGCTGGCAGAGCCCAGGCCACAGTCAGAGTCAGTTACCACCAGTATACTTCAGCAAAGAAAATAGGGTGGGCAGGGCAAAAGGAGGACTTTCTAACACCCTGGTACCCCGGGTACCATATATTAGGTACTTATAAGTAAGTCAGTACTTACAAATTTGGGATAGCCAATTTGACATATTTCGTAAGGGGTTAGAACACTGGCACTGAGGTCTGGTTAGCAGGTCTCAGTGCACTCTCAAAGTAAAGAAAACAGCCTCAGTTGACAAATGTGGGGGTGAACATGCAAAAAGAGGCACTTCCTTCCTGACAGAGACCGGTCGACCCCTCACAACCTAGGTTAACACTGGCTTTGCACCCTTCAGGCAGTTTGCTAATTTCGGATGTTGCACATGAAAGGAACACACTGAGCTTCTCCTTTTTGGGCAGTCTCTACTCATGCAGAGCTATGCACTCCCCTTCCCTCTCTGAGTAGTCACCCTTCTGGGTGCTAGGTGGCATCTCAGCTTCGTTAGAAAATGACATCCTTCCAATGATGTCCAATCACGGATGGGAGAGTGGCTATCATACGGATGGAAGCTCACATACACAGAAGACCTTCAAGTACTCTACCGAGCAATCACTTCTTTAGTCAGGAAGTACTTGGAATTAGAACGGTGATTTGGGTCTCACTTTTATATTCCACTGTCTACCATTCTAGAACGGGTTTAGGGAGTTTCCTTTCATTTCTTTTTTTAGCAGCAGCTCTGACATAGCTTATACCTATGATGAGGGCTCTCCTAGAAGGTAACAATTATAGCAATCAAGCTAGCTCCAAGCAGGAGTATTTAAAACACATACACAATGTTTCTATGTTTCTATGTATGAGATTTATAAAGTGCAGCTGTTACTCCGAAGCGTATCCTGGCGCTGTAGCAGGAGGACCGTCAGCGAGCTGAGAGAAGGAGAGAACTAGGCGCAAGAGAAAAGCCAGGTCTTAAGGTTTTTTCCAAAACACAGTTGTCGCCTTAATGCACCTGAGTGTCAACGGAAGCTTGTTCCAAAGAGAAGGGCCCAGGAAGGAGAGAGATCTGCCCCCTGCCCTTGCCTTTCTAATACAAGGAATTGTGGCTAAACAAAGATTTTCAGAACGGAGGTTTCTCTGAGGAGTGTAGAGCTTGATTCTATCTTGAAGATTGCCTGGGCCAGTTTCGTAAAGTGCTTTTTGGGTAAGGAGCAATTTCTTAAAAGTGATCCTCTCGCTGACCGGTAGCCAATGTAGGCTTTGAAGAAGGCCAGTGATGCAGTGTAGGAGAGTAGGATCTGCTTCACATGGGTACCCCCACTTTTTGCTGATGCTTCACTGGTTTTCGACATTAGTCTGGCTGGGGCCCTGCTATTCAGAACCCCAGCCTAGCTGTTTCCTCTTTAAAAGGGTCTCCATGTGCCTTAGGCACATCACTGATTGGGATCTGGAGTGCCCTTATAAGTCCCTAGTATATGGTATACTATGTACCAAGGGCATAGGTACCTCAGAGGCCTGCCAGGGGCTGCAGCATATATTATGCCACCCCTGGAAGGCCATCCAAACTGACACCACAGGTCTGCTACTGCAGCCTGGGTAAGGTGGTGCATGCACCCCTTACTGTGGTATAGGTTACCTATATCACTAAAAGCATACACACATATAAACCTATAAGTCACTCCTAAGGCAGGCCTTATCAATCCTAAAGGCAGAGTGCATGGTTCCTATGTGAGAGGGTGCCCCTGCATGAGCAGGGCCCCTCTGCAGCGTTCGGAGACCATCTCTGATGCTGTTTGTAGTGCAGCCTGACCATATACTCTTAAGCGCATTATATCCTCGCGGTAAAATGCTAACTTTGGAATGGCTGCACCTAAACATGTCGTGTTTGGTGTCAAACATCTTGGAATACTACCCCCGCCAACCTTGGCGGGGGTAGCATTCCACCCTTCTAGAGGGAAAGGCATGTTAACTCTGACGAGTCCGGTAACTTCTTTCCAGAGCCCTGGCATCACAAAATGGATGCTGCTGCCACAGACACGAGTCTGGCCTCCTGCTGCTGGACGAAACTCCGGCAGGGGAGGCCTGGACAATAGGTTTCCTGTCCCAGGGAGGTGTGACCACCTCCCCAGACAGGACAATGTGTATTGGGGCTGGGCGGGAGCACTTTCGGGTGCTTTGAAGTCCTGCACTGGGGGCACATTTGGTGTCCCTGTGCATACCCCAGTTCAAACCGGATCAGGGGCTCGCAGCCCCTGCTTTGGCGCGAACTGGACAAAGGGAAAGGGGTGTAGCCACCCCTCTGCCCTGACCCACCCATAGGTGGGGCCACAGAGTAGTCCATCCCCTATTTTTAGAATAAAGGTAGGAACCCAGTCCTTAGGACTTTAGATTATACCTGGACGAAACTCTGACACGGAATCCTGGACCTTCGACGCTCTACGACAAGATTAGAGGACTGAAGAATCTCCCTTGGGGTCAAGGAGTGACTCCCCTGCTTGGCAGGCACCAAAGAAGCATCTGTCCGGTTCGCATTACTGAAGCTCCCGTCGGACGCCGAAGTCATCGCATCACCAGAGGTGGATTCTCAGACTTCCCCGAGGCTACCCTGAGTCCCCAGCAAAGCTGAGGCCCATGGCTATCGTGGGTGACTTGAGACCGTGACCCCTGGACACCGAGCACACTTGCAAGTGCACCATCTTCTGGGTCTCCCAAGAAGTCGTGCTTTGGGCTCCGAGTAGCCCTAGCCTCCAGCACCACCTGCACCGAAGATCACTGGCCCCCACTCCACGAGTGTCCTGTAAGCCAGCTCCACGTGCGGCGTCACGAGGCTCCTTCGCGGTCGCTAGCCCGTTGGCTAGTAGCCCTTAACGAAGGCCAATCTTTTCTTTACTTGGCATCCTGGTTGCTCCAGGCCTGCCCTCACTTACCCTCGCTGGGTGAGTTCTCCAGACCTTGCTGGTCTGCATCATCGACGATCTACATCTTACTCGAGACTTGCCGTTGCCAAGGCTTGTTGGGTCCAATCCGGTCGCCGACACCTCAGCACTCGACAGACATCGAGCACCAGCCCGAATCCTGCTCCTGGTCACCGACAACGCCTCCCGGACCTCGTGGCTGAAGAGTCAAGACGACCGTCACCGCACCTGAAGCACTCGACATCGGTGGGCATCTGTCCATCGCCTTCCTGGTCACTGGCTAGTGACCCAGACTCTGTCCCCTCTGCTTTCAGGTTCTTCAGAACTCCGATCCACTCTTGGATCCACCCGGACACTTTTCTCCTGGTCGCCAGCAGCACTTTGCAGCAGATCGCCATACGAAACGACGACGAAACCCGACCCCGAAAGGCACCTATGCACCCGGCTTCCCTGGGTGAGGTAACACGAGTACTCCGGTGCTCCCGTGGGTAGAGACTCTTCAAAGTCCTAGATCTCAAAGGGTTTTGTCCTAGTCCTCTTTTAAGTGTCCCTTTCCTCTATTTTCCCGATCCCGACTTTCTCCATAGAAGTTAACGGCGTATCGCGGTTGTGTATTTACACTGCACGCGTCTCCCGTGGGTCCCCTGTGTCACTACCTTGGGTGGTTCCTTGTGGTCCAAGCACTTCTAGAGGCTCTAGGCCTAGTGTCTAGTTCAGTCGTGGTTCGCATACCACTTTATTGGTATATGGTTTGGTACGCCCCTAGGGCCCAAACGTGTATTTGTGCTATTACTGTGATTTAAGATCTTATAACCTATGTATTTCGAACTCTAGCCTCATAAAGAGACTAGAGGGGTGTGTTTAGTAATAAATACATATATTTTGAATATATACCTGGTGTGGTGCTCTTTCATTTGGTCACTCAAGAGATTATAGACTGGTAAAACAAGCTGCTTTACATTCCTTCAAGACTTAGCCTGAAGGCTGCTCTCCATAGCTACCACTAGGATAGCTTTCAATAAGGTTGTCTTTAACCTATCTACCATAAGAGTCGATTTGGACTGGTGCAAGGTGCCCACTATAATTAGTGGACAGCATATGCCAGGCCAACTTCTCACATTGGTGGCAGCGTGTGGGATTCCAGCTTGCTATTGTTTTACCAGATAATCTCAATTGAATTGATCAACTGAAAACCACTAAAGGTACCTAAGGTACATATAATTTAAGCTTAGAATAACAGTAAGTTCTACTGAACTTAGAGTTGTGTGTTAAGGGATAGCACAACCCTTTCTACAACTCAAGAGAGTTTAGTAGGCCACACTAGAGTAGGTAGTGCATACACCACACCACACTAGTAATGTCTTTAAAAGCAGGATCCAAAGATTCCTTGCAGGAAGCCATTGAGCTTCCACCCTCCAAGTATGATACACTCCAATTCTTGGAATTGAGAGCTTTATGTAACGTGAGGAAGTTAAGGACAGGCCAAAGTCCCACCACCCAACACCTCAAGGAGTTGTTGGTGGCTTATGATCTTAGTAAGTCCTCAGAGACTGAAGGGGTAGGAGCAGAGGGTGGGCCAGCAGATGAGGAAGGGGCCAGGGGTACCACTACCCCCAGCCCCCTCTGAAACTGACCAGGAGGGTGACAATGACCCTGACCTGGAAAACCCAATCCCTTCTGGGGAAGATGAAGATGAGGATCTAGAGAACCACACCTTTGTCCCCCCAGGAAGGATTATGAGTGTGCTCAGAAAGTCTAGGTCTCCTTCTCAGGAGTCTAACCACTCTGGCACCTCCATAGGGAGCTCTGTTTCTTCTCACAGGAGGGAATCCTCTCATGAGAGAAGAAAGAGACTGGTCCAGTATGAGGAAACTCAACTAGAGATCAGGAAGAAGCAATTGGCTTTAGATAGAGAATCCCTAGATCTCCTTAGAGAGAGAAGAAAGTTGGGACTAGAGTCCCATGGTGGCAGCCATGTCCCTAGAGATAGGGAAAGGTCCTATGACCATAGGAACCTGAGCAAGATTGTCCCTCCCTACCAGAGTGGGGATGATATCCACAAATGGATAACTGCTTTAGAAAGGGCCTGTAAAGTACAGAAGGTCCCTCAGGAGCAGTGGGCAGCAATCTTGTGGCTCTCCTTTGCTGACAAAGGTAGAGACAAGCTCCTCACTGTTAGAGAGGAGGATGCTGATAATTACAAGGTCTTGAAGAGTGCTCTTATTGATGGGTTTGGCCTAACCACTGAACAGTACAGGTTGAAGTTCAGAGACACCCAAAAAGCACAGACTCAAGACTGGGTAGACTATGTGGATTGTTCTGCCAAGGCTCTGGAAGGCTGGTTGATGGGCAGTAAGGTGTGTGACTTCTCAGGATTGTATAATCTGATAATGAGGGAGCAGATTCTTAATAACTGTCAAAATCAGCTGTTGCATCAATACCTGGTAGACTCTGATCTGACCTCTCCCCAAGAATTGGGAAAGAAGGCAGACAAATGGGTCAGAACCAGGGTGAAGCAGAAGGTACAGAACCAAGGTGGGGAAACCAAGAAGCAAGATGCTAAGAACTCTGACAAGGGTGGGGAGAAGGGTAAAGATCAAAAGTCTTCATCAGGCCCCCAAAAATCTTCTTCTGGTGGGGATTCCCAGTCTACCAAGGGTAAAGGCCAAAGAAAACCATGGTGCAAGGTCTGTAAGCAAAAGACCCACTGGACCAGTGATTGCACCAAGTCCAAAGACTCCAGTCCAGCACCCACCAATGCCCCTAAGGCACCTGTTCCCCCTAGTACAGTTGGTGGAAGTGCTCCAGCAAAGGGTTTAGTAGGGTTCACCCTGGGAACTGAGTTGGGCTCTGACCTAGTTAGAGAACTGACTCAGGCTGTGTTAGTCTGTGATGGAGGCATGGATGTGCCCTCCTCTATGAGTCCCAGTAATCTGGGCAAGTACAGACAACAGCCTTTAATCAATGGACGAGAGGCTTTGGCATTTAGGGACACAGGGGCAAGTGTCACAATGGTGACACAAGACCTTGTGCTACCTGGGCAAGTTATGCTTGGTGAAATGTACCAAGTGACCAATGCTAGCAATGTCAGAACAGACCATACTCTGGCAGTTGTTAACTTCTCCTGGGGAGGGGTAACTGGCCTTAAGAAGGTTGTGGTAAGTGCAAACCTACCAGTCGAATGCTTGCTTGGCAATGACTTAGAGACTTCTGCTTGGGCAGAAGTGGAGCTCAGGACCCATGCAGAAATGCTGGGGATCCCTGCAGATGTGTTTGCTGTGACCAGGTCACAAGCCAAAATGTCTAGCACTGAACAGGCCTTGGATTCTGGAAGAATGGACCAAGTGCCTTCCAAGAGGAGGAGTAGTAGGGTTAAGGCAGTGCCTTCCCCTTGGCTCAGGAGGAAGATCAGTCCCTTGAGGGGGATGATCTCAGCCCTGAAGAAGGAACTGTCCCAGAGGAACTTGAACCTGACCAGGTTGAGTTCTTGGGGACAGGGGGACCTTCTAGGGCAGATCTGAGCCAGGAGCAGCAGAGCTGCCCCTCCCTTGAACCCCTCAGACAGCAAGCTGCTGCTGAGGCTGCTGGGAAAGCTAGTGGTCCCCATACAGTGTATTGGGATGATGGACTCCTGTACTCAGAGAGTAGAGACCCCAAGCCTGGTGCTACCAGGAGGTTGGTAATACCTTTGAAGTTCAGGGGCTTCCTATTGACCCTAGCCCATGATATTCCCTTAGCAGGACACCTGGGCCAGAACAAGACTTGGGACAGAATTGTCCCTCACTTTCACTGGCCCCACATGTCTGAAGACAGTAAGGAGTTTTGTCGCTCCTGTGTAACCTGCCAAGCCAGTGGCAAAGCAGGTGGCACTACAAAGGCCCCCTGATACCACTACCTGTGGTGGGGGTGCCCTTTGAGAGGGTAGGGATTGACATTGTTGGTCCCATGGATCCCCAAACAGCCTCTGGGCACAGGTTTATCCTGGTGGTAGTGGATCATGCCACCAGGTACCCAGAAGCTATTCCCCTCAGGACCACTACAGCACCTGTGGTGGCAAGGGCCCTCCTGGGAATCTTCTCAAGAGTGGGCTTTCCTAAGGAGGTAGTATCAGACAGGGGTGCTAACTTCATGTCTGGGTACTTAAAAGCAATGTGGAAGGAGTGTGGAGTGACTTATAAGTTCACCACACCCTATCACCCACAATGCAATGGTTTAGTTGAGAGATTCAACAAAACCTTGAAGGGCATGATTAAAGGGCTCCCAGAAAAGCTTAGGCGTAGATGGGACATACTCTTGCCCTGCCTTTTATTCGCATATAGGGAGGTGCCTCAGAAGGGGGTTGGTTACAGCCCTTTTGAACTTCTGTTTGGCCACCCTGTGAGGGGTCCACTGTGCTTGGTGAAGGAAGGATGGGAGTTACCTCTCAAGCCCCCAAAGCAAGATATAGTGGACTATGTACTTGGTCTCCGCTCCAGGATGGCTGAGTACATGAAAAAGGCAACCAAAAACCTTGAGGCTAGCCAGGAACTTCAGAAGGCCTGGCATGACCAAAAGGCTGTTCTGACTGTGTACCAGCCAGGACAGAAGGTGTGGGTGTTGGAGCCAGTGGCCCCAGCAGCTCTCCAAGACAAATGGAGTGGACCCCACACTATTGTTGAGCAGAAGGGTGAGGTCACTTACTTAGTGGACCTGGGAACACCCAGGAGTCCCCAAAGGGTTCTCCATGTCAACAGACTAAAGCCATATGTGGACAGGGCAGACATGGGCTTGCTCATGGCTACTGATGAAGGGCAGGAGGAAGAGAGTGACCCACTCCCTGACCTGCTCTCACAGAACCCTGACGATGGGTCAGTTGATGGTGTAGCCTTGGCAGGCAGCCTCACTACCCAGCAACAAACTGATTGCAGGCAAGTCCTCAATCAGTTTAGACATATGTTTTCACTGACACCCAGTCAGACCACCTGGTGCACTCATGAAGTGGACACTGGGGACAGTCTGCCTATTAAAAACAAGATTTATAGGCAACCTGACCATGTCAGGGACTGTATCAGGACTGAAGTCCAGAAAATGTTGGAGTTGGGAGTAATTGAACCCTCAGATAGCCCTTGGGCTAGTCCAGTAGTCCTGGTACCGAAACCTCACACCAGTGGTGGGAAAAGAGAGATGAGGTTTTGTGTAGACTACAGGGGTCTCAATGCAGTCACTAGGACTGATGCCCATCCCATACCCAGGGCAGATGAGCTCATAGATACTTTGGCCTCTGCCAAATATCTCAGCACATTTGACCTAACAGCTGGCTACTGGCAGATCAGACTAGCTGATACTGCAAAGCCCAAAACAGCATTTTCAACCCCTAGTGGGCATTATCAATTTGTGGTAATGCCCTTTGGTCTGAAAATGCACCTGCCACTTTCCAGAGGTTGGTGAACACAGTTCTCACAGGACTGGAAGCCTATAGTGCAGCTTATCTAGATGATATTGCTGTCTTTAGCTCCACCTGGGAGGATCACCTGGTCCACCTCAGGAATGTTTTACAGGCCCTGCAAAAGGCAGGCCTGACTATCAAGGCCACTGAGTGCCAGATAGGGCAGAGTCAGGTTGTGTACCTGGGCCACCTTGTGGGTGGAGGCCAGGTTCAACCTTTGCAGAGCAAGATCCAGACCATCATGGACTGGACTGCTCCCACTACCCAGACTCAGGTGAGAGCCTTCTTAGGCCTGACTGGGTACTATAGGAGATTTGTCAAGGGGTATGGATCAATAGTGACACCCTTGAATGACTTAACTTCTAAGAAAATGCCCAAAAAGGTTCAGTGGACAGTTAGCTGTCAAAAGGCATTTGATGACCTCAAGCAGGCCATGTGCACTGCTCCAATTCTGCAGAGTCCTGATTACTCCAAGAAGTTCATTGTTCAAACAGATGCATCTGAATTGGGGGTAGGGGCTGTACTGTCACAATTGAATGAAGAAGGTCAGGATCAGCCAGTAGCTTTTATTAGCAGAAGGCTGACCCCTAGAGAGAAACGTTGGTCAGCCATAGAGAGGGAGGCCTTTGCTGTGGTCTGGGCTCTGAAGAAGTTGAGGCCATACTTGTTTGGTACACACTTCCTGGTTCAGACAGACCATAAGCCCCTCTTATGGCTAAAACAAATGAAGGGTGAAAACCCCAAACTGCTTAGGTGGTCCATTTCCCTACAGGGGATGGACTTTACAGTGGAACATAGGCCTGGGAGTAACCATGCAAATGCAGATGGACTCTCTAGGTATTTCCACTTAGAACATGAAGACTTAACTGGGCAAGGTTAGTTTAATGTCCCTACGTTTGGGGGGTTGTGTAGGAGAGTAGGATCTGCTTCACATGGGTACCCCCACTTTTTGCTGATGCTTCACTGGTTTTCGACATTAGTCTGGCTGGGGCCCTGCTATTCAGAACCCCAGCCTAGCTGTTTCCTCTTTAAAAGGGTCTCCATGTGCCTTAGGCACATCACTGATTGGGATCTGGAGTGCCCTTATAAGTCCCTAGTATATGGTATACTATGTACCAAGGGCATAGGTACCTCAGAGGCCTGCCAGGGGCTGCAGCATATATTATGCCACCCCTGGAAGGCCATCCAAACTGACACCACAGGTCTGCTACTGCAGCCTGGGTAAGGTGGTGCATGCACCCCTTACTGTGGTATAGGTTACCTATATCACTAAAAGCATACACACATATAAACCTATAAGTCACTCCTAAGGCAGGCCTTATCAATCCTAAAGGCAGAGTGCATGGTTCCTATGTGAGAGGGTGCCCCTGCATGAGCAGGGCCCCTCTGCAGCGTTCGGAGACCATCTCTGATGCTGTTTGTAGTGCAGCCTGACCATATACTCTTAAGCGCATTATATCCTCGCGGTAAAATGCTAACTTTGGAATGGCTGCACCTAAACATGTCGTGTTTGGTGTCAAACATCTTGGAATACTACCCCCCGCCAATCCTGGCGGCGGGGGTAGCATTCCACCCTTCTAGAGGGAAAGGCATGTTAACTCTGACGAGTCCGGTAACTTCTTTCCAGAGCCCTGGCATCACAAAATGGATGCTGCTGCCACAGACACGAGTCTGGCCTCCTGCTGCTGGACGAAACTCCGGCAGGGGAGGCCTGGACAATAGGTTTCCTGTCCCAGGGAGGTGTGACCACCTCCCCAGACAGGACAATGTGTATTGGGGCTGGGCGGGAGCACTTTCGGGTGCTTTGAAGTCCTGCACTAGGGGCACATTTGGTGTCCCTGTGCATACCCCAGTTCAAACCGGATCAGGGGCTCGCAGCCCCTGCTTTGGCGCGAACTGGACAAAGGGAAAGGGGTGTAGCCACCCCTCTGCCCTGACCCACCCATAGGTGGGGCCACAGAGTAGTCCATCCCCTATTTTTAGAATAAAGGTAGGAACCCAGTCCTTAGGACTTTAGATTATACCTGGACGAAACTCTGACACGGAATCCTGGACCTTCGACGCTCTACGACAAGATTAGAGGACTGAAGAATCTCCCTTGGGGTCAAGGAGTGACTCCCTGCTTGGCAGGCACCAAAGAAGCATCTGTCCGGTTCGCATTACTGAAGCTCCTGTCGGACGCCGAAGTCATCGCATCACCAGAGGTGGATTCTCAGACTTCCCCGAGGCTACCCTGAGTCCCCAGCAAAGCTGAGGCCCGTGGCTATCGTGGGTGACTTGAGACCGTGACCCCTGGACACCGAGCACACTTGCAAGTGCACCATCTTCTGGGTCTCCCAAGAAGTCGTGCTTTGGGCTCCGAGTAGCCCTAGCCTCCAGCACCACCTGCACCGAAGATCACTGGCCCCCACTCCACGAGTGTCCTGTAAGCCAGCTCCACGTGCGGCGTCACGAGGCTCCTTCGCGGTCGCTAGCCCGTTGGCTAGTAGCCCTTAACGAAGGCCAATCTTTTCTTTACTTGGCATCCTGGTTGCTCCAGGCCTGCCCTCACTTACCCTCGCTGGGTGAGTTCCCCAGACCTTGCTGGTCTGCATCATCGACGATCTACATCTTACTCGAGACTTGCCGTTGCCAAGGCTTGTTGGGTCCAATCCGGTCGCCGACACCTCAGCACTCGACAGACATCGAGCACCAGCCCGAATCCTGCTCCTGGTCGCCGACAACGCCTCCCGGACCTCGTGGCTGAAGAGTCAAGACGACCGTCACCGCACCTGAAGCACTCGACATCGGTGGGCATCTGTCCATCGCCTTCCTGGTCACTGGCTAGTGACCCAGACTCTGTCCCCTCTGCTTTCAGGTTCTTCAGAACTCCGATCCACTCTTGGATCCACCCGGACACTTTTCTCCTGGTCGCCAGCAGCACTTTGCAGCAGATCGCCATACGAAACGACGACGAAACCCGACCCCGAAAGGCACCTATGCACCCGGCTTCCTGGGTGAGGTAACACGAGTACTCCGGTGCTCCCGTGGGTAGAGACTCTTCAAAGTCCTAGATCTCAAAGGGTTTTGTCCTAGTCCTCTTTAAGTGTCCCTTTCCTCTATTTTCCCGATCCCGACTTTCTCCATAGAAGTTAACGGCGTATCGCGGTTGTGTATTTACACTGCACGCGCTCTCCCGTGGGTCCCCTGTGTCACTACCTTGGGTGGTTCCTTGTGGTCCAAGCACTTCTAGAGGCTCTAGGCCTAGTGTCTAGTTCAGTCGTGGTTCGCATACCACTTTATTGGTATATGGTTTGGTACGCTCCTAGGGCCCAAACGTGTATTTGTGCTATTACTGTGATTTAAGATCTTATAACCTATGTATTTCGAACTCTAGCCTCATAAAGAGACTAGAGGGGTGTGTTTAGTAATAAATACATATATTTTGAATATATACCTGGTGTGGTGCTCTTTCATTTGGTCACTCAAGAGATTATAGACTGGTAAAACAAGCTGCTTTACATTCCTTCAAGACTTAGCCTGAAGGCTGCTCTCCATAGCTACCACTAGGATAGCTTTCAATAAGGTTGTCTTTAACCTATCTACCATAAGAGTCGATTTGGACTGGTGCAAGGTGCCCACTATAATTAGTGGACAGCATATGCCAGGCCAACTTCTCACACGCAGGAATTGCGTGGGAGCTCAAAGATGGTACGTGCGGCTGCATTCTGAACTAACTGAAGCCTATCTATCAGGTAATTGGGCAGTCCTGCATACAGACTATTCCTGAAATCCAGCCATGAGATTATCAAGGCCTGCGTCACTTGTTGTCTAGCCTGAAAGGATAAGAGATAGAAATATTTCCTGACTACGCGAAAGAGGGCAAAACCTGTGCCCACCACCGAGTTAATTTGAGAGCAAAATCACAGTTGCTCATCAAATTTGAAGCCCAGGTTTTTTACCACCTGACTTATTAATAAGGGAGTGGGGGCATCCTTAGGCCAGAAGTCTTCCATGGTGTCCCGGCCTCTGAGCCAAAGAAGAGGAGCTCAGTCTTCCCGGCATCACATTTAAGTTGCTTATTGGATAGCCAACTGAACGTTGCATTCAGACAGTTACGAATTTTCTCCCATGGGAAAACCTCACCCTTGCCCCAGAGATGGATGTCATCTGCGTATGACACAATTTTTGCCCCTAAGGATTCTACCAAGGAGGCCAAGGGAGTGAGATAGATATTGAATAGTGTCATACTCGGGGCTGAGAACTGCAGCACTCCTACCCTTAGCTTATGGGAGGTGGCAGAAAAAGGGTTACACCATACCTCTTGTCCTCGTTCCTCCAAAAATCAGGCAAGCCACTGCCAAGCAGGCCCTCTAATTCCCACTGAGTGTAGATGAGCTAAGAGGATGGGGTGAGTGAGTGTGTCGAATGCTGCTGATAGGTCGAGTAACACCAGCAGCGCTCTGTCACCCCTGTCCATACTGAGGCAGACGGAATCAAGTACTTCCAGCAGAGCTGACTCTGCACTATAGTTGGGCCGGAAGCCAGATTGGCTAGCATGAAGCAAATTGTTGCTTTCTAAGCACGTGGAAATCTGTTGATTAACATGTTTCTCAAGTACTTTTGATGGAGCTGGAAGGAGAGAGATAGGTCTGTAGTTGGTTGAATCATTAGGATCCGCCTGAGAGCGGTAGAAGTGTGAAATCTCTGTACTGGGCGGTCTACAGAGTTCCTGAAGCAGTAAACAGGGAGAAGGGAAAAGGGTAGTCCCTACCTCAAACTTCCTCACTTTTAACAAGTGACTGCTCCCCACCCCTCACCCCTACCTCCTAACTACATATGCAGTACTCAGCAAGACGTAAACAGCAGCCCCTTGCTACCATGCAACTCACTGATTTTGTTTCTCCTTCCTACATCAATTTAGTGTCCATATCTCCATCTGCTAGTCACAGAAACTCAGTCAATGCGCGGCTGCTGTACGAGGAAGATGCATTCACCCTCCATCTTGCATCATGCTCACCAGGGACCATCCTAAATGGGTCCACTGATCTCACGACTCAGGCTCTAACCATATATAGTCTTAATATTACATATATGCAGCACATCCACCACACATAGGCACTCAACACGGACATGGAATTTCAGCACAACACTCTTGTGGTCACACAAGTGAGGTCAGTGGATTGCACACTCCTCCAAAACAAAAGAAAATGTCTGGTCATGACTAATAATTCACAAAATACTGTACTCTGCCAGCACTGCCTCTTGTGGTAAACCCTGGACATTGACAGTGGCCCTATGTTATTACAAGGGCATTGGTGCACCCCTCAAGGTCACAGGACAGGTTCTATACACTTGCATGATTGTAAGGCTAACAAAAAGTCACAAAAACCAGTTTCACAAGTAGTTGGGCAGTCAGGGCTGGGGTACACATCTGTATTGTATGCAGAAGCCCTTCCTGTCCTAACACTCTCCCCATCTCTTCCGCCCACCCCACCGAGGGTGCTGTGCAGCAAGGCGTGGGCTTGGGAAGGTGTGGAGGGGGGAACAGCCCAATCCTTTGCGTGGGCTTGGGAAGGTGTGGAGGGGGGGACAGCCCAATCCTTTGCGTGGGCTTGGGAAGGTGTGGAGGGGGGAACAGCCCAATCCTTTGCGTGGGCTTGGGAAGGTGTGGAGGGGGAACAGCCCAATCCTTTGCGTGGGCTTGGGAAGGTGTGGAGGGGGAAAAGCCCAATCCTTTGCGTGGGCTTGGGAAGGTGTGAAGGGGGAACAGCCCAATCCTTTGCGTGGGCTTGGGAAGGTGTGAAGGGGGAACAGCCCAATCCTTTGCGTGGGCTTGGGAAGGTGTGAAGGGGGAACAGCCCAATCCTTTGCCTATTCACATTTCATGACCTTTGAGGGTTGACTGGGAAGGGGTGGTCACCGAGTGGGTGGTACATCATGGGCAGGTAACGGTGAATCCCTCGGGCCTCTCCAACCAAGGAACAGCATAGGGGGTCCAGCAGATGAGGAACAGAAAGGTCCAGGCCTGGCGGTCGCTGTTCTTACCTCTAGTGTAGCTCCAACTACAATCCCCACCTCGGGAACGGACGCAATAAGAAGAGATGCGCCCACCAATGGAGTTTATTTCATCTGACAATGTGATACATGCGCTGCTATGATTGATTTGTGATGTCACAGTGAGACATCTCGAACAAGTGGTAGATTTGAAAAAACTTCTTGCAGGCACCTTTACTTGTCATAGAGAATAAATCGAGGCGCAGCAAAGCCCCTCCCACTCCTATAACCCTAGAAGTAGAAGAATCAACCATTGCGCCTCACCACAGAAACCTACCACGGAGTTACTACATATGGATATCTTGGGGCATGCTTGACAACATTAGAATATAGGCTACGGGCAAAGAACAGGCTTCAACAGTTGGCTTCTGGACGAATGTGTGTCTGTCTTTTATACAAGAATGACTGACGTGTCCCTTAACGCTCGTATCCGCGTGAACTGTCTCTGCACACAGAGAACACATAACTGAAGCCCCGCTGGACCCTGAACTATCTCTATGGCCAAACGCAGACCTTAGAACACCTGCTGCTAAACATCCATCCATCCACCCACCCACCCATCCATCCATCCACCCACCCACCCACCCAACCATCCATCCATCCACCCACCCATCCATCCATCCACCCACCCACCCACCCAACCATCCATCCATCCACCCATCCATCTATCTATCTATCTATCCATCTATCTATCTATTTATCTATCTATCGTCTGTCTGTCTGTCTGTCTATCTGTCTATCTATCTATCTATCTATCTATCTACCGTCTGTCTGTCTGTCTATTTATCTGCCTATGTATCTATCTGTCTATCTATCTTAATTTAAAGTACTTTTAGTAAGGACGCCCTCGATCATCTGAGGAGATCTCATGACCTCCAGGAATATAAGAAAAGAAACCCACTTTGAAAAAAAATCCTTACTGGGGGTCCCTAAATGTCGAGGAGTGCAGTGAAAGGGCACAGCGTGGTGCCAGCTCGTGAGCCACCTACCATACATTCTCCTTCCAGCAGCTGGGCAGCCTCCGGGGGATGCCAGTGTGACGCTCGTGCACTCTCAGGCAGACCTCTTCTGTGAGACTGTCCTGTCCCAGGCACTGCCCGGTCACTGCCCTGGGTGTCGAAAGAACCGTCTCTGACGATGGTTTTTGGCTGATTTCTCTGCCCGCCCTTTTCCAGTGCAAATAAGGCTTGCATCGTCTGATTGAGCAACCGCTGGGAGTTTTCACAGCTCAGGAGGTTCTGCGCCTCCCGTCATCATATTTGTTTCCAGCATCCTGGTGCTTCCATCGCCCATGTGGAGGGGCCACAGTGTTGAGGAGTGTATGGGGCTGTAGCAAGGAGTGGCCCCTGTAAGTCTTGTGTTGCATGTTTGATCTTGTTCTGCGGTGGCTGAGGCCCTGCAACTCAGATGCGCCTTGTGGTGAAGCACTGAGGGCAGAGCATCATTCACAACTGATCACTTCCATTCTCCTCCTCTCACATGCCACCCTGACCTCTGTGTGAATGACATCATCTCTTGAAGTCTTTGTCACTCCCTAGTGATCTTCTGTGTAGGGGCGGCCCACAGGCTTGGGAGGGGTGGAGATTACCTCTGTAGGGGCGGCCCACAGGCTGGCAGGGGAGGAGACTACCTCTGTAGGGGCAGCCCACAGGCTGGGCACGGGTGGAGGTTACCTTTGTAGGGGCGGCCCACAGGCCGGGCACGGGTGGAGGTTACCTCTGTAGAGGCGGCCCACAGGCCAGGCTGGGGTGGAGATCACCTCTGTAGGGGTAGCCCACAGACTGGGAAGGGGTGGAGATTACTTCTGTAGGGGTGGCCCACAGGCTGGGAAGGGGGGGAGTTTACCTCTGCTGGGGCGGCCCACAGGATGGACAGGGGTGGAGGTTATCTGTGTAGGGGCTGCCCACAGGCCGGGCAGGGGTGGAGATCACCTCTGTAGAGGCGGCCCACAGACTGGGAATGGATGGAGATCACCTCTGTAGGGGCGGCCTACAGACTGGGAATGGATGGAGATCACCTCTGTAGGGGCAGCCCACAGGCCAGCCAGGGATGGAGATCACCTCTGTAGAGGCGGCCCACAGGCTGGGAAGAGGTGGAGATTACTTCTGTAGGGGCGGCTCACAGGCTGGGTAGGGATAGAGATCACCTCTGTAGGGGTGGCCCACAGGCTGGGAAGGGGTGCAGATCACCTCTGTAGGGGCGGCCCACAGGCTGGGAAGGGGTAGAAATCACCTCTGTAGGGGCAGCCCACAGGCCAGGGAGGGATGGAGATCACCTCTGTAGGGGCGGCCCACAGGCTGGGAAGGGGTGGAGATTACTTCTGTAGGGGCGGCCCACAGGTTGGGAAGGGGTGGAGATTACTTCTGTAGGGGTGTCTCACAGGCCAGGCAGGGATGGAGATCACCTCTGTAGGTGTGGCCCACAGGCTGGGCAGGAGTGGAGATTACCTTTGTAGGGGCGGCCCACAGGATGGACAGGGGTGGAGGTTATCTGTGTAGGGGCGGCCCACAGGCCGGGCAGGGATGGAGATCACCTCTGTAGGGGCGGCCCACAGGCTGGGCAGGGATGGAGATCACCTCGGTAGGGGCGGCCCCCAGGCTGGGCAGGGGTGGAGGTTACCTTTGTAGGGGTGGCCAACAGGCTGGACAGGGGTGGAGGTTATCTCTGTAGGGGTGGCCCACAGGCTGGGCACGGATGGAGATCACCTCTGTAGGGGCAGCCCACAGGCTGGGCAGGGGTGGATGTTACCTTTGTAGGGGCGGTCCACAGGCTGGACAGGGGTGGAGGATATCTCTGTAGGGGCGGCCCACAGGCTGGGCAGGGGTGGAGGTTATCTGTGCAGGGGCGGCCCACAGGCTGGGCAGGGGTGGAGATTACCTTTGTAGGTGTTTCTGCAGGCCCAGAAGCCGCGTGTGATGAGATGAAGTGCATGGTGGCACCTCAGACAGCGCCCATGTCTCCGAATAATGTCCACCAGGTGAAGACGAGAAGTCTCTGTGCCTTGAGCAGTGCCAGGAGAAGGACGTGCTCCGGAGGAAACTCTACAAACAGTGTCTGTTGACCTTAATGCCCGAGGGCAGAGGACACCCAAAGGACTGATTGCACACTCTCCTGAACACCTCATTTGTAACTGATTACAACTCCTTTCTGGGGTGTGAGGGAAATATGACCTGGTACCTGGAAGGTGCTGTACTTACGTCAGATGGGCTCATTCCTTGCATTCCTGAGAGTACTGCTGGATTGCAGGAGCCTCCTGCTAGAGGGAACATATCTGTGAAGCGAGAGCACCTGCCGTCTGAACACACTGCAAGGGACCAAAATATAGCAACCTCAGCACACGTAGTACTGATGCAGATGTTGACTCTGAGGAGTACTGATGCAGATGTTGACTCTGAGGAGTACTGATCCGCATGCTGACTCTGAGGAGTACTGATCCGCATGCTGACTCTGTGGAGTACTGATCCGGATACTGACTCTGAGGAGTACTGATCTGTATGTTGGGATGTTGACTCTGAGAAGTACTGATCCCGATGTTGTGAGGTTTACTCTGAGGAGTACTGATCTGGATGTTGACTCTGAGGAGTACTGATCCCGATGTTGTGATATTTACTCTGAGGAGTACTGATCTGGATGTTAACTCTGAGGAGTACTGATCCCGATGTTGGGATGTTTACTCTGAGGAGTACTGATCTGGATGTTGACTCTGAGAAGTACTGATCCCGATGTTGTGATATTTACTCTGAGGAGTACTAATCTGGATGTTAACTCTGAGGAGTACTGATCCCGATGTTGGGATGTTTACTCTGAGGAGTACTGATCTGGTTGTTGACTCTGAGGAGTACTGATCCCGATGTTGGGAGGTTTACTCTGAGGAGTACTGATCTGGATATTGACTCTGAGGAGTACTGATCCCGATGTTGTGATATTTACTCTGAGGAGTACTGATCTGGATGTTGACTCTGAGGAGTACTGATCCCAACGTTGGGAGGTTTACTCTGAGGAGTACTGATCTGGATGTTGACTCTGAGGGTACTGATCCCGATGTTGTGATATTTACTCTGAGGAGTACTGATCTGGATGTTGACTCTGAGGAGTACTGATCCCGATGTTGGGAGGTTTACTCTGAGGAGTACTGATCTGGATGTTGACTCTGAGGAGTACTGATCCCGATGTTGGGAGGTTTACTCTGAGGAGTACTTATCTGGATGTTGACTCTGAGGAGTACTGATCCCGATGTTGGGATATTTACTTTGAGGAGTACTGATCTGGATGTTGACTCTGAGGAGTACTGATCCCGATGTTGGGAGGTTTACTCTGAGGAGTACTGATCTGGATGTTGACTCTGAGGAGTACTGATCCCGATGTTGGGAGGTTTACTCTGAGGAGTACTGATCTGGATGTTGACTCTGAGGAGTACTGATCCCGATGTTGTGATATTTACTCTGAGGAGTACTGATCTGGATGTTGACTCTGAGGAGTACTGATCCCGATGTTGGGAGGTTTACTCTGAGGAGTACTGATCTGGATGTTGACTCTGAGGGTACTGATCCCGATGTTGTGATATTTACTCTGAGGAGTACTGATCTGGATGTTGACTCTGAGGAGTACTGATCCCGATGTTGGGAGGTTTACTCTGAGGAGTACTTATCTGGATGTTGACTCTGAGGAGTACTGATCCCGATGTTGGGATATTTACTCTGAGGAGTACTGATCTGGATGTTGACTCTGAGGAGTACTGATCCCGATGTTGGGAGGTTTACTCTGAGGAGTACTGATCTGGATGTTGACTCTGAGGGTACTGATCCCGATGTTGTGATATTTACTCTGAGGAGTACTGATCTGGATGTTGACTCTGAGGAGTACTGATCCCGATGTTGGGAGGTTTACTCTGAGGAGTACTGATCTGGATGATGACTCTGAGGGTACTGATCCCGATGTTGGGATGTTGACTCTGAGGGTACTTATCCCGATGTTGGGATGTTTACTCTGAGGAGTACTGATCTGGATGTTGGGAGGTTTACTCTGAGCAGTACTGATCTGGATGTTGGCTCTGAGGGTACTGATCCCGATGTTGGGATGTTGACTCTGAGGGTACTGATCCCGATGTTGGGATGTTTACTCTGAAGAGTACTGATCCCGATGTTGGGAGGTTTACTCTGAGCAGTACTGATCTGGATGTTGGCTCTGAGGGTACTGATCCCGATGTTGGGATGTTTACTCTGAGGAGTACTGATCTGGATGTTGACTCTGAGGGGTACTGATCCCGATGTTGGGATGTTTACTCTGAGGAGTACTGATCTGGATGTTGGCTCTGAGGGTACTGATCCCGATGTTGGGATGTTTACTCTGATCCGGATGTTGACTCTGAAGCTGTGAAGGGTACTGATCCGGATATTGGCTGTAAACAGTACTGATCTAGATGTGCACTCTGAAAACCACTGATGCGGATTTTGACTCTGAAGACTACTGATGCTGGATGCTGAGCTGGGAGTTGGTGTATGAAGAGTACTGATCCGGCTGATGCCTGTGTGCACACTTATCCTTCAGAGTATTGCTATGAAGGGTGTCGAGAGTGAGCCCTGGAATAGGAGCTTTGAGACTCCACCATGTTACATATTAATCCTGAGGCAACATGTATGTTCCTGAATTTGATTCTGACTCCAAGGCCTAAGATTACAGTCATTAAACATACTCAGGAGAGGAGGTCTGTATGATGGGAGATGAGAGGAAGTTTCAGCAGCAGACCTCTTCAAAAGGATCTATCTATCTATCTATCTATCTATCTATCTATCTATCTATCTATCTATCTATCTATCTGCCTGCCTGCCTGTCTATCTGTTTGCCTGCGTCTATCTACCTATCTACGTACCTACCTACCTGCCTGCCGCCTGTCTGTCTGTCTTCCCAGTTAGCTGTCTAAAGCCTGGGCTATGGCACGAGGGCGTGTATCTATTTATTTATTTATTTATGCGTTTTTATATAGCGCGGACTTTACCCGAAGGTGTCAGAGCGCTTCACAATAGGAACAGTAACATTGCATGAGGAGAAGGTTACAAGTGAGCATAATACAAAAGCAAGCGTTACATTACATGAGGAAAAAGTGACAATTGTGCAAATAACAAAAACAAACAAGATACAAAAAGAGGTATACGTTGCAAGAGGAAAAAGTGACAGGTGTGCATGATACATAAGATACAAAATACAAATAGAGGTATAATACTGCAATAAGTGACAGTCACTCAGAACACACTGGGAAGGCACTTCTATAGGCATGGAGTACAGAATTTACTATAGTGGAAGAACTTCCTTGAGGGAGTAGAGAGGGCGTGAATTAAACAGGAGACTTAAAATGAAGGGTACACAAACATAAAATCCAACACAGCACGCAAGGGTGAGGAATGTACAGGAAAAAGTACAAATTTACAATGAAGAGCGAACTTCCTAGAGGGGCCTGAGAATGAAAGTATTAGTTCTGAAAGTGTCTTTGGAAGAGAAGAGATTTGAGGTCAGCTTTGAAGATCCGGGTAGAGGAGGTGGCACGGAGCAATGGGGGAAGCGAGTTCCAGATTCTCACTGCATTGCCTGAAAAGGATTGCGCCATCAATCTTTCCCTTTTGAAGACGGGGGGCTCAAGCAGAAGCTTTTCCGCATTGCAAGAAGGGCGAGAGCCACCGGACAATTTCAATTTATTCGCCAGGTAACGAGGGGAGGACGTGTGTAATGCTTTGTGTGTGATGCAGGCAGTTTTGTAAATAGATCTTGCCTCGATCGGAAGCCATCGAAGAGAGGACAGGATAGGAGTGATGTGGTCGCTTCGTTTAGACCCTGAAATGAAGCGAGCTGCTGAATGGAGGATGGATTTGAGAGGGGA
This sequence comes from Calotriton arnoldi, assembly GCA_963921515.1. Taxonomy (NCBI): domain Eukaryota; kingdom Metazoa; phylum Chordata; class Amphibia; order Caudata; family Salamandridae; genus Calotriton; species Calotriton arnoldi. The sequence goes on along the minus strand of CAWUFW010006905.1, from coordinate 782,862 downwards.
GAGGTGGGATTTGGGTAGGCCCGTCAGAAGAGAATTGCAATAATCCAGTCTTGAGAGAACCAGAGATTGTACAAAGGTTTTTAAGTCTTTCTCCGGGAAGAACCGACGGATCCCCCATAGAAGGCGCAACTGGTATCGTACGTTCTTAGCAATAGAGTTGATGTGGGAGATTAGGTTGAGTCTTTTGTCAAGAATGACACCTAGGGATTTAGCGCTGTCGACAATGATGGGTTTGTTGTTGAGTAGGTTCAGCTGATCCATCCAAGATTGAACAGGAGGAGGTGAGAGGGAGGTAGAGAGGAGGAGGATTAAGAATGAGTTGGTGAGCTAACATCCAGTTGTGAATAGAGTTGAGAGTAGAGTTGAGTAGTGAGAGATCGTGTGCGGAAGACACCTTAAGGTAGATTTGAGTGTCGTCCGCATAAAGATGGTAATGGATCCCAGATTTGCTTAGAAGGTTCCCTAATGGTTCCAGGTAGAGATTAAACAAAGTGGGTGCCAGGATAGAACCTTGAGGGACGCCTTGACCTACAGCCAATGGAGAAGAAAGACTGTTCGCTATCTTGATCATTTGGGATCTGTCCGAGAGGAAAGAGGCAAACCATTTGAGCACTGTGCCATCCAATCCCATTCTCTGTTGAAGAGTGTTGAGGAGGGTGCTATGATTAACAGTGTCAAAGGCTGCAGAGAGGTCTAGAAGAATCAGAAGACACGATTCCCCAGAGTCGAGTATATGCAGCGCATCATCAATCACTTGCAGCAGGGCTGTTTCAGTGCTGCAATTTTGGATGAAGCCAGACTGGAAGACGTCGAGGAGGTTATTGTCCATAATATGCAAGGAAAGTTGTTTCGCAACACATTTTTCGGTGATTTTCGAAAGAAAAGGGAGGTTGGTGATAGGGCGGAAGTTGTTGAGGTCGTTCGCATCGGCGGAGGTTTTTTTTAGAAGAGCGGTGACCTGACCTGATTTGAGGGCAACCGGGAGGGAGCCTTGACTGAGGAAGAGATTGACTAGCCTGGTCCAGTAAGAGAGAGTATAGGTGTAGAAATCAATGGCGATGTCGCTAGGGATGGGGTCAGAAGAATGGTTGGAGGGTTTAGTTTCGAGGATGCATTTGAGGAGGTCATCTTCCGAGATGACGTCAAAGTTCTGCCAGGTAACTAAGGATTTCCGCTCCTCAATGGGGGAGGGGTGGGCGACCTGATCCACCAGTGCTTTGACCTTTTCATCGAAGAATATAGCGAAATCTGCTGCTTTCTTTGAGGAATCCTCAGGCTTAATGGTTAGGGGAGAACAGTTTGGGTTTTTGATGAGGTCAAAAAGTTTTTGCGTCTGTTTTTGGCTGAGTCAAGGAGGGATCTGAAATGTGATGCTTTTTCAAAGAAGATGTGGTTGTGATATTTGGATCTTGCTGAGCGTAAAAGAGAGAGATTGGAGGTGGAAGGAGATTTTCTCCAATGTTTCTCCAGGAATCTAAGGTTTTTCCTTTCATTGTAGAGAGCTTTATTGAACCAAGGTGCTGAGGGGGTGGGTCTTTTCCTTTTGCTTTGGAGAGGAGCGACATTGTTGATTTCGACTGCCAGTACTGAGAGGCACTGAGAAGTGAGAACGTTGACATCCACGCTAGGGTCTAGTCTCGGAAGTGCCCGCATAGCAGAATCACAAAAGTTTCCAGATCAATGTTCTTAGTGTTGCGGAACCAGGTAGTAGCTCTTTTAGGTTGGCCGAGAGTTATAACGTGCGATAGGTGAAAATGGAAGGGAATGAGGAAGTGGTCAGACCAGTCTACATGGATGGGGGAGCAGTAGTCAGCAGGTCTGCTTTGGATATGACAAGGTCCAGAATTGAGCCCTTGGAATGTGTGGTTTCCGAGCAATGTTGGAAGAGATCATTGGCTGAGAGAAAGGTGGCAAGCTTGTTGGCAGCCGAGTCTTCCAAAGAGCCCCAGTGGAGATTAAAGTCACCCAGGAAGACCTGTCTGTCACTTTGAGAAAATTGGTCACTGATGAAGTTGGTCAGTTCCTCCACAAAGGAAGAGCAGTTACCGGGCAGGTGGTAGATGGCATGGAATCTAAAGGGTGAGCCGTGATGTATTTGAAGTTCTAGGGATAGGCATTCGAATGTACGGAAAAGGGTGGTAGGGAAGGCTTTCATTTGAAGGGAGTTCCTGACGATGATAGCGACACCGCCCCCAATTTTGCCTGCCCTGTCATTTCTGACGATCGAGTAGTCAGTGGGTACCAGAAGATCAAACAAAGTATGAGAGGAGTCATTAAACCAGGTCTCAGTGAGGAAGAACATGTCGAGATTTTGGTGGGTGATAGTATCAGAGATTTCCACTTTGTGTTTGATTGCAGATCTGCAGTTGTGGAGCAAGCAGTGCAGCTCTGATGCAGATGTTTTGGTGATGGGGGTGTTAGGGTTGTTCAGGGAGATAGGGATAAGATTCTTGAATGAGGGAGCCCGGTACGAGTGAGGCTGGAAAGGTCTGACAGAGGAGATGGTCTGAATAGGAAATTGCGTAGAATTATTAGGAGAGGAAGGTGGAGGGGGAGTGACGTTGGTGGTCTTGTAGCTGGCCAGTAAGTTGGTGATGTCTGCAGAGGACAGACTGTGGTTGGTTTTATTGGGGCGCGGGAGCAAGGAACTCCTCGGGAGGTTGTTAGGGACAGGGGACAACTTGGCGCTTAAACGTGAGATGGACGCTACAAGCTGGGAAATGGAATAGATGAGAGAATCAAGTTTATTTTCCAGAGAGAGGAGAGCTGAGCACAGAGTGTTGGGTGGCTCGATGGATAAAGGAGGAGTGCAGAGGGTGAGGGAGGACGGGGAGGGGTGGGGGAACGGGTTGAGGGAGGCGGTGCAGAGGGTGAGGGAGGACGGGGAGGGCTGGAGGAGCGGGATACGGGAGGGAGTGCAGAGAGTGAGGGAGGACGGGGCGGGGTGGTGGAACGGGATAAGGGAGGGAGTGCAGAGGGTGAGGGAGGGAGGGGAGGGGTGGGGGAATGGGTGGGGAGTTGGGGAGCAAGGGTAGAAGGTGAGGAAAGATGGTGGACAATAGGAGTGGATGGTGAAACAGTGGTGGGAAGAGAAATATTTTTACTGGTGTTGAACAGAGGGGAAGAGAAGAGGGCATACGTATGAGGAGAAAGTTGAGGAGTAGGAGGGGGGACAAATGTATCTGTACTCATCATTGGGAATCCGGGATCATAGGGATGAGACAGTTTTACTGAGACTTCACCTAGAAATAAGGCCTCCTCTGGACAGTGAGCGGCAGGGTGCGAGGGGCAGAAGCTTGACTCGGGAGGACGAGCTGCGGCTCCAGGGAGTGACGAGGATCACACGCAGGGCATTCACTCCTGGTACAGCACGTGCCAGATGAGAGGTCACAGTGACGCAAAGGCGGGGTCATGATTGGCCTTTACAGTCGGATTGACATTTGTAATGCCTGACCTCATCACCAATAGGACCCCGAGAGAAGGGCTGGGCCGCGGGAGGGAGCTGCGCGTGCTGAAGCTCTGTGTCCCCGGCTGGCCTCGCGCTCCGTCCTTGCACCGATGCCAACCACAGTGGGCGGAGACTGCTGGGTGCACGTCACGTGCCCTGCAACTGACATCCTGCAGCCAGGCTGCTATGGCACGGGTCTGTGCTGGAAGGAAGCCCCAGAGCGGTGGCATAAGGGATCGCATGCACTGATGTGTCCGCATCTTCAGCCCACCGGACACTGCGGCGCGGGAGTGATTGACTCCAATGAGGGAATGTCTGCGGCCGCCCGTGTAACATGGAGGACGCTGGAGTTCAGCATGAAATTAACACGCGGGGAAGAGAATGGAAGCGAACGGAAACAATGGCAGGGGTTAAAATAGAATGCTACTAGGGGAAACAACATAGCTGGGTGAAAATAAAAAATTACAAGAGGAAAAAAACAACATCAAAACGAGAGGAAGATGAAAGGGTGAAGAAAAGAAAAAGGCAATGAGAAAAAGAAAGAGATGAAAATGGGGATAAAGCGTTTGGGTTATTATAAAATGAGCGTGTTACAAAGGGCTATTGATAAAAGCATAACTAGCACTGTGTGTTCAATAGCAGAGCATGTTCGATTGAGACCTGGAACGACCCGCACCTCCCCCTCTGAACAGCACGCTCCCTGGTGGACTTTCGACGGAGACACAGCGACCCCAGGGCCCAGATACACCTAGGGGTGACAGAGCTGCGCTTTGCAAATACTGACTGATTAAATTCACACAATAGCTAGTTTGCCACCTTCAACCCTGTCGAGTTTCCTAGGTCAATGCTTGATGTGCAGCTCCAGTCCGGGTCTTTTCCTTTAAATTCTGGGAATTACAGTGTTGTTTATTCTATTATGAAACTGGACTGCAAGTCCCTGATTTCAAAGCAAACAAGCATTTGCAATGCAATTGGTCTTGCATTTATGCAAGTTTAAGCTATTGGCATTGTAAATGACAATGCGTTTTATTTATGTTTTAAAAACCAAAACATAAATAAAAGGCATTGCCATTTACAATGCCAATAGCTCAAACTCGCGTAAATGCGAGACCTATAATATTGCAAATGGTAGGCATCACGGACAACAAAAGGGAGGGCGGGCGGGGGGGAGAAGGCACGGACAACAGGAGGGGGGCAGGGGGTAAAGAAGGCACAGACAATGGGAGGGAGGGCGGGGGATGTTAAAGAAGGCACAACACCGGGAAGGAGGGCGGGGGGTAAAGAAGGCATGGACAACGGGAGGGAGGGATGTAAAGAAGGCACGGAGGGGGGTAAAGAAGGCATGGAGGGGGGGTTAAAGAAGGCACCGACAACTTGTAAAGAAGGCACCAAAGCACGTTGTGCCTGCAGTTAGAGGAACTCGATAAAGAAAATAGTGCTTAAAGAATAAATAACAGATACCGTGTAACAACCGAAGTAAAAGGAACAGTCGCAATGGGAGGTGACAAATGAAGACGAGGCGGTACTAAGGAGGGACTAACATGCCTATTTACGAATCAGAAGCCAGCATTTAGGAAGGACAATGACACAAGCCAAAGGCAAATATGGGCGGACAGTGGGTGGAGGTTCTATCCCTACTCTACTACAACAAGTCTAGCAGAAAAAGGTAACAATGGAGAGAAAAAAAGGAAGAGTGAAAGTTAGAGAGGAAGAAAACAAGCTAAAAGAAAGAACGAAGGATGAAAATAAATTTTAAAAAGTGGAAAAACCGAAGGAAACAGAAACAAGCATTTGCAATGCAATAGGTCTCGCATTTACGCGAGTTTAAGCTATTGGCATTGTAAATGACAATGCCTTTTATTTATGTTTTAAAAACAAAAATAAAAGGCATTGTTATTTGCAATGTCAATAGCTCAAACTCGCGTAAATGCGAGACCTATTGCATTGCAAATGCTTGTTAGATTAGTGAGTAGAAACGCTCCCTTTCGGCCTGTGCGGCAAATTAATTAAATAAACAAGCACGGCCGCTAACGTGAAAGTGGACCGTGCTGCAAATAAAAATAAAAAATAGTGCCTACCGACTTATGAAGGAGACCGTGTAACGCCACAAGTAAGAGATCCAGTCCTCATATGAGGTAACAAATGGCGACAGGGCGGTAACAAGGAGGGACTAACAAGCCTCATTATCAATCGGAAGCCAGCATTTACCAAGGACAATGACACCAGCCAATCAAAAATATGGGCGGACAGAAGGCGAGGCTTCCACAGCATACTCGACTGCTGCATGCCTCGCAGAGTGAGCAGCGCATGCGCGCTGCCGCTAGGCTCGACCTAAAAAGCGAGGAAGAGATTCAGCAGTAATAACGGAGACATTTTCGTGACAGGGAATATTGGCTTGCAGTAGTAAACTGGGAACAAGAGAAGAGAGATAAGAGATAAGAGGAAGCGAGGTGGAGAGGCCCAGGTTGTAGGCATCGAACAGGAGAGGGACATCTGTTGCTGCTGAAATCAAAATAGAGCAGAGAGCGGTCATATAAGATATCGGCTAACTGATTGATCACCAGATGAGGCTAATCAGAAGTCATGCCTTATGTACCAGGTACCTTTACGAATAACTGAGGCTATTGATTCCAAAATATCTGATTACATTAGCATTTTCCCATACTATGCTTAATAGAGTATTTTTCCCACAAAACCTTTCATAGGAGACTGAGCTTTCTACATCCCCTTTTGGGCTACCTTGAGGAAGGTGATGATAACTTGCTTCTTGGAGCGATAGAAACTACAATGCAGAAGAGTGGTCAGGCGGGTGGGATGGAGCTTAGTCTATTTCAACAGTAACATATAAATGCTGCATCACGTTAATAACTATTCCTCTGGGTAATCTGCACTGGCCCTGTGGAATAAGGACAATATCTTATGAGTAATCTTCATTGATGAAAAGAAGCATTATATATAATGTCTTCAGTAGGTAACCAGTCCCTTGCTAAATACTGATTTCAATATTTCATACAGAAGTTTTTCAGAGCTGGATAGGAATTAAATTGTCCTGGTTTTCTAGCCATCCAATGGATTTTGGCTTTTTATGTTCAAAGAGATTTCTTGAAGCCTTATTAAGGCAGGCCACTCCTGAGTGATATCTCTTAGGACTGCTTGCCTGCCACAACTGTCTGTGCTCCGCTGTACTTTCATTTAGATTTGTGCAAATTCATGTGTGAAAACATGTTCTGTTATTTGAGAGCTTAATCTCCTCACTACTTTATTTAATGCTGTCTGACAAATAATTCTTTGGGACAAAGTGTATACAATGTACCCTCTTAGCTTAGAGTCCTTGGTTAGTCCTATGATTTTTGGAGATCATCAACGTATGAAATAATTTGAGAGCACAAGATAAACATGTGTTCTTTAAACCCTGTTGTCTACACCTCTACACAATAGAGATAGGGTGACCATATTTTGAGAAGCAAAACCAGGAAAGGCCAGACATAAAAGTAGTACTAAAACCTTTAGTCTCACAACTATATCTGGCCAATCCCGGTTTCGGCGTGGCCTTGTAAATATGCGTCTTGTAAATATATGCCTTTACGTTGTGTAAAGGTAGTTTTGTAAATGTGTGCGTTTATATATGTTTATAAATGAAGGCACACATTCATAAACACTACCTTTACATAATATTAGCTATGGCAGCACCTCCACCCTGCACCCCCCTCCCCCAACCCTCCTCACTTTTACTTTCTGCAGGGAGTGCACAGCAGGCCTGCTTCTGTGCTGTCTGACCGAAATAAATTACTTAAATTGTTTCAGACTTAAGATGTCTCTAATAGGAGAGCAGAGCATATCTTTTAATTCTGCTTTGCAAGATGACCTGACCTTTGTCCCAAAAACCGGGACATGTTATTAAAATTAGAAAAAGCGCCGGGACAGTCCTTTGAAAACTGGGAATGTCCGGGGGAATCCGGGAAGTCTGGTCAACCTACTAGAGACCCCCAGGTTAGGGACGCATATTTAGCAGGTGGTGCTCTACCTCTATTAAGCGATACCAAAGGGGATGATGGACGGAGCGTTAGAGCAAATCAAACACTCACCCCAGTCAACTGATCTGGGTTTAATCCATCATCATTCTTTAGCTCACTCCACCACCCCAGTTCAGACATGGCCATATGCAAATCAGTCTGACCCTGTGCCTCATGGGAACAGTCCAGCCCGAACTGCCAAGCCATGTCTTCCCTGGACCGGAAACAAGCATCCTGGGACCGGTTTCAGGTTCAAAACCCTCATCAGCCAGGCTATCTTGAATCCAGTGGCAAAGTGAGCAAGGGACCCACGTCTGGGCATACCCTGCCAACTTAGGGCGAACAAAGCGATACCAAAGTTGACTGGGGGTGAGTGTTTGATTTGCTCTAGCGCTCCGTCCATCATCCCCTTTGGTATCGCTTTGTTCGCCCTAAGTTGGCAGGGTTTGCCCAGACGTGGGTCCCTTGCTCACTTTGCCACTGGATTCAAGATAGCCTGGCTGATGAGGGTTTTGAACCCGAAACCGGTCCCAGGATGCTTGTTTCCGGTCCAGGGAAGACATGGCTTGGCAGTTCGGGCTGGACTGTTCCCATGAGGCACAGGGTCAGACTGATTTGCATATGGCCATGTCTGAACTGGGGTGGTGGAGTGAGCTAAAGAATGATGATGGATTAAACCCAGATCAGTTGACTGGGGGGTGAGTGTTTGATTTGCTCTAGCGCTCCGTCCATCATCCCCTTTGGTATCGCTACCTCTATTAAGACACGAAGACAGAGAGCAACACAAGAAATCCATAACAAAGGTGGTGATCCTTAAGGGAATATCTAAACTACACCCCTCAAAAACCCCAGGCCACTTTTTATAAATGACTTAGCCCTACACTCCTCCCTCTACTTCACAAGGTGTATCATGAGATGGTAGAGGAGGGAAGGGTGATCGCTATCATGACAGAATCCACAATCTCATCCTTAAACCAGGCAAAAAGCCTGACGAATGCGGCTCTTACAGGCCAATCTCCCTTCTCAATGTGGATGCAAAAATGTTAACTAAACTCGCAACTCTGCGATTACAAACATTAATGAGGGGAGTTGGTGCATCCTGATAAGTATGGCTTTATTCATGAATGCCAGATGGGGACAGCACTAAAAAGGCCTTCATCTATTAGATATAGGCAGGGCCACTGAAATTATGCGATTTTGCGGCTGCTGCTTTTGCTTGCATAGTTATGGATTTGACACATTATCCGTCATCTGCTGCATAATCTGCAGATATTAACAAAAAGAAATTTGTTTCTAGCTCAAACGAATCAAAAGTTACTAAAAATGTTGTAACGTATTGCACGTTGTGGAAGACCGTTCGCAAAGTTTAAGTAGTCCTCTTTCAGTTGCTTATTTCTGTATTTGATTGTTAAACTAATGAGGTGAAATCTTTGCCCAGGCAGAATTATCATGCGTAAAAATAATAAAATAATGAAGTAATACTATGAAACAATTTGCCACATTATTCTGCATACTTTGCCTTTTCATTCTACATAATTTAGTGAATGCGGAGGTCTGCCATAGTCTGTAGGTGGAGGACGACTGCCTGGGGCGAGCCTGCCTTCAGAAGCCAGTAATCAAGGTAGCTGAAGACTGGGACCGCTGACCTCCGAAGGTGAGCTGCAACCACTGGCATCACTTTCGTGAATACCCTGGGGGTACCAGTGAGGCCGAAAAGGGAGCACAGTGTACTGGAAACGCTTGTGGCCTATTGTGAACCGCAGATAATGCCTGTGGGCTCACAGAACGGAGATGTGAGTCCTGTAAGTCCAACGCTACCATCCAGGCTCCAGGGCAGACCAGACCTGAGTCAATGTGAGCATCTTGAATTTTTCTACTTAAGGGAGTTGTTGAGGGGGCACAGATCTAGAATGGGGCTGAGGCCTCTGTCCTTTTTCAGCACCAGAAAGTAGAGGGAATAGCAACCATGTTCTACTTCTGGTGCTGGCGCCCTATCAATGGCTCTTTTGGCTAATAGAGCCTGCACACCCTGATCAAGCAAGAAGAGATGGTCCTCTATCAGCCGTCCTGGGGATGGTGGCAAAGGTGAAGGGGTTTCCACCAAGGGAAGCGCATAACCCCTCTGCACAATCTGTAGCACCGACTAGTCAGAAGTGATTTCGGTCCATTGGAGCAGGTGAGGCCTGATACTGCCACCAACGGGATATTCATGCTGGGTGGAGGATGCACAAAAGCTGCTTGGAGGTTGTGGCTGACGGAGGGGTGAAGGACTGGACAGTATGCTGGTTATGGTCCCGCGCCCTCTGCAGGAGCCACAACCCCAGTCACAAAATGGCTGAGAAGTCTGCTGGGCAGGCATGTAGGGCTGGTATTACAGACGCCCAAAGGGGCCCTGAACGCGACCACAGAAGTGACGAAAGGACTGTTGCTGTAGTTGAGAAACCATAGAGAGGCCCAAAGATCTGCCGGTGCCCCGGCATTCACGAAACCGCTCTAGCACCGTGTATGCTTTGTCACCAAATAGGCGGGAGCCATTGAAGTGCAAGTCAATCAAGGATCCTCGAACATTCCATAAAAAGCCAGTGGACCGCAACCAGGCGTGGCGGTTAAGTCCCACCATACAGGCCATGGTCCTGCCTAGAGAGTGTCCAGTCTGCATCTTATGGCAAACTTAGCTGCATCCCGACCGTTCACCAGTGCTTGGTTCAGAGTGGCTCAGCCTTCTTCGGGGAACATGAGCGGCAGCTCTGCAACCGAGTCCCATAGAACATGGTAATATTGGACTTAGAGACATGCTGTGATCACCGACCGCAAGGCAAAGCTGGTGGAAGAGAAGATTCTCTTCCCAAAATTGTCCAGCCTCTTGGATTCCCTGTCTGGTAGGATGGAAGGGTTCGGTTTGACCTTGGATGTGGAGTACTGAACAACCAACTCTCAGGGGAGGGATGATGTGAGAGGAAGGCTGGGTATCCTGGGGTGGGACAATGGCAACGGGCAATCATGCAGTGGACAGGAGCCCCTGTGCAAGGTTTCGCCCAGGCCCCCAGAAGAACGTCCGTGAGGGCCACATTCAAGGGGAGCAATGGCTGGGCAGGGCTAGCCCCTGGGTGAAGCACCTCCATCAAGACATTGATCTTGCCCTCGACGGCTGGCAGTTGCAGATCAAGGACCATCGCTGCCATACGCATTACTGTGGCAAAGGATACGCTTTCTTCTGAAACAGGGCTTGGAGGGGAAAGTTTGCCATAGTCTGGGGAAGTGCCCAAACCACTGGCATCTGCGAGCTCCTCATGCCATTTGTCTGCTGGTCAGGGTCCTCCTCAAAGGGTCCATACCACTCTTCATCATCCCCTTCGATAGCTAAGGGCGGCAAGTCCTGAGGCAGATACGGCCTGGACGGCGCAGGAGTTGACGTCGAGGCAGCAGTATCTCGGGGTCAGAAATTACATTGGGCTCATCATCCAGTGGTGTCGGCGGCTGGGGGAGGGGGGTGTTCAGGAGGACTGGGGCCAGAGTGGGTGGAGGCATCCATGGTGGCGTTGGACCGGATCCAGAAACAAATCCAAAAGGCCTGGCTGGCGTTGGGGGCAAACCTACCGGTGGTAACTCTGCAGGGGCACCTCTCAGCTCTGTAGGGCCTGAAGGCGTATCTGAGGGAGTCAAAAGCCCATAATGGTGTGAATGGCGTCATAGACTCTTAGCTAAGCACGGGTCGCTCCGGGGAACTGGGGGAAGTTCGAGGCCAGATCCGCCGCGGACTCTGCAGGTTGAGTGCAGGAGTGGGTCCTCAAAGCATTATGTTTGGAGGGTGAAGCCAAAGAATGCTTCAACTTCTTTTTGTTTTGTTATTTGGACTTTCCCGACTTTGAGGAGTATGTTTTGGAGTGGGATGACAACTGTCCGTGGGAACTACTCTGGGAGTGGGCCCGAGATCTGCCTTGGTAGCGGGACCGAGAGCGGGAATGAAGCAGAGCTTTATTCTGCCGTGCTGCCAAGAGCTTCATCGCCAATTCATAGATCACCTTAGGGTGCATCGACTCACACTTGGCACAGTCTTTTGGGTCGAAGCCTAACCCCAGGCACCAGAGACAGACTGTAGGAGAGTAGGATCTGCTTCACATGGGTACCCCCACTTTTTGCTGATGCTTCACTGTTTTTCGACCTTAGTCTGGCTGGTGCCCTGATAATCAGAACCCCAGCCTAGCTGCTTCCTCTTTAAAATGGTTTCCATGTGCCTTAGGCACATCTCTGATTGGAATCTGGAGTGCCCTTATAAGTCCCTAGTATATGGTATACTATGTACCCAGGGCATAGGTACCTCAGAGGCCTACCAGGGGCTGCAGCATGTATTGTGCCACCCCTGGAAGGCCATCCGAAAGGACACCACAGGTCTGCTACTGCAGCCTGGGTAAGGTGGTGCATGCACCCCTTACTGTGATATAGGTTACCTATATCACTACCTACATACACACATATAAACCTATAAGTCACTCCTATGGCAGGCCTTGTCAATCCTGAAGGCAGAGTGCTTGGTTCCTATGTGAGAGGGTGCCCCTGCATGAGCAGAGCCCCTCTGCAGCGTTCGGAGACCCTTCTCTAATGCTGTTTGTAGTGCAGCCTGACCATATACTCTTAAGCGCATTATAACCTCGCGTTAAATGCTAACTTTGGGATGGCTGCACGGAAACATGTCGTGTTTGGTGTCAAACAGCTTGGAATACTACGCCCCGCCAGTTCTGGTGGCGGAGGTAGCATTCCACCCTTCTAGAGGGAGAGACATGTACACACCTGCCTGCCCGGTAACTTCTTTCCAAGCCCTGGCATCACAAAATGGATGACGTTGCCACAGACACGGGTCTGGCCTCCTGCTGCTGACTGATACTCCGGCAGGGGAGGCCTGGACAATAGGTTTCCTGTCCCAGGATAATGTGTATTGGGGCTGGGCGGGAGCACTCTCTGGTGCTTTGAAGTCCTGCACTGGGGGCACACTTGGTGTCCCTGTGCATACCCCAGTTCAAACTGGTTCAGGGGCTTCCAGCCCCTGCTCTGGCGCGAAACTGGACAAAGGGAAAGGGGTGTAACCACCCCTCTGCCCTGACCCTCCCCTAGGTGGGTCCCCAGAGTATGTCCAACCCCCTAACTTGGTATAAGTATGGGACCCCAGTCCTTAGGACTTTAGATTTACCTGGACGAAACTCTGACACAGAATCCTGGACCTTCGACGCTCTACTTTAAGATTAGAGGACTGAAGAATCTCCCTTGGGGTCAAGGAGTGACTCCCCTGCTTGGCAGGCACCAAAGAAGCAATTGTCCGGTCTGCATCGCTGAAGCTCCCGCCGGACGCCGAAGTCTTTGCATCACCAGAGGTAGATTTCCAGATTTCCCCGACGCTGCCCTGAGTCCCCAGCAAAGCTAAGGCCCGTAGCTGTCGTGGGTAAAGTGGAACCGTGACCCCTGGACACCGAGCACATTTGCAAGTGCATCCTCTTCCTGGGCTTCCACGAAGTTGTGCTTTGGGCTCCGAGTAGCCTCCGCCTCCAGCACCGACTGCACCAAAGATCACTGGCCCCCACTCCACGAGTGTCCCGTGAGCCAGCTCCAAGTGCGTCCACTCGAGGCTCCTTCGCAGTTGCTAGTCCGTTGGCTAGTGGGCCCTCCCGAAGGCTAATCTTCTTCTAATTGGGCTTCCCTGGTTGCTCCAGGCTTGCCCTGACTTACCTTTGCTGGGTGAGTCCCTCAGACCTTGCTGGTCTGCATCAACGTCCTTCTTCTATTTCCAAGAGACTTGCCGTTGCCAAGGCTTGTTGGGTCCAATCCAGTCGCCGACACCTCAGCAATCGACAGACGTCGTGGAACAGATCGAATTCAGCTCCTGTTAGTTGTCTATGCCTCCTGGACCTCGTGGCTGAAGAGTCAAGACGACCATCAACCTACCTGAAGCACCCGACATCGGTGGGCATTTGCTCATCGCCGTCCTGGTCACTGGCTAGTGACCCAGACTCTGTCCCCTCTGCTTTCAGGTTCTTCAGATCTCTGATCCACCTTTGGATCCACCCGAACACTTTCGACTTGGTCGCCAGCAGCACTTTGCAGCAGATCGCCATTGTAAACGACGACGAAACCCGACCCCGAAAGACACCTATGCACCCGGCTTCCCTGGGTGAGGTAACTCGAGTACTCCGGTGCTCCCGTGGGTATAGACTCTAGAACGACCTAGTTCTAAAGGGGTTTGCTCCAAGTCCTCCTCTAAGTGTCCCTTTTCTTTGAAATTCCAACCGCGACTTTCCCCATAGAAGTCAACGGCGATTTGCGGCTGTGTTCTAACACTGCACGCGTCCCCCGTGGGTCCCCTGTGTCACTACCTTGGGTGGTTCCTTGTGGTCCAAGCAATTCTACAGGCTCTAGGCCTTGTGTCTAGCTCAGTCGTGGTTCTTATACCACTTTATTGGTATATGGTTTGGTATGCCCCTAGGGCTCAAACGTGTATTTGTGCTATTACTGTTGATAACTAACTTATAACTTATGTACTTTGAACTCTAGCCTCATAAAGAGACTAGAGGGGTGTGTTTAGCAATAAATACATATATTTTGAATATATACCTGGTGTGGTCCTCTTTCATTTGGTCACTCAAGAGATTATAGACTGGTAAAACAAGCTGCTTTACATTCCTTCAAGACTTAGCCTGAAGGCTGCTCTCCATAGCTACCACTAGGATAGCTTTCAATAAAGGTTGTCTTTAACCTATCTCCAATAAGGGGTTGTTTGGACTGGTACAAGGTGCCCACTATAATTAGTGGACAGCATATACCAGGCCAACTTTTCACATTGGTGAGCAGCGTGTGGGATTCCAGCTTGCTATTGTTTTACCAGATAATCTCAATTGAATTGATCAACTGAAAACCACTAAGGGTACCTTAGGTACATATAAATCAAGCTTAGTATACAGTAAGTTCTACTGAACTTAGAGTTGTGTGTTAAGGGATAGCACACCCTTTCTACAACTCAAGAGAGTTTAGTAGGCCACACTAGAGTAGGTAGTGCATACACCACACCTCACTAGTAATGTCTTCAAAGCCAGGACCCAGTGAGTCCTTGCCAGAAGCCAGTGGGCTTCTTCCCTCCAAGTATGATAATCTCCCATTCTTGGAATTGAGAGCATTGTGCAATACTAGGAAGTTGAAGGCAGGCAAAAGTGCCAGCACCCAACACCTCAGGGAGGTGTTACTGGCTGATGATCTCAGCAGACCCCTAGGGTCTGAAGGGGTAGGCAGAGAGGGTGGGGCAGAAAATGAGGAAGGGGTCAGGGGTGAAGAAACCCAGGCCCCCCTCTGAAATTGGCCAGGAAGGTGAAAATGACCTTGACCTGGAAAACCCAATTCCTCCTGTGGAGGAGGAGGAGGATCAGAATGACCTCCCCTTTGTCCCCCCCAGGAAGAATTGTTAGTGTGCCCAGAAGGCCTAGATCTCCTTCTCAGGAGTCTAACCACTCTGACACCTCAGTAGGGACCTCTGTCTCCTCTCATGGAAGGGAATCCTCTCATGAGAGGAGGAAGAGACTGATTCAGTATGAGCAAGCCCAGCTTGAACTCAGAAAACAGCAATTGGCTATAGACAGGGAGTCCCTAGATCTCTATAGAGAGAGAAACAAGTTGAGACTAGAGTCCCATGGTAGCAGCCATTTCCCCAGAGATAGGGAAAGGTCTTATGACCATAGAAACCTGAGCAAGATTGTCCCTCCCTACCAGAGTGGGGATGACATCCACAAATGGATAACTGCACTGGAGAGGGCCTGTAAAGTACAGAGGGTCCCTCAGGAGCAGTGGGCAGCAATCTTGTGGCTCTCCTTTGCAGACAAAGGTAGAGACAAGCTCCTCACTGTAAGAGAAGAGGATGCTGACAATTACAAAGTCTTGAAGAGTGCTCTGATTGATGGGTTTGGCCTAACAACTGAACAATACAGGTTAAAGTTCAGAGATACCCAAAAAGCACAGGCTCAAGACTGGGTAGACTATGTGGATTGTTCTGCTAAGGCTCTGGAAGGGTGGTTGATGGGCAGTAAGGTGTGTGACTTCACATGATTGTACAATCTTATCATGAGGGAGCAGATTCTTAATAACTGTCAAAATCAGCTGTTGCATCAGTACCTGGTGGACTCTGATCTGACCTCTCCCCAAGAATTGGGAAAGAAGGCAGACAAATGGGTCAGAACCAGGGTGAGGCAGAAGGTACAGAACCAAGGTGGTGACCCAAAGAAGCAAGATTCTAAGAACTCTGACAAGGGTGGGGAGAAGGGTAAAGACCAGAAGTCTTCACAAGGCCCCCAAAATCTTCTTCAGGTGGGGATTCACAGTCTAACAAAGGGAAAGGCCAAAAGAAACCATGGTGCAAGGTCTGTAAGCAAAAGACCCACTGGACCAGTGATTGCACCAAGTCCAAAGACTTACTCCAGCCCCCCCAATGCCCCTAAGGCACCTGCTCCCCCTAGTGCAGTCACAGTTGGTGGTGGGTCTACACAAGCCAAGGGTTTAGTAGGGTTGACACTGGGTAAGGAGATGAGCTCTGACCTAGTCAGAGAACTCACTCAGGCTGTCCTAGTCTGTGATGGAGGCATGGATGTGACCTCCTCTGTGAGTCCCAGTAATCTGGGCAAGTACAGACAACAGCCCTTAATCAATGGAAAAGAGGCTTTGGCATTTAGGGACACAGGGGCAAGTGTCACCATGGTGACACAAGACCTTGTGAATCCTGGGCAGATTATACTTGGTGAAATGTACCAAGTGACCAATGCTAGCAATGTCAGAACAGACCATACTCTGGCAGTTGTTAACTTCTCCTGGGGAGGGGTAACTGGCCTTAAGAAGGTTGTGGTAAGTGCAGACCTACCCGTTGAATGCTTCCTTGGCAATGACTTGGAAACTTCAGCTTGGGCAGAAGTGGAGCTCAGGACCCATGCAGAAATGCTGGGGATCCCTGCAGATGTGTTTGCTGTGACCAGGTCACAAGCCAAAATGTCTAGCACTGAACAGGCCTTGGATTCTGGAATAATGGACCAAGTGCCCTCCAAGAAGAGGAGTAGTAGGGTAAAGGCAGTGCCTTCCCCCTTGGCTCAGAAGGAAGATCAGTCCCTTGAGGGGATGATCTCAGTCCTGAGGAAGGAACTGTCCCAGAGGAGCTTGAACCTGACCAGGTTGAGTTCTTGGGGACAGGGGGACCTTCCAGGGCAGATCTGAGCCAGGAGTAGCAGAGCTGCCCCTCTCTTGAACCCCTCAGACAGCAAGCTGCTGCTGAGGCTGCTGGGAAAGCTAGTGGTCCCCATACTGTGTATTGGGATGATGGACTCTTGTACTCAGAGTGTAGAGACCCCAAGCCTCGTGCTACCAGGAGGTTGGTTATACCTTTGAAGTTCAGGGGCTTCCTATTGACCCTAGCCCATGATATTCCCTTAGCAGGTCACCTGGGCCAGAACAAGACTTGGGACAGAATTGTCCCTCACTTTCACTGGCCCCACATGTCTGAAGACACCAAGGAGTTTTGTCGCTCCTGTGTAACCTGCCAGGCCAGTGGCAAGGCAGGTGGCACTACAAAGGCCCCCTGATACCACTACCTGTGGTGGGGGTTCCCTTTGAAAGGGTGGGGATTGACATTGTTGGTCCCATGGATCCCCAAACAGCATCTGGGCACAGGTTTATCCTGGTGGTAGTGGATCATGCCACCAGGTACCCAGAGGCTATTCCCCTTAGGACCACTACAGCACCTGTGGTGGCAAGGGCCCTCCTGGGAATTTTCTCAAGAGTGGGCCTCCCTAAGGAGGATGTATCAGACAGGGGTGCTAACTTTATGTCTGGATACTTAAAAGCAATGTGTAAGGAGTGTGGAGTGACTTACAAGTTCACCACACTCTATCACCCACAATGCAATGGTTTAGTTGAGAGATTCAACAAAACCTTGAAGGGCATGATTAAAGGGCTCCCAGAAAAGCTTAGGCGAAGATGGGACATACTCTTGCCCTGCCTTTTATTTGCATACAGGGAGGTGCCTCAAAAGGGGTTGGCTACAGCCCTTTTGAACTTTTGTTTGGTCACCCTGTCAGGGGTACACTGTGCTTGGTGAAGGAAGGATGGGAGTTACCTCTCAAGCCCCCAAAGCAAGACATAGTGGACTACGTACTTGGTCTCCGCTCCCGGATGGCTGAGTATATGAAAAAGGCAACTAAAAACCTTGAGGGTAGCCAGGAACTTCAAAAGGCCTGGCATGACCAAAAGGCTGTACTGACTGTTTACCAGCCAGGACAGAAGGTGTGGGTGTTGGAGCCAGTGGCCCCAGCAGCTCTCCAAGACAAATGGAGTGGACCCCATACCATTGTTGAACAGAAGGGTGAGGTTACCTACTTAGTAGACCTAGGAACACCCAGGAGTCCCCACAGGGTTCTCCATGTCAACAGGTTAAAACCATATGTGGACAGGGCAGACATGGGCTTGCTCATGGCTACTGATGAGGGACAGGAGGAAGAGAGTGACCCACTCCCTGACCTGCTCTCACAGAACCCTGGCGATGGGTCAGTGGATGGTGTAGCCTTGGCAGGCAGCCTCACTACCCAGCAGCAGACTGATTGCAGACAAGTGCTCAATCAGTTCAAACACATATTCTCACTGACACCCAGTCAGACTACCTGGTGCACTCATGAAGTGGACACTGGGGACAGTCTGCCTATTAAAAATAAGATTTATAGGCAACCTGACCATGTCAGGGACTGTATCTGGACAGAAGTCCAGAAGATGTTGGATTTGGGAGTTATTGAACCCTCAGATAGCCCTTGGGCTAGTCCAGTGGTCCTTGTGCCAAAACCTCACACCAATGGTGGGAAAAGAGAGATGAGGTTTTGTGTGGACTACAGGGGTCTCAATGCAGTCACTGGGACTGATGCCCATCCAATACCAAGGGCAGATGAGCTAATAGACACTTTGGCCTCAGGCAAGTATCTAAGCACATTTGACCTGACAGCTGGCTACTGGCAGATCAGACTAGCTGATGACGCAAAGCCAAAGACAGCATTCTCAACCCCTAGTGGGCATTATCAATTTGTGGTGATGCCCTTTGGTCTGAAGAATGCACCTGCCACTTTTCAGAGGCTGGTGAATACAGTCCTTACAGGTCTGGAAGCCTATAGTGCAGCATATCTAGATGATATTGCTGTCTTTAGCTCCACCTGGGAGGATCACCTGGTCCACCTCAGAAATGTTTTACAGGCCCTGCAGAAAGCAGGCCTGACTATCAAGGCCACCAAGTGCCAGATAGGGCAGAGTCAGGTTGTGTACCTGGGCCACCTTGTGGGTGGAGGCCAGGTTCAACCACTGCAGAGCAAGATCCAGACCATCATGGACTGGACTGCTCCAACTACCCAGACTCAGGTGAGAGCCTTCTTAGGCCTGACTGGGTATTATAGGAGATTTGTCAAGGGGTATGGATCAATAGTGACACCCCTGAATGACTTAACTTCCAAGAAAATGCCCAAAAGGTTCAGTGGACAGTTAGCTGTCAAAAGGCATTTGATGACCTAAAGCAGGCCATGTGCACTGCTCCCATTCTACAGAGTCCTGATTACTCCAAGAAGTTCATTGTCCAAACAGATGCATCTGAATTGGGGGTAGGGGCTGTACTGTCACAATTGAATGATGAAGGTCAGGATCAGCCAGTAGCTTTCTTTAGCAGAAGGCTGACCCCTAGAGAGAAACGTTGGTCAGCCATTGAGAGGGAGGCCTTTGCTGTGGTCTGGGCTCTGAAGAAGTTGAGGCCATACTTGTTTGGTACTCACTTCCTTGTTCAAACAGACCATAAGCCCCTCTTATGGCTAAAACAAATGTAGGGCGAAAACCCCAAACTGCTTAGGTGGTCCATTTCCCTACAGGGGATGGACTTCACAGTGGAACATAGACCTGGAAGTAACCATGCCAATGCAGATGGACTCTCTAGGTACTTCCACTTAGAACATGAAGACTTAACTGGGCAAGGTTAGTTTAATGTCCCTACGTTTGGGGGGTTGTGTAGGAGAGTAGGATCTGCTTCACATGGGTACCCCCACTTTTTGCTGATGCTTCACTGTTTTTCGACCTTAGTCTGGCTGGGGCCCTGCTAATCAGAACCCCAGCCTAGCTGCTTCCTCTTTAAAATGGTTTCCATGTGCCTTAGGCACATCTCTGATTGGAATCTGGAGTGCCCTTATAAGTCCCTAGTATATGGTATACTATGTACCCAGGGCATAGGTACCTCAGAGGCCTACCAGGGGCTGCAGCATGTATTGTGCCACCCCTGGAAGGCCATCCAAACTGACACCACAGGTCTGCTATTGCAGCCTGGGTAAGGTGGTGCATGCACCCTTACTGTGATATAGGCTACCTATATCACTACATACATACACACATATAAACCTATAAGTCACTCCTATGGCAGGCCTTATCAATCCTGAAGACAGAGTGCGTGGTTCCTATGTGAGAGGGTGCCCCTGCATGAGCTGGGCCCCTCTGCAGCGTTCGGAGACCCTTCTCTGATGCTGTTTGTAGTGCAGCCTGACCATATACTCTTAAGCGCATTATAACCTCACGTTAAATGCTAACTTTGGGATGGCTGCACGGAAACATGTCGTGTTTGGTGTCAAACATCTTGGAATACTACCCCCCGCCAGTTCTGGCGGCGGGGGTAGCATTCCACCCTTCTAGAGGGAAAGACATGTACACACCGGTATACCCGGTACTGACTTTCCAGAGCCCTGGCATCACAAAATGGATGCCGCTGCCACAGACTCGAGTCTGGCCTCCTGCTGCTGACCGAAACTCCGGCAGGGGAGGCCTGGACAATAGGTTTCCTGTCCCAGGGAGGTGTGACCACCTCCCCAGACAGGATAGTGTGTATTGGGGCTGGGCGGGAGCACTCTCGGGTGCTTTGAAATCCTGCACTGGGGGCACACTTGGTGTCCCTGTGCATACCCCAGTTCAAACTGGCTCAGGGGCTTCCAGCCCCTGCTCTGGCGCGAAACTGGACAAAGGGAAAGGGTGTAACCACCCCTCTGCCCTGGCCCTCCCATAGGTGGGGCCACAGAGTATGTCCAACCCCTACCTTAGTATAAGTAGGGGAACCCAGTCCTTAGGACTTTAGATTAACCTGGACGAAACTCTGACACAGAATCCTGGACATTCGACGCTCTACTTCAAGATTAGAGGACTGAAGAATCTCCCTTGGGGTCAAGGAGTGACTCCCCTGCTTGGCAGGCACCAAAGAAGCAATTGTCCGGTCTGCATCGCTGAAGCTCCCGTCGGACGCCGAAGTCTTTGCATCACCAGATGTGGATTTCCAGACTTCCCCGAGGCTGCCCTGAGTCCCTAGCAAAGCTGAGGCCTGTAGCTATCGTGGGTAACGTGGAACCGTGACCCCTGGACACCGATCGCATTTGCAAGTGCATCCTCTTGTGGGTCTCCCACGAAGTTGTGCTTTGGGCTCCGAGTAGCCCCCCCTCCAGCATAAACCTGTGCCCAGAGGCTGTTTGGGGATCCATGGGACCAACAATGTCAATCCCTACCCTTTCAAAGGGCACCCCCACCACAGATAGTGGTATCAGGGGGGCCTTTGTAGTGCCACCTGCTTTGCCACTGGCTTGGCAGGTTACACAGGAGCGACAAAACTCCTTACTGTCTTCAGACATGTGGGGCCAGTGAAAGTGAGGGACAATTCTGTCCCAAGTCTTGTTCTGGCCCAGGTGACCTGCTAAGGGAATATCATGGGCTAGGGTCAATAGGAAGCCCCTGAACTTCAAAGGTATTACCAACCTCCTGGTAGCACCAGGCTTGGGGTCTCTACTCTCTGAGTACAGGAGTCCATCATCCCAATACACTGTATGGGGACCACTAGCTTTCCCAGCAGCCTCAGCAGCAGCTTGCTGTCTGAGGGGTTCAAGGGAGGGGCAGCTCTGCTGCTCCTGGCTCAGATCTGCCCTGGAAGGTCCCCCTGTCCCCAAGAACTCAACCTGGTCAGGTTCAAGCTCCTCTGGGACAGTTCCTTCCTCAGGACTGAGATCATCCCCCTCAAGGGACTGATCTTCCTTCTGAGCCAAGGGGAAGGCACTGCCTTTACCCTACTACTCCTCTTCTTGGAGGGCACTTGGTCCATTATTCCAGAATCCAAGGCCTGTTCAGTGCTAGACATTTTGGCTTGTGACCTGGTCACAGCAAACACATCTGCAGGGATCCCCAGCATTTCTGCATGGGTCCTGAGCTCCACTTCTGCCCAAGCTGAAGTTTCCAAGTCATTGCCAAGGAAGCATTCAACGGGTAGGTCTGCACTTACCACAACCTTCTTATGGCCAGTTACCCCTCCCCAGGAGAAGTTAACAACTGCCAGAGTATGGTCTGTTCTGACGTTGCTAGCATTGGTCACTTGGTACATTTCACCAAGTATTATCTGCCCAGGATTCACAAGGTCTTGTGTCACCATGGTGACACTTGCCCCTGTGTCCCTAAATGCCAAAGCCTCTCTTCCATTGATTAAAGGCTGTTGTCTGTACTTGCCCAGATTACTGGGACTCACAGAGGAGGTCATATCCATGCCTCCATCACAGACTAGGACAGCCTGAGTGATTTCTCTGACTAGGTCAGAGCTCATCTCTTTACCCAGGGTCAACCCTACTAAACCCTTGGCTTGTGTAGTCCCACCACCAACTGTAACTGCACTAGGGGGAGCAGGTGCCTTAGGGGCATTGGTGGGTGTGAGAAGTTGGCCTGGCATATGCTGTCCACTAATTATAGTGGGCACCTTGCACCAGTCCAAACAACCCCTTATTGGAGATAGGTTAAAGACAACCTTATTGAAAGCTATCCTAGTGGTAGCTATGGAGAGCAGCCTTCAGGCTAAGTCTTGAAGGAATGTAAAGCAGCTTGTTTTACCAGTCTATAATCTCTTGAGTGACCAAATGAAAGAGCACCACACCAGGTATATATTCAAAATATATGTATTTATTGCTAAACACACCCTCTAGTCTCTTTATGAGGCTAGAGTTCGAAGTACACAAGTTATAAGTTATTTAAACACAGTAATAGCACAAATACACGTTTGGGCCGCAGGGGCGTACCAAACCATATACCAATAAAGTGGTATAAGAACCACGACTGAGCTAGACACAAGGCCTAGAGCCTGTAGAAGTGCTTGGACCACAAGGAACCACCCAAGGCAGTGACACAGGGGACCCACGGGGGACGCGTGCAGTGTATGAACACAGCCGCGAACCACCGTTAACTTCTATGGGGAAAGTCGCGTTTAGAATTTAAAAGAAAAGGGACACTTAGAGGAGGACTTGGAGCAAACCCTTTGAGAACTAGGCTGTTCTAGTGTCAATACCCACGGGAGCACCGGAGTACTCGAGTTACCTCACCCAGGGGAGCCGGGTGCATAGGTGTCTTTCGGGGTCGGGTTTCGTCGTCGCTTTCAATGGCGATCTGCTGCAAAGTGCTGCTGGCGGCCAAGTCGAAAGTGTTCGGGTGGATCCAAAGGTGGATCGAAGATCTGAAGAACCTGAAAGCAGAGGGGACAGAGTCTGGGTCACTAGCCAGTGACCAGGGAGGCGATGAGCAGATGCCCACCGATGTCGAGTGCTTCAGGTAGGTTGACGGTCATCTTGACTCTTCAGCCACGAGGTCCAGGAGGCGTCGACGACAACCAGGAGCTGGATTCGAGCTGTCCCACGAAGTCTGTCGATTGCAGGGGTGTCGGCGACCGGATTGGACCCAACAAGCCTTGGCAACGGCAAGTCTCGTGGAAATAGAAGAAGGACGATGTTGCAGACCAGCAAGGTCTGGGTGACTCACCCAGCGAGGATAAGTCAGGGCACACCTGCAGCAACCAGTTAGCCCAAGCACAAAAAGATTGGCCTTCGGGAGGGCCTACTAGCCAACGGACTAGCGACCGCGAAGGAGCCTCGAGACGATGCACGTGGAGCTGGCTCACAGGACACTTGTGAAGTGGAGGCCAGTGATCTTCGGTGCAATTGGTGCTGGAGGTTGGGGCTACTCGGAGCCCAAAGCACGACTTCGTGGGAGACCCAGAAGAGGATGCACTTGCAAATGCGATCGGTGTCCAGGGGTCATGGTTCCACGTTACCCACGACAGCTACGGGCCTCAGCTTTGCTGGGAACTCAGGGCAGCCTCGGGGAAGTCTGGAAATCCACCTCTGGTGATGCAAAGACTTCGGCATCCGACGGGAGCTTCAGCGATGCAGACCGGACAATTGCTTCTTTGGTGCCTGCCAAGCAGGGGAGTCACTCCTTGACCCCAAGGGAGATTCTTCAGTCCTCTAATCTTGAAGTAGAGTGTCGAAGGTCCAGGATTCTGTGTCAGAGTTTCGTCCAGGTTAATCTAAAGTCCTAAGGACTGGGTTCCCCTACTTATACTAAGGTAGGGGGTTGGACATACTCTGTGGCCCCACCTTTGGGAGGGCCAGGGCAGAGGGGTGGTTACACCCCTTTCCCTTTGTACAGTTTCACGCCAGAGCAGGGGCTGGAAGCCCCTGAGCCGGTTTGAACTGGGGTATGCACAGGGACACCAAGTGTGCCCCCAGTGCAGGATTTCAAAGCACCCGAGAGTGCTCCCGCCCAGCCCCAATCCACACTATCCTGTCTGGGGAGGTGGTCACACCTCCCTGGGACAGGAAACCTATTGTCCAGGCCTCCCCTGCCGGAGTTTCGGTCAGCAGCAGGAGGCCAGACTCGTGTCTGTGGCAGCGGCATCCATTTTGTGATGCCAGGGCTCTGGAAAGTCAGTACCGGGTATACCGGTGTGTACATGTCTTTCCCTCTAGAAGGGTGGAATGCTACCCACGCCACCAGAACTGGCGGGGGGTAGTATTCCAAGATGTTTGACACCAAACACGACATGTTTCCGTGCAGCCACCCCAAAGTTAGCATTTAACGCGAGGTTATAATGCGCTTAAGAGTATATGGTCAGGCTGCACTACAAACAGCATCAGAGAAGGATCTCCGAACGCTGCAGAGGGGCCCAGCTCATGCAGGGGCACCCTCTCACATAGGAACCACGCACTCTGCCTTCAGGATTGATAAGGCCTGCCATAGGAGGGACTTATATGTTTATATGTGTGTATGTATGTAGTGATATAGGTAGCCTATATCACAGTAAGGGGTGCATGCACCACCTTACCCAGGCTGCAGTAGCAGACCTGTGGTGTCAGTTTGGATGGCCTTCCAGGGGTGGCACAATACATGCTGCAGCCCCTGGTAGGCCTCTGAGGTACCTATGCCCTGGGTACATAGTATACCATATACTAGGGACTTATAAGGGCACTCCAGATTCCAATCAGAGATGTGCCTAAGGCACATGGAAACCATTTTAAAGAGGAAGCAGCTAGGCTGGGGTTCTGATTAGCAGGGCCCCAGCCAGACTAAGGTCGAAAAACAGTGAAGCATCAGCAAAAAGTGGGGGTACCCATGTGAAGCAGATCCTACTCTCCTACAATCACTACCTACATACACACATATAAACCTATAAGTCACTCCTATGGCAGGCCTTGTCAATCCTGAAGGCAGAGTGCTTGGTACCTATGTGAGAGGGTGCCCCTGCATGAGCAGAGCCCTCTGCAGCGTTCGGAGACCCTTCTCTAATGCTGTTTGTAGTGCAGCCTGACCATATACTCTTAAGCGCATTATAACCTCGCGTTAAATGCTAACTTTGGGATGGCTGCACGGAAACATGTCGTGTTTGGTGTCAAACAGCTTGGAATACTACCCCCCCGCCAGTTCTGGCGGCGGGGGTAGCATTCAACCCTTCTAGAGGGAGAGACATGTACATACCGGCCTGCCCGGTAACTTCTTTCCAAGCCCTGGCATCACAAAATGGATGCCGCTGCCACAGACACGGGTCTGGCCTCCTGCTGCTGACTGAAACTCCGGCAGGGGAGGCCTGGACAATAGGTTTCTGTCCCAGGGAGGTGTAACCACCTCCCGGACAGGATAATGTGTATTGGGGCTGGGCGGAGCACTCTCTGGTGCTTTGAAGTCCTGCACTGGGGGCACACTTGGTGTCCCTGTGCACACCCCAGTTCAAGCTGGTTCAGGGGCTTCCAGCCCCTGCTCTGCGCGAAACTGGACAAAGGGAAGGGGTGTAACCACCCCTCTGCCCTGACCCTCCCATAGGTGTGTCCCCAGAGTATGTCCAACCCCTAACTTGGTATAAGTATGGGACCCCAGTCCTTAGGACTTTAGATTTACCTGGACGAAACTCTGACACAGAATCCTGGACCTTCGACGCTCTACTTTAAGATTAGAGGACTGAAGAATCTCCCTTGGAGTCAAGGAGTGACTCCTGCTTGGCAGGCACCAAAGAAGCAATTGTCCGGTCTGCATCGCTGAAGCTCTCCGCCGGACGCCGAAGTCTTTGCATCACCAGAGGTGGATTTCCAGACTTCCCCGAGGCTGCCCTGAGTCCCCAGCAAAGCTAAGGCCCGTAGCTGTCGTGGGTAACGTGGAACCGTGACCCCTGGACACCAAGCACATTTGCAAGTGCATCCTCATCCTGGGCGTCCACAAAGTTGTGCTTTGGGCTCCAAGTAGCCCCCGCCTCCAGCACCAACGGCATCGAAGATCACTGGCCCCCACTCCACGAGTGTCCCGTGAGCCAGCTCCAAGTGCGTCCACTCGAGGCTCCTTTGCGGTCGCTAGTCCGTTGGCTAGTGGGCCCTCCCGAAGGCCAATCTTCTTCTAATTGGGCTTCCCTGGTTGCTCCAGTCTTGCCCTGACTTACCCTCGCTGGGTGAGTCCCTCAGACCTTGCTGGTCTGCATCAACGTCCTTCTTCTATTTCCAAGAGACTTGCCGTTGCCAAGGCTTGTTGGGTCCAATCCGGTCGTCGACACCTCAGCAATCGACAAACTTTGTGGAACAGATCGAATCCAGCTCCTGGTCATCGTCGACGCCTCCTGGATCTCGTGGCTGAAGAGTCAAGACGACCGTCAACCTACCTGAAGCACCCGACATCGGTGGGCATTCGCTCATCGCCGTCCTGGTCACTGGCTAGTGACCCAGACTCTGTCCCCTCTGCTTTCAGGTTCTTCAGATCTCCGATCCACCTTTGGATCCACCCGAACACTTTCGACTTGGTCGCCAGCAGCACTTTGCAGCAGATCGCCGTTGTAAACGACGACGAAACCCAACCCCGAAAGACACCTATGCACCCGCCTTCCCTGGGTGAGGTAACTCGAGTACTCCGGTGCTCCCGTGGGTATAGACTCTAGAACGACCTAGTTCTAAAGGGGTTTGCTCCAAGTCCTCCTCTAAGTGTCCCTTTTCTTTGAAATTCCAACCGCGACTTTCCCCATAGAAGTCAACGGCGATTCGCGGCTGTGTTCTAACACTGCACACGTCCCCCGTGGGTCCCCTGTGTCACTACCTTGGGTGGTTCCTTGTGGTCCAAGCACTTCTACAGGCTCTAGGCCTTGTGTCTAGCTCAGTCGTGGTTCTTATACCACTTTATTGGTATATGGTTTGGTACGCCCCTGGGGCTCAAACGTGTATTTGTGCTATTATTGTTGATAACTAACTTATAACTTATGTACTTCGAACTCTAGCCTCATAAAGAGACTAGAGGGGTGTGTTTAGCAATAAATACATATATTTTGAATATATACCTGGTGTGATCCTCTTTCATTTGGTCACTCAAGAGATTATAGACTGGTAAAACAAGCTGCTTTACATTCCTTCAAGACTTAGCCTGAAGGCTGCTCTCCATAGCTACCACTAGAATAGCTTTCAATAAAGGTTGTCTTTAACCTATCTCCAATAAGAGGTTGTTTGGACTGGTACAAGGTGCCCACTATAATTAGTGGACAGCATATACCAGGCCAACTTCTCACACAGACCAAGTGGGGATCAGACACAGACATTTGTCTGTGACATTCCCCATAAGTTTTAAAACCTGTAGGTTTGTTAGGTGACATGCCCCTAGCACACAAGAAGCTATTTCTCAAAAAAGAGCCGCACAAAAAAAGTAGAAAAAAACAGTAAAAAATGACCGAGGTAGCTCTCTGGATCCACTCTGTTGGCGCAAAAAGAAAAGAACTGATGTGAGCACACTGAGTTGGTGCCTATATAGACACTCTGCACGCCTCATTCGTCATGGCCGGCGTGGAGTCAATCGATGCCACCTACCGGCATGCAGAGGTACTGCTCAAGGTTTTCCATATCCAGTCTGACGCCTGGGGAATATTCTAAGGTGACGAATCTGCAGTAGAAGTCCCTATCAGAAAGCATTTGACAGGGTTGACTAAGATTTTATGTCTGACACACTACAAGCCATGGGAATGTGGGAAAGCTTACGAAATTGGTTGCTAGCAGGTTAGCACATCCTCGGAGCTCAGACTAAAATCAATGGGCTAGATTCTCAATGGGTGACTGTTAGACCTGGCATCCTTGGCGTGGGTCTCCCTTCCATTTTTTCATAATGCCTCCACTGTTGTCGATATGTTTTTGCTGGACTAGATGCTCATGGGCACTTTGCCACTGCTAATCAGTGCCAGAGTGCAAGTGCTCCCTATTGTAAACTGTGTTATGAATTAGTGACTCCATGTTTGGCTTATTTGAATTACTGTCAGACCCTAGTACAGTGCACTGAGTGTGCCCAGGGCTTGTGAATCAAATGCTGCTGGTGGGCTTGCAGCACTGGTTGTGCCACCCACAGAAGCGGCTTGTAAAGTGTGTCTCAGGCCTGCCATTGCAGAGCCTTCGTGCAGTCTGTGACTGCCATGTCGACTTGGTAAGTGCACCCACTTACCAGTCCCTAAACCTTCCCTTTTCTTCATATCAGACACCCCTATGGTAGGCCTACGGGCAGGGTGCATTGTAAGGATAAGGTGGGACATGCCCTGGTGTGTGTGGCATGTCCTAATAGTGAATTACAGCCATTTTCGTTTTTCACTATTGCAAGGCTACCTGTTCCCCATAGGCCGGAATGGGCAGTTTGATTATAACATCTTATAATCCTAAACTGACTCAGGGAACTAGGTAGAAATTCGAGTTTAGTATGCCTGAACTCAGAATGATAAAATACATCTTTTAGTGAAGTTGGTTTTAACATTCTGTGTTTGAAAATACCACTTTTAGAAAGTAGGTATTTTCTTGCCTAACTATCCAGCCTGCCTCTGCCAGCTTGTGTATTGTGTGTCTGGTTTGTGCGTGACAGGGGCTGGGGGTGGCTACAGGAGACAGGGTGAGGCAGCACAGGGCTGAATAGAGAGATCTGCATCTAGAGTGGAGGGAGGAGTTGCAGCTGGGTCTGAATAGGGCTGTGCCTGCCTTCCACAATGCTGGCTCCACCTCCTGCCGGCGTCTGAGTACCCTGCCCCACACTCTGAAAGGAAAAGAAGGAGACATGTACACAGAGTGCTCCAAAGCTGCACAGAACTGGTTTAAACTAAGCAAAGGCCTCTCTGCCTTCAGAGAACAAAGAGAAAAGGAGTATAAGTACTGGGGCCCAAACCCAGGAATTTTAGATCACTTTTGGGAACAAGAAGAAACCTTTGCTGAGGAGCGGAACCAAGAAGAAACTGAGGAGAGACTATCCCTAAGCCTGAAGTGCTGCTTGGGGGAATTGGCCTGCAGTGTTTTGCCTGACTGCCAACAGAAAGGAGAAAGGAACTTTTGCTTTGCTGTGACTTTCATCAACTTGTGAAGGATCTCCAAGGGCTTGAGAGAGAGCTTGCCCCCTGACCGAAGTCCCAGGACCAGTGGACTTCACCAGCCTTGTGAATTGCTGCTGGAAACGCTGTTTCAGTGGCTACAGGGTTAGGGAGCTGTGACCGACTCTGACGACCGGCTCGGTGTCCTGTAAGCACCGCATCGAAGCACCGTCTCGCCCTGCAACGCACGGCCCTGGTCTCACCGACTCCGTCAACGAGCCTCTGCCTGCACCGCATCGAGGGACAACGCGTCCTGCAACGCTTCGCTACGCCGAATCGAACTGGTCCGACCGACACGGTCACTGCTGCTGAGTTCAAGTCCTGTGACCGCACCGGAGTTGGGCACCGCTCGCACGCTTTGCGACGCACCGCCCGACTCGCACCGCTGTCCGGACTGATCGACGCCAGCTCCTGAATCCGGCTCCGTCGCCGCACCGCAACCTGCCAGCACCGCATCGAAGCACCGTCTCGCCCTGCAACGCACGGCCTTGGTCTCACCGACTCCGTCTCGACGAGCGTCAACGAGCTGCTGCCTGCACCGCATCGAGGGACAACGCGTCCTGCAACGCTTCCATCTTGCATCGCGACCGCGACGTACAGCCATCCGGCTCGCACGCCCGTGCCTGCCGCTTCAAGTAAAAGGTACTGTGACCGAGTCCGTCTACCCTGTGCTGGCCCGTATCGACGCGGTCAGCTGGATTTGATAGACTCTGTTTGTTATTTACATCGCAGTAGCCGGAGAAGGCTACCGACTCGCACAGAACCTTGAATTAAGCCTTTTTGATCAGAACTAAGCACTCTTGACAGTATTGTGGATTATTTTTGTCGTTTATGGTCTTGTGATAAATCTATATAAAGTATACCTATTTTTATAAATATATAACCTGTGTGGTGTCCATTTGTAGTGTTGTCACTTGATTACTGTATGTGTTCACAAATGCTTTACACACTGCCTCTGAACTAAGCCTGTCTGCTCGTGCCAAGCTACCAAGAGGGTGAGCAGGGGTTCTTTCAGGAGTGTACCTACTTTCCCTGACTAGACTCAAGGGTCCCTATTTGGACAAAGGTACATACCTCTGCCAACTAGAGACCCCCAAATCTAACAGTGACCACATATAGAATTACTAGACAGGGGTGCCAGACACCCCTCCTTTTTGCCTTATCTCTTGAGCCTCTTGCCCAGCGCATCAGAGCTTACCCCCAAATTAAAGGGATCATGTTGTGCACCTTCAAACTCTTTCCCCACATTCACAACACCCTACACCTCAAAGACCTCCAACAGCTCCCAATCCACAAACAAGCATGCATCAATCTCCTCACTCACACATACAAAAACCTTACATAACAAAGGCCCCATGTACCTCAACAACTGAATAAACTATCACAAACCTACCAGACATCTTCGCTCAGTTTGTCTCCTACTCACACACCCCTGCATACGCAGAACCTGTCCCAATGGTCGTGCCTTTTTATGCTGCGCTCCTTAAGCCTGGAATGATCAGCCCCTACACATCAGAGCCATCTCCTCAGTTTTTGAATTCCGCAAGAAACTGAAGACTTAGCTTTACACGTAGCCCTGACCCTAGCTCGGCCCATACAGCTCCAGGATACCCTCCCGGTTGAGTTGTGCACTATGCAAATACATATAACAATTCACACAACATAAAATTAGCCACGTTTGCCGATTACATTCTACTGTCAGTGACGGACCCACTCCAATCCCTCCCACAGTTCCTAGCTGAACACAAGACCTATCAGAGGGCTTCTGAGTTTGAAATCAGTTTCACCAAGTCCAAAATTCTTAATCTTTCAGTCCTGAAAACAAAAGTGGAGAAGCTACAGCATCTAATCTTGCTGCAGTGGGTGGACTCTAGTATCGACTATTTGAGCTTAGCCCCAATGTCCACCTTGGCTAAGACTAAAGAACTGAATCTTCAAAGACTGAGGAGAGCAGTGAAGATTGAGATTAACAACAGGAAACACAAGACATTATCGCTCCTGGGTAGAATAGCAACATGTAAAATGTCTATCCTTCCATAGATCCTCTATATCTTCCAAACTTATGTCCTTCATATCCAAAAAGACCATATTCACGACCTTCAGATACTCTATTATTCATACATTTGGCAAGGTAGAGCGGAGAAGATAGCTAGGCACTACTAGTGTGCGCTGCAAATGCATCAAGAAGGGCTGGGAACCCCCAATTTATTTAATTAATATGCCGCAGCTTATCTGTGGTTCTTGATCCATTGGACCAGAAGGGAGACCCAAAAAAGCTGGTGTATGATTGGCCATACCCTGGACGCTGGTTCACTCTGAGAGGTCTACCAGGCAGCCCAAGGGCCAGCAAACCTGCAACCTCTATAAGTCTCCAGTTATAAGGCCATCCTAGAGGTTTTGGAAAAGCTAGAGTTCAAGAGACGGCTGACCTCCTTTCCGTCACCTTTTACACTACTCTGGGGAACACTGAATCCACTCCCTGCCTGAACAGGACCACATGCCGACAATGGCTGGATGAGATGCTCAGAGAAATGTTTGACCATGACACTGTTAAACCATTTGAACAACTGAAGAATTGACTCTTCCAGAATAGGAACATTTCCGATATTTACAATTGTGCCATTGGCTCCTAAACACTAGAATTAAACAAGAGGCTACCAGACCCCTACCTCCCTTTGAGAAATACCTACTGTCCTGTGCTTGAAATATGCATGCTACTTCTAGGATTTATGATACGTTGATCTTCAGACAAGAGGGCAAACAATGTATGTTTCAACACTCCTGGGAGAGAGAGCTGCAAATTACATTAGATGAGGAACAGTGGGGGGGGGGGGGACAATTTTGCATCCTACACTGGGGTTAGAGAGACATTGATTAACATTCTTTACCGGTGGCATAACACCCCGACAAGCCTGGCACAGATGGGGAGGGAGAGTCTGAGATGTTGGAGTGGATGCAGGAAGGATAAGAATGTAACACATATCTTCTGGTCCTGCCCAAGATTTAAACCATTTTGGAATCCATGCTCGCCCCTACAGAACAAATTTCAGGTTCAGAGCTGGTAAAGTGCCCTGAGGTAATACTGCTGGGACACCTGGCTACAGACATTTACCCACTGCATGGTAGGAAAGTCCAGCTTCTCTTATATCTGTTATTAGCAGCCAAACAAGCAATCCTTTCGCTTCAGGGACAGCAGTTGGCCCACACGGAAAAGAAATTGATTGAAAAACTGTGGTGGGTTCTAGGAATTGAGAAAATGTTTAGAGCAGCCAGAGGTGAAGACAAGGACTTTACAAAACAATGGGGACTGCTTTGGCAAAGACTATAAAGAACTTTATTGCCCCCAAGAGACTCAGTGTGCTAAAGATAATGGGAAGTTCCAAACTAGACTAATATTACTCCACAGTTTCACGGAGGTAAAATGAGCCACACATGCATAATTTTTGTTTGCGGAGAGAGAAGACCATAGGGAGGGTGACAGGGGCTACAGGTTGGGCGGTAACAAGGGCAGGGAGGAGAGTACGGATGGAGAAAGTGGGAGGGAAGTAATCTTATTTTGAATATCTTATGACTGTGGTCGTGGTACTTATTGATTTGCATGCCAATCTAATGCATTTATACCTACGTCCTGTTGTGTGCTTTACTGAGATTAGAACTTGTGACATGCAGGCTACTCGCAGATTGCTTTAACACAGGAATGGACCAGCTGCGCTATTTCACTGGGTTGCTATGAGGAGAGATGGCCCCCTTTCGAGAGATCAAGAACGAGCCATTAAAACATTTTTGTATTTGATTGTCTTTAAACCCTGTTCCTCTCACAGTCACTTGTACTCCTTCGCTACTTCCCTCATATTATGTACTGTGCGCTGCTGCTTCCCGGGAATGTTTACTGATTACATAATATCTTGTAAGGCATGTTTTTTCATATTCAGAAGAAGGATTTCCTGTAGCTAACCCACTAATGCATTTCAACTTCAAATAAAATTTTGGGGCTTGTTTGATTGCAACGATAAAAGTTCTGAAAAAATAATAGAATAAATTAAAATCTGGTTAGTTAATTATATATAAACCAACTTCAAACACTACTCTTACAATATCACTCCAAAACCTTGACTCTCCGCAGCAACTCTAATTATCTCACTCAGTGCATCCTTTTTTGATCCCGACTCAGCTTTTGGAGTTTGGCAGGAAGACTGAAAAGAAAGGGAGTTGGTCCTTGGGTGGACTTCCTGTCTTAAGAAGCCCATGTTATAAATATCTTGGCTTCTGGTTGCAGGATCGTTTATTGTATTGTTTACATCTTAATTCATTAAAGCCAAGGATCGCCACTTTGATTGCGGCGTTCCAAGCACGCCTGACTTCGCATCGATAATGAGATGCAAAGTAGGCGTGTCTGTGGAAACAACATGGGTAAATATCGCAAAGGCAGCTTCGCGATATTTACAATGCGGGGAAGCGATTGTTTTAATCGCGTTAAGTATGCCTTAACGCAGGAATTTAACGTCTGTTAAATTCCTGACTAAGGCATACTTAACATGGGGGGTGGATTCTGTGGCTAAGACCACAGGCCCTATCATCTAGGATATCGCCGTTTTCCACGCTATCTCTGACATTTTTATCGCCACGGCGATGCGCGTTGTTAATAACGCGCTAACCGGGCGATAAATTCCAGAGATAGCCGGCGATAAATATGCAAGCGCTAAGTGCGCTTTGCGATATTTATCGCTGGCCCTTGATAATATGCCCCCAAGTTTATTCCAATCATCAGTTTTGGAACAGAAGCCTTTCCGGGAAAGTTTGGGTCTTTTAATAACTCTGCACAAGGCAAAGTTTCCGCCTTCTCTTTCATCTTCCTCAAAACACATCCTTATCCCAGATTCGGTTGGAATTTGGCCTGATTAGCCAAAAATTAGCACAAGTCGCTATTAAGACTCTCAGATCAAGCAACATTACATGGCCTGCTATGGAAAGAAATTCAAACCGGCCTTTTGACAAAAACAAACAGTTGGGTTCAGGTCTTTGAGCAGGTACAGGATGATTTAAGTGCAAAAGAGCTATGGGAACTGTCATTACCTCATAACTCCTTCAAAATAGCCCTACATAAACAAAGAGGTTATCGACTCAAATTCCACTCACCCCAAAGGACCCTACGATCAGCCCAGCTCTCCTACGCCGTGGTCCCCCGCACCAGAAAGACCAGATCGGGAGGCCGCTCCTTCTCCTTCCTCGCGGCCAAAGCATGGAACGCCCTTCCGCTCCACCTCAGACAGACAGCATCGCTCCCCATCTTCGCAAGAAACCTCAAAACCTGGCTCTTCGACAGACCCCCTCCTTGATGGATGGACCTGCACCCCCCCCCCACCCCTAGCGCCTTGAGACCCTTACGGGTGAGTAGTCGCGCTTTAACAAACCCCTGATTGATTGATTGATGAAACAGGGATAAACCGGCTTTTAGCAAAAGAAGACATGCATGGATGATCATTAACTCCCATAGGCATCCCCATCTGCATCCCCATCTAACTGCTTTACTTAGAACAAATGTCCTGCTTCATCTTCGTTTTGGCCTGTGGCAAACAATTGACTGCTTGCCCAAATGGCTCCCGAAACCTCCCACTACCAAGTGTAGACTGTCACCAACACAAGAAAGCTTGACAATCTTATCGATTTGGCCTAAGCTGCTGACTGAGTGCAAGGGTTTGTTGCAG
This sequence comes from Calotriton arnoldi, assembly GCA_963921515.1. Taxonomy (NCBI): domain Eukaryota; kingdom Metazoa; phylum Chordata; class Amphibia; order Caudata; family Salamandridae; genus Calotriton; species Calotriton arnoldi. The sequence continues at coordinate 747,975 of CAWUFW010006905.1, read as the reverse complement.
AAATGTTTTAACCAGCATGATGGTATCACGTCATGCAGACATGCGTTACTTCTCTGGTTGATGGGCGAAACCCCCAAGCAATTGCAGCCTTTATAAAAATGTATTATAAAAACGGACAGGTTATTGGCAGCGAAAGGATCCATGATGGTTTGGCAGCCAGCACAATAAACAATTCGAGCTGCCATTATGGGTCTGTAATATTGTCTTCACTTTATGCTTCCTTGGGTATGGTTCACACCAAAATTACCATCTCTACTTTAGGTCATTAAGGGAATAAGAACTCATGGACTAGTTTACAATTTTACTGTTACTGCACTTTTTAGCGAAATTTGCACTTAAAACCTTTGCACTTTAACTTGGAAGCACGGTCGAGATAATATAAGATGCTGCGAGAAATTTCAAATAATACTATGCTTGGCTTGCACCAATGTCCATGTTTTTGCATGAAGAAATTCTGGAGCTATGAAATATGTCATCGGAGGGGCATTAGGAAGATTAGTCTGTGTAGACTATTTTAACTTCTACCCTCACCTTAAGTTAAATGATCTGTCTGTAAATGTCTCTGGACAATATATGCATTAGTTTACGATATTCTGTTTTTTTTATCATGTTTTTTTAAATCATTTTAACATTCCAATTTGTTTGATCTACTCTAGAAAATGTTATGGTTTTGATTAACTGAAATAAATATACTTTGATGAGATGACCAAGAAAGTTCAGATAATAAATGAAAAAACCGATACATTCTTACAGATCGGCCTTGACTAAATGGTCTGCTGATTATCCTGAAAAGTAGAAAAAATAGAACCACGTGTCGAGTTCCTTTACTTAAGTTTTATTGTGATATTTAAATCTTCTGTCCATGTATCTGATCTATTCTCAAGTTTCTAACCACCCAAGTCATTTTGGCTTATAAATGAGGGAACAGTAGCATCCGACAACAAGCCATCCCTAACCAATGAAAATAGCTCTGGTGCCTTGTGTACTGCAATCAGCAATCAATCAATCAATCAATCACAGAATTTATAGAGCGCACTACTTACCCGCGAGGGTCTCAAGGCGCTGGGGAGAGGGAAGGGGGGGACAGGGAACAGCAGCATGCTATTAAAGTAAACAGTGACAATATGTTATTTCCTCATTCATTCCAGCGCTTGTATTTTTAGCCAAGAAACCCATGCCTTTCTTAAGTCCCTTACTTTTTAACAAGTGAGGGGCATATTAGCAAGAAGAGGCGATAATCATCGCTAACCCTGCTTAGCGTGATTTTTTTTATCGCCGGCTATCGCTGGAATATATCGCCACGCTAACGTTGTATTAGCAACGATTAGCGCTATGGCGATGAATATTCCAGCGATAGCGGGGGAAATGGGCCAACATCGCTGAAAAACCAGCGATGTTGCATGGAGAAGGGAGAACACCTTGCTGATACGACCCTGTGGTCGTATCAGCATAATCCACCCCCATGTTAGGTATGGCTAACACCTGCTAATTGCAGGTGTTAAATAAATGGCGATGACCCCGGTTAGCGCGAATTTTCACGCTCGCTAACTGGGGCCATGGCCACCTTGCTAATAGGCGATAGGCCTGTTAGAAAGTGTTTCCCAGGTTTGTTCGTCGGGAACGCCCACTTTGCATGTCATTAGCGATAAATATCGCTGACATGCAAAGCGGTAAAAACGGGCGCTAATGCCCGCAAACTGTCGCTAACTGCTGTTAGAGACAGTTTGCTGATAGGCGATATAAATATCGCCACTTTAGCGGCAAAAAGTGCCGCTAAAGCGGCGATAGTGCCCTTGCTAATATGCCCCTAGGTTCGTACGCATGAGTTGTTAGATGAAACTAACCAGCAAGAAAATACATCAGACTTTTCTTGCCTGGACAACAGCCAAAGGAAAAAAAATAGTAAAAATTTAAATAAAAAGTCCAGACCAAAAGTCGAGGAAGAACTGGAGTCAGCCAAAAACTGTGAGGATTTTTTTTTTTTTTAAATGATGAAAAATTAAACTGGGGCAGGTACACACATGTTAGACAACCTGCAGCGCTACTGAAGTGCTAGCAATGACACATTTGCAATATACAAATGAGATGGAGCAGATGCAAAGAGCATAAGATGAATGAAACTGTTATCCCTCAGGTAGATTCAGTTCAGTAAATGTATTTCATACTTTGGGCCCAAGACATAGAATATGTGGTCTCATGATGAAGACACTGACTTTACAAACAGCAGACCAGTTATGATCTTCGCTTCCTGATTTGAAATGATTTTTTTTTAAAAAGCACGATCGAAGATGCTACAAGTACAAAATTAATTACCATGAAAAAAGAACGGGTAGAATTCAATCAATCAATCAATCAGAATTTGTAGAGTGTAGCACTGTCACCGTTCGGGGTATCTGGGCGCTGGGGGTGCGAGGTCTCCATCGAAAATCCAGGTCTTTAGTTTCCTTCTGAAGTCCACCAGGGAGGGTGCTGTTCGAAGGTGGAGGGGCAGGTCGTTCCAGGTCTTGGTGGCGATGTGGGAGAAGGAGCGTCCCCCGCTGCAGCTGCGAAGGATGCTGGGGGTGTAAGCAAGGGCTAGTGAGGAGGAGCACAGGTGTCTTGCGGATAGATGGAAGCTAAGTCGGTGGTTGATGTAGGCCGGTCCTTGATCGTGTAGGGCTTTGTAGGTGTGCGTGAGGATCTTGAACTGGCATCTCTTCTGGATGGGGAGCCAGTGGAGGTTTCAGAGTTGGGGGGTGATGTGGGTCCATTTGGGAGGTCCAGGATGAGTCTGGCTGCAGCGTTCTGTGTGGTCTGGAATCTTCTGAGGAGCTGGGTGGAGATGCTGTTGTAGAGTGTGTTGCAGTAGTGGAGGCAGCTGGTGACCAGGGCCTGAGTAACGTTTCTTCTGGTGTTTACTGGGATCTATCTGAAGATTCTACACAGCGTGCGGAGAGTGTGGAAGCAGGAGGAGGCGATTGCATTGACTTGTCATTTCATTGTCAGTTCGCTGTTGAGGATGATGCCTCGGTTGTATGCGTGGTCTGTTGGCACAGATGTGGGTCCGAGTTCTGCTGGCCACCAGCTGTGGTCCCAAATGGATGTGTTCTTCCTGAAGATCTGTACTTCTGTCTTGTCGGAGTTGAGTTTAAGGCAATTGGCTCTCCTCCAGTTGGCTACATTGGTCATAGCCTCGAGGAGGTGTGTTCTGGCGGTGGAGGGGTCTTCGGTGAGCGAGAGGATAAGTTGAGTGTCATCTGTGTAGGAAATTATGTTGAGGCAGTGGGATCTAACGATGTCTGCGAGTGGGTTCATGTAAGTGCTGAACAAAGTAGGGATGATCCTTGGGGTACGCCACATATGATGTTCTTGGGTTCGGAGGTGAAGGGGGGCAGCCGGATGCTCTTTGTGCATCCTGTAAGGAAGGAGGCGATCCACTTGAGGGTGTTTTGTGTATGCCAATGTTGAGGAGTCTGTTGATGAGGGTGGGGTGAGATACGGTGTTGAAAGCAACAGAGAGGTCGAGGAGGATCAGGCTACAGTCTCCCCGCGGTCGAGGAGGGTTCTGATGTCATCTGTGGCAGTGATCAGCGCAATCTTCGTGCTGTGGTTGGCACAGAATCCTGATTGGGAGGCATCAAGCAGGTGGTTTTGCTCCACGTATTCGGTGAGCTGTTGGTTGATGGCCTTCTGAAGTACTTTGGCAGGGTGAGGGAGCAGGGAGATCGGTCGATCATTTTTTAGTTTTCTGGGGTCAGTGGAGGGTTTCTTTAGGAGTTAGTCTGACCTCTGCGTGTTTCCATCTGTCCGGGAAAGCTTCTGTGGTGCTGGAGGTGTTGATGATGCTGGTGAGCTTCGTGCTGATTTGGTCAGTTCCGAGGTTGAAAAGACGGTGGGGGCAGGGGTCTTTGGGTGCCCCGGAGTAGATGGATGACATGGTGACCGTGGTGGTCTGTGTGGTGTACTTGTATGAATGACTAAAGAGTGGGCCAGAAACAGTTTGCAGGGAGTAGATGACTTTGGCATGGCAAGGGCAAAAGAACCAGTAGTCTTTCAATGTGAGCAAAGTCGGTATCCATTGGCTTCAGGCACAAACTTAGCATAGCTCTCAATGGTGAAGCATGTGCAGTGGCTCCGAGGCCCAGGGGTCTCAAGGACCCGAGTCAACGCAAGTACAGCTCTGTTTTAGCACCAAACCGGGGACCAAGGCACCCATTTCACTTACTTGCCTTAGGGTACGTGACGCTCCTGTTGTGCCTGTGTGAGCACCCGATTAGACTGTGTGTTTAAGTCGGTCATGTTAGTGATTCCCTTAAATTGCTTATTTTCACGAAAAAGTTGACTCCTCTTTTATCTTAGTGCAAAATTGGAGGGAAAAGAACATAGGTAATATTATTGACTTACGCAACAAAGTTAAATACGAGCTACGGCTCCACCCTCCTCATGCCTGAAAGCTAAAACCCTGCACCTAACTAAGCTTATTACATGCACTGGGAAAACGCAACATCAGATAATTCTAATTCATGTTCACAAATTTAACGAAGCAAACTGCATTTGAGGAAATAAGAAAACAAAACTACGACTTTCATAGAGAGAGGGAAGTTGTTTATTTGTTTTAATGGAAGATACAGCTGCCAGCAAGAGCCTCGCGCATCAAGCTTCTACAGTGTTTTACGCAACTGAATGTTAATCACTGAAATCGCGGTGACACCTGCTGCCGTGAAGCTTGCTCGTTAAGAAGACGCACGAGTGCCAGCCCGTTCCTCTGCTGGAAGAAAATGACACTAATTAGGAAATACTGCACCCGGCTGAAGGATGCAACTTTGACTGGGCGTCTCGCGCTAACACTTTGTATGGCAGGCCCGCCCACAACAGCGCACTGCCTGAGTTCCTGCCTGGCGCGCGCCGCTGGGCACGCACCTGGGCCGCCTGATGGCGAATCACACGCAATCCCTCTAGTCTCTTATCTGGCATCGTGTCTTCTCGAGGCGTAGTTGAGTTCAACTTATTAGAGAATAAAAGGTTTTATATTGATTTAAACCTTTCCTGTCTAACCTCTGGAACAGACATCGACTAGAGCCATACTTGGCCATTGCGCACCACGTGACTACACTTTATTTCCCTGTTCTCGTCGCCTACTTCCATAAACACTTCACATGTAGCATCAAGTTCACCATGATACCACCAGACCACGTCTATGCATCCTATTCCTACCTGCATCTTTTCACATATTTCATATTACAACACACCAATTTTTTTTATTTTAACGAGACCAGTAATCCCTCCGGACAGTCACGGCCACGACGCCACTGCAGCGCCTCGTACCCATGCCAGATAGCATTGTTTTATCAACTTTACCGAGATTGGTATTTTCCATTCACCATCAAGCACCATACACATATCAGCTGCGTACAAGGACCTTTCAGCTGGTCGGTAGCGCACTGTAGCGACCTCTTGACAGTAAGTCCTGCTGAAGAAGCGCCTCTAATGCAACATACCCCACTTTTTCTGCCCCGCCTCTTCCCCCTTTCCCTCCACTGAGCCAACCTCCAGCCACACAGGATTTTGAGCATAAATCGCAGTAATGAAAGCAGTCAGCCGGCTCATAAAATGTCACATTACCGTAAAAGTGCACCTTATTTCGACAGATAGTATGCTGTGACTCAAGGGTCCGCCGCTCAACTGACAAGCATCACCTGCCTCGGAAACACTAAAAAAAAAAATGGGGTGGGGGGGTTACTGCAAAGACGACTCCGGAATCATAATCCACTGATTTGTCTCGTTTGGCAAAAAATAAGGCAGCATGTAGACAGCATGTTACACGGTGGATAAATAATACATTGGTAGAGTGGTGAAAGAAGGAAGGGGCGGGGTTTGGGCGCGCATCACTCCATCAATTCTGTTTGCAAATCAAGAGGCTCTGCGAAGCCGGGGGTCACGAGATATGCTGTTTTTTAAACTGTGGGGAGAAACGTGACATTTGGAGCAAATGTCACTGCATTTCTTCAAACAAAATCCAGGCTGTCAGGAGCATTGCTCTGGAGGGTTGCAGGAATGCTTTAAGGAGCCAATAGGAAGATAGCAGCTGAAAAGTAAAACAAGCACAAGCGTGCGCGCACGCCTCGCGCGGCAGCAAGGGGAGAAAGGAGCGGGCCTGCGCGATTCCCTTGCGGGAGCGAGCAGCAAGGCGCGATAATTGCTACCATATGGCGCCAGCTGCTCGCTCCCGCAAGTGAATCGCCAAACGTGCACGCGTTGCCATTGAAGGCAATGGAACGCGTGCACGTTTTTGGCTGAAAAGCCGAGGCGATTCCAAAAGGTCTTTTTGCCTATGCAACGCATGCGCGCTGCGTAGGTGAGACCTAAAAACAAACACAGGAAGAAAGGCCGGAAGGAGGAGTGCATTAAAGGAGGGTATAAGTAAATGATCCACTAACACCCCTGGGGATGGTCAGCCCAGCAGCAGAACTTTATTTTTTGGACTATTTAATGAGCGCCCTTTCAAAAACACATGGCATACGTTTCGCTTTGTGCAAAAATGGGTAAACAATTGTGCTGTAAAATGCACCATTTGGCTCTTTTTTTCCTAAAAATCTGAAAAACTACTCACCAAGCCATCATTCCTTCCATTGTCATTCTCAGGAAGTCCCCAACGCCTCCCACTCCCTGCCCACTCGCTCCAATGCTAGACCGCTGGTTGCCTTTACCATGCATTTGCCTTTACCACCTTTACAACGGAAATCTTTGTAAAGGAATATGCATGGTTAAGGCATATGCGTGGTAAAAGCATATACGTGGTAAAGGCATATACGTGGTAAAGGCATATACGTGGTAAAGGCATATACATGGTAAAGGCATATGCGTGGTAAAGGAAAGTGTTGTTACGCTTGCGTTGTAACGGCACGGGTGGTTTAGACCGCGTTGTTAATGCTGTTTCCCCGTATCACTAGTTTTAATTGTTGAAGGTGTGAACTACAGCAGACATGGGAGTGTCTAGAACAAGGGGAGAGCGAGCAAGGGCCTCTACATGTTGTGCATCAAGATATGTTTGCATGATCTAATTGGGTTTGGGCTTGTGAATTTGGCTTTTAGACGAGGGACATAAGGAAGGGATTTAAAAATTAAGCAGGGAGGTTAAAGGGTAATATTATTACTGTTGGAGAAAAGAGGATCCAGAGTTTCCCTGCTGGGTGATTGTGGTCAGTAATGAGTTGCTGGTGCCTCAGAGTAGAGGGTCAACCAGAAGCACACAATAGGCTTTAACGAGTAGCAGTCACAAGCTACCAGTAGCATTCTTACACTCCTCACATAACCACAAACTTGTCCTATCAAAAGCTCTCTCACACACCCTCAAAGAAAAGAAGTCATGATAATTTACAGCAGTCACGCATGCCCCAAAGACCAGCAGTCATACACTACTAACAGAATTTTCACACTCCTCAGAGACTAGCAGTTGCACATTATGTGAGAAGTTGGCCTGGCATATGCTGTCCACTAATTATAGTGGGCACCTTGCACCAGTCCAAACAACCCCTTATTGGAGATAGGTTAAAGACAACCTTTATTGAAAGCTATCCTAGTGGTAGCTATGGAGAGCAGCCTTCAGGCTAAGTCTTGAAGGAATGTAAAGCAGCTTGTTTTACCAGTCTATAATCTCTTGAGTGACCAAATGAAAGAGGACCACACCAGGTATATATATTCAAAATATATGTATTTATTACTAAACACACCCCTCTAGTCTCTTTATGAGGCTAGAGTTCGAAGTACATACGTTACGAGTTAGTTATCTACAGTAATAGCACAAATACACGTTTGAGCCCCAGGGGCGTACCAAACCATATACCAATAAAGTGGTATAAGAACCACGACTGAGCTAGACACAAGGCCTAGAGCCTGTAGAAGTGCTTGGACCACAAGGAACCACCCAAGGCAGTGACACAGGGGACCCACGGGGACGCGTGCAGTGTATGAACACAGCCGCGAACCACCGTTAACTTCTATGGGGAAAGTCGCGATTAGAATTTAAAAGAAAAGGGACACTTAGAGGAGGACTTGGAGCAAACCCTTTGAGAACTAGGCTGTTCTAGTGTCAATACCCACGGGAGCACCGGAGTACTCGAGTTACCTCACCCAGGGAGCCGGGTGCATAGGTGTCTTTCGGGGTCGGGGTTTCGTCGTCGCTTTCTATGGCGATCCGCTGCAAAGTGCTGCTGGCGACCAAGTCGAAAGTGTTCGGGTGGATCCAAAGGTGGATCGAAGATCTGAAGAACCTGAAAGCAGAGGGGACAGAGTCTGGGTCACTAGCCAGTGACCAGGAAGGCGATGAGCAGATGCCCACCGATGTCGAGTGCTTCAGGTAGGTTGATGGTCGTCTTGACTCTTCAGCCACGAGGTCCAGGAGGCGTCGATGATGACCAGGAGCTGGATTCGAGCTGTCCCACAACGTTTGTCGATTGCAGGGGTGTCAGCGACCGGATTGGACCCAACAAGCCTTGGCAACGGCAAGTCTCGTGGAAATAGAAGAAGGACAATGTTGCAGACCAGCAAGGTCTGAGGGACTCACCCAGCGAGGATAAGTCAGGGCACACCTGGAGCAACCAGGGACCCCAAGCAGAAAAAGATTGGCCTTCAGGAGGGCCTACTAGCCAATGGACTAGCGACCACGAAGGAGCCTCAAGACGATGCACGTGGAGCTGGCTCACAGGACACTCGTGGAGTGGAGGCCAGTGATCTTTGGAGCAGTTGGTGCTGGAGGCTGGGGCTACTCGGAGCCCAAAGCACGACTTCGTGGAAGACCCAGAAGAGGATGCACTTGCAAATGCGATCGGTGTCCAGGGGTCACGGTTCCACGTTACCCACGACAGCTACGGGCCTCAGCTTTGCTGGGGACTCAGGGCAGCCTAGGGAAGTCTGGAAATCCACCTCTGGTGATGCAAAGACCGGCGTCCGGCGGGAGCTTCAGCGATGCAGACCGGACAATTGCTTCTTTGGTGCCTGCCAAGCAGAGAGTCACTCCTTGACCCCAAGGGAGATTCTTCAGTCCTCTAATCTTAAAGTAGAGCGTCGAAGGTCCAGGATTCTGTATCAGAGTTTCGTCCAGGTAAATCTAAAGTCCTAAGGACTGGGGTCCCTACTTATACTAAGGTAGGGGTTGGACATACTCTGGGGACCCACCTATGGGAGGGCCAGGGCAGAGGGTGGTTACACCCTTTCCCTTTGTCCAGTTTCGCGCCAGAGCATGGGCTGGAAGCCCCTGAGCCGGTTTGAACTGGGGTATGCACAGGGACACCAAGTGTGCCCCCAGTGCAGGATTTCAAAGCACCCGAGAGTGCTCCCGCCCAGCCCCAATACACACTATCCTGTCTGGGGAGGTGGTCACACCTCCCTGGGACAGAAACCTGTTGTCCAGGCCTCCCCTGCCGGAGTTTCGGTCAGCAGCAGGAGGCCAGACTGCGTGTCTGTGGCAGCTGCATCCATTTTGTGATGCCAGGGCTCTGGAAAGTCAGTACCGGGTATACCGGTGTGTACATGTCTTTCCCTCTAGAAGGGTGGAATGCTACCCCCGCCGCCAGGACTGGCGGGGGTAGTATTCCAAGATGTTTGACACCAAACACGACATGTTTCCGTGCAGCCATCCCAAAGTTAGCATTTAACGTGAGGTTATAATGCGCTTAAGAGTATATGGTCAGGCTGCACTACAAACAGCATCAGAGAAGGGTCTCCGAACGCTGCAGAGGGCCCTGCTCATGCAGGGGCACCCTCTCACATAGGAACCACGCACTCTGCCTTCAGGATTGATAAGGCCTGCCATAGGAGTGACTTATAGGTTTATATGTGTGTATTTATGTAGTGATATAGGTAGCCTATATCACAGTAAAGAGTGCATGCACCACCTTACCCAGGCTGCAGTAGCAGACCTTTGGTGTCAGTTTGGATGGCCTTCCAGGGGTGGCACAATACATGCTGCAGCCCCTGGTAGGCCTCTGAGGTACCTATGCCCTGGGTACATATTATACCATATACTAGGGACTTATAAGGGCACTCCAGATTCCAATCAGAGATGTGCCTTAGGCACATGGAAACCATTTTAGAGAGGAAGCAGCTAGGCTGGGGTTCTGATTAGCAGGGCCCCAGCCAGACTCAGGTCGAAAAACAGTGAAGCATCAGCAAAAAGTGGGGGTACCCATGTGAAGCAGATCCTACTCTCCTACACAACCCCCAAACGTAGGGACATTAAACTAACCTTGCCCAGTTAAGTCTTCATGTTCTAAGTGGAAGTACCTAGAGAGTCCATCTGCATTGGCATGGTTACTCCCAGGTCTATGTTCCACTGTGAAGTCCATCCCCTGTAGGGAAATGGACCACCTAAGCAGTTTGGGGTTTCACCCTTCATTTGTTTTAGCCATAAGAGGGGCTTATGGTCTGTTTGAACAAGGAAGTGAGTACCAAACAAGTATGGCCTCAACTTCTTCCAGAGCCCAGACCACAGCAAAGGCCTCCCCTCTCAATGGCTGACCAACGTTTCTCTCTGAGGGTCAGCCTTCTGCTAATGAAAGCTACTGGCTGATCCTGACCTTCATCATTCAATTGTGACAGTACAGCCCCTACCCCCAATTCAGATGCATCAGTTTGAACAATGAACTTCTTGGAGTAATCAGGACTCTGTAGAATGGGAGCAGTGCACATAGCCTGCTTCAGGTCATCAAATGCCTTTTGACAGCTAACTGTCCACTGAACCTTTTGGGCATTTTCTTGGAAGTTAAGTCATTCAGGGGTGTCACTATTGATCCATACCCCTTGACAAATCTCCTATAGTACCCAGTCAGGCCTAAAAAGGCTCTCACCTGAGTCTGGGTAGTTGGAGCAGTCCAGTCCATGATGGTCTGGATCTTGCTCTGCAGTGGTTGAACCTGGCCTCCACCCACAAGGTGGCCCAGGTACACAACCTGACTCTGCCCTATCTGGCACTTGGTGGCCTTGATAGTCAGGCCTGCTTTCTGCAGGGCCTGTAAAACATTTCTGAGGTGGACCAGGTGATCCTCCCAGGTGGAGCTAAAGACAGCAATATCATCTAGATATGCTGCACTATAGGCTTCAGACCTGTAAGGACTGTATTCACCAACCTCTGAAAAGTGGCAGGTGCATTCTTCAGACCAAAGGGCATCACCACAAATTGATAATGCCCACTAGGGGTTGAGAATGCTGTCTTTGGCTTTGCATCATCAGCTAGTCTGATCTGCCAGTAGCCAGCTGTCAGGTCAAATGTGCTTAGATACTTGGCTGAGGCCAAAGTGTCTATTAGCTCATCTGCCCTAGGTATTGGATGTGCATCCGTCCTAGTGACTGCATTGAGACCCCTGTAGTCCACACAAAACCTCATCTCTCGTTTCCCACCATTGGTGTGAGGTTTTGGCACAAGGACCACTGGACTAGCCCAAGGGCTATCTGAGGGTTCAATAACTCCCAAATCCAACATCTTCTGGACTTCTGTCCTGGTACAGTCCCTGACATGGTCAGGTTGCCTATAAATCTTATTTTTAATAGGCAGACTGTCCCCAGTGTCCACTTCATGAGTGCACCAGGTAGTCTGACTGGGTGTCAGTAGAATATGTGTCTGAACTGATTGAGCACCTGTCTGCAATCAGTCTGCTGCTGGGTAGTGAGGCTGCCTGCCAAGGCTACACCATCCACTGACCCATCACCAGGGTTCTGTGAGAGCAGGTCAGGGAGTGGGTCACTCTCTTCCTCCTGTCCCTCATCAGTAGCCATGAGCAAGCCCATGTCTGCCCTGTCCACTATGGTTTTAACCGGTTGACATGGAGAACCCTGTGGGGACTCCTGGGTGTTCCTAGGTCTACTAAGTAGGTAACCTCACCCTTCTGTTCAACAATGGTATGGGGTCCACTCCATTTGTCTTGAGAGCTGCTGGGGCCACTGGCTCCAACACCCACACCTTCTGTCCTGGCTGGTAAACAGTCAGTACAGCCTTTGGTCATGCCAGGCTTTTTGAAGTTCCTGACTAGCCTCAAGGTTTTTAGTTGCCTTTTTCATATACTCAGCCATCCGGGAGCGGAGACCAAGTACGTAGTCCACTATTGTGATGAATGGGGGTGCGCAGCTCAAAAAGTCCAATAGACCCAAAAATTGTTTAAGAAAAAATAACTTCTATTCCAATCAATTTGTTAAAAAAAAACTTCAGATACAAGCAATCCAGCCAACGCGTTTCATTCCCATATAGGGAACTTCCTCAGGGCTAGAAAAGTGTAACAGAAATACAAATATATTACATAAAATACATAAAACACAGGACTAGAACACCAACACTTAATACCAAAAAACACAACAAAAACTTGTTTTAAAACAGAACATCACAGTACAATCAAATATACAAATAAGACTAATTTAAAAAGAGATACCAAATAATATAAACACCAAATTGCAACGAAATACGTTATTGTATATTTACAAGACAACAAAGTAACATAAATACTGACACAGATAAAGGGGAAAGCAAATATCAAACAATATGAAAGCAAAAACAAACCCAAAACATGTCATCATATCAAAAGGACACACATAACCCCTAATTTAAAAAAACATTTGATATGGAATATAAACATCTAATTATTCCAAAATGGTGATGCTGCTGACCTTTAATTTAGACAGAGTTAAAAATAGAAATAGAAACAGATAAAAGAAATCGGGTGCTAGGTATATAATATATACTACCCAATTCTAATTAATAAACAATTTGGACAAATTAGTTTAAGGGACCCAATAAAATTTCTTACCTAAAAATACGTCTCTAGTAAGGAACACTCTGTAAGAGATACCTTCAATGTTTTATAACCGTAGGTAAACAACAGCGATTAACCTCTTTGGTTTGTTCCTTTATATGTCTACAAAAAATATGTAAACAGAAAACGATATTCAGCACAAATACCAAAAAAATAGAAAAGGAAATACATGAAAAGATAAATAATCGAACCAACTTAGATATATAATATAACACATAAATACCAATACTCCAATTGCACCCACACACCTATATTAAGCTTACACTCGACATTCAACCAATTATCTGGGACCCATATCCAAATGGTATAAGGTAGCCCCACATAGGCCAATCAACATCCACAAATGGACTGTAATTCGGAAAAACAAAAATAAAGAATAAAATAGTACCACAGATCTATTGTTATAGCTCTGTACCCGGTTGAACAGCAAAAATGATATACATATAAATATATATAGCATCATTCTAATCATCACCAGGAGCTCAAATAAAAACAAACAAACATAGGTATGCAATTCGCAAAACTAGAAAAGTTTGAACACACCTAGGTTGACTGCATAAACACTGTAAAGAAACATAAGAAATAGATCATAGGCAAACAAAAATATTTTACCAAAAGATCTCACAACAACGGAAACCGAAATCGAATCAAAACCGAATTTAAGCAAAAATCAGTATCACCCATAAATGATGGATGTACGAAATCATACCTTAATGATTTCTTGCTGTCCCAAAACACTTTCACAAAGGAGTCCAAAGATATCACCAAATTATTTCAAAAAGAAGCCCAGTGTATTGCACTCGTAGCCCATGTACATTCTTAATAGAATGTGTAGAATCCTGTAAGATGTGAAAAGAGTGGATGATTGAAATTCAGCCAGGGAGAAGGATATAAACAGTTTAATAAGTCGATCTGTATTACAAAACGTGAGTAAATCCCACTATCTAATGGCATTTTTATTCCGTGTCCTCAAATTCAAAACTACAAATCCCAGCAGCCATCATAATATATCCGTATTAAAGAACGTGAGTAAATCCCTAACCCACTATCTAACGGCATATTTATTCAGTATCCTCCGATCAAAACTACAAATCCCAGCAGCCATCATAACATAATGGACCACCACTTCAAGCCAACTTGTTGCTCACCTCTGGCTCATACTCGAACATACCATAACCACTAAGTGCCATCACCCAAAAGGAGCCCAATGATAAAATGAAAGGCTGTTACATAAGGGCCATTTCCCCTCCGATCAATTCGAAAATTAGCACCTTAGTATGTCAACAACCTGCCCCATAGAAATGACCACATCATAAACCCCCATCCACCTGAAAGTAAGCATCACCCGTAACTTTAGAGCAGTAAACCGACATTGATAATGGCGGCTTGAGACAAACTACGTCCACTACCAGTTATCGTCCCAAGTAAAGATAATGCCCTCAGTAGCTCTCCCCATTCCACCTCAAAATACAACCATGCAATCGTCACCAAGTTCAATACCTTGTCGTCGCGCACGAACCCGTCCTGTTCCGTAGTGTGTAATCAATGTTCATCCCGCCGGTGTTCTAAATACACGGGACTCCTCCCACGACCAGGGTCTGACAACCAATCAAAATGGGTTGTCATAACCAGGCTAAAATCGCATATATACTAACCGCAAAAAGTGCGCCATATTTGAAAGTGAGACGCTGCCCGACCCACAGTGAGTCAGGAAAAAAGGATATCAAATAGAAACTCCAAAATCCTCTAGTTCCCAATGTACTCAACACTGAGCGAGCCAGCATGCTTGAATGCAGCCAACCAAACCTATATATGCGGCATCACAAAAAAACCCCAAACAACATATTCAACCAAAGATTTTCCAATTGGAATCACCAATTAAAAGGGGAGGATTCTACAGCATGGTACCAGGAACGACCTACAACCGGATCCAAGTCAACGAGAGAAACATCGCAACTCAACTCCATGGCTGTAACCATAGACACACTGCAGTATGTCAGATGATAAGATGCCACAGCCATAGACAGGGGACACTAGCAACGACTTAGCACAGGTGTTACTCGGCATATTAACCAATGTAACCCCATGCATAGATGATGAAAGGAAAATAAAAAATCATTATCCATCTGATGACAAAATCTCAAAGTCAGAAAAAGAGATTGAGGGGCTAAAAGCGGCTTTCTAAAAAATACTAAATATAATAAAGGCAAAAGAGGCATAGGTTGTGACTAAATATGCGAGTCCCAGAACATGAATAATTTTCGCCATATATTGAAAATAACCAAAAATATTAGCTGAATGAGAAACAATCTCTATTTAAAGACAAAAATAGTAGCGATCTGATTCGAAGACGAGGAAACAAAGCAAGAATTTAATTCACTCTATATTGCTGTTTAGAAATTGCAATAAAAATGGCAAGCGAAATTTCGGAAATCCTGACTAGGCTGTTAGTGAAGATAAAATACAGAATCACATTGCCAAATATTGGCAATTCATGAGCAATGAGTATTCAAGAAAATTATAGGGGTTGAATATTCTACAGTTCAAAAGTGTCAATACACAAAGAATTCAATTATAATGTTAAGATATACTTGCACTTTAACTTCCCAAATGGAAGCAAAGTGCTTGAATCTCAGAGGAATAGAATATAAAAATAACAGACATAATTGAAGAAGAATGAAAAGGACAGAAGAATTACAACTTTTTGTTTTTATGACATACTTGCAGTACAACTATCTACATGGATGCATAATGCATAGTTATGAATATACTAAACACCAAAGGGTGAACCCCATAATCATAATTTTCTGGTGTGCCCTATACTAGCATTATATACAGTTGCAATTGTGAATCCCTCGATGTTGTTAATTTTTTGATGTACCCTGTGATAGCAATATATGCAGTAACAAGCGGGAACCCATCGATACTGTTAATTATACTGATATATTATAGAGGCCAGTTGCACCTGTGCGTACTGAAAATCAAGTTGTCATCGCATCAGGTCACATTAACTGGTATATATAAACATATTAACCGTTTTACAGAAAGTAATGCATTTCGTGATCAGTATTAAACCCCTGATTTATACTACGGAGTTTGCAAATCCATTTGGATTCGCTTTGTCTTAAATATAACTCACGATCACCCCCTCTAGCTGCCAATTGTACATGTTCAATGGCATGAAACCAAAATTCTGCACTACAGGAAATGCAGCAGTTATAACATCTTTGGTCATCAGGTCACGGCCTTGTGAGACGTCCAAGTTGACTTCATTTTGGCAGTCATTCAGGACACATGCGCAGAACCTTCTGCTTCTCGAGTTTCAAGTCACCAACCCAGGCCCAAATTACGAATTACTAAAAGTGCAAGAAGAAAATATTAAAATCAAAATAAAACGTTTCACTGTATACCCACTTATCTTATTTCTAATCCCATTTAATTATAAATCCTATCCCGCATTAATTGCATTAAGAAACAACAATTTAATAATGACACAAGAGCAAGCTTAAGCATGTGAGAACATTGAACAGCCATTTTAATGCACACTGCGCAGAAGCAGAAATTCCCACCAAGCAAAGAAAGACGTCACACCATGTGATCAGGTTGTGACATGCGCAGATAAAATCCCGCGCTTAAGCGGCCATTTTAGACTAGGAACAAGCGTTATTCGTTAGTAAAACACATAGGCATGCGTCCTTTCTATTTGTATAATGTGTGCAAGGATTAATACGCACAATACAAGTTTTAATATTGATACTATGAGTAAGATTGCATACAAGCAAGTTTCATTTGCGAAACCTTGCTCCATCAATCCCCTCTCTGATGGCGTTTCTGAGCCATCAAAAACTACCCTCAATCAGATGCCAACTTCTAACAAACCACTTCATTCTCATTTTCATTTTTACTTTTTCTACTTTTACAATCTCCTTCATCTTTTTGTATAATTCACTTTTCCATTCTTCTAGTTCAATCTCGTCCCTTTTTCTCTCTCTTCCCTTTTTCTGTCACTTTATATGTTCCATTCTTTCTACAACATTTGCACCAAAATACTATTGTCAGAACTATTATTGCTATCCCTGCTAAAGGAACTAGTACTTGACCTATAAGTCCTTTACCTATATTAGCAAATCAGGTTCCAATTGACGATATACTATTTGTCAATCTTTCCCATACACTATCAACTTCCAGTGGTTTAAGTTCTTGCTCAAGTTTAGTTATGTTCTGAATATAAGTCCCAATTTCTGCACTCTTATCAGGAATATAAGTGCAACAGTGTTTCGTCTTCAATAATTTACAGACTCCGCCCTCTTTCGCCAGTATTATGTCAAGAGCAAGTCGATTTTGCATCACCATAGACCTAATCGCAACCATTTCCGCATTAATCATTAGAAACCTCCAGCAGTATCCGTTGATAAACGATCAACTACTGTAGACAATTTACATATCTTCCTTGAGTTCAGAATTATTCCCACTGAAGGTATCAATGCACCAAATATATCACCTATTATTTCTGAAAAACTAGCTCTTTTACTACGTATTAATTCACCATTGTTTTCATTGCTTCCAGTGTTTCTTTTACGTGGTATATCTTTGGAAATACTATTCCAAAGTAACAACTTCCATACCACCGTGCAGGAAGCCTAAAGTAAGCCTTATTCCCGCAGACATAATAGATTCCAGGAAAAACTGCATCTGTTCCTCCTTTAAGTCCCCAACCTCCCAATATTAAAAAGTTGTGTTCACAATCACTGGTACCGATGAAAACATTGTTATAGTCAGTTTTTAACCTATGTAGACAAATTTTCCCTTTCTTTCGAAATCCAGAGCCATAGCAGCTTGAGCTTTGCCAGGTGTGTAACTTCCCTCTTTCTCTGCCCAAGGTGGTAAATGAGCCTTATGTTCTGTAGCTTTCTTTTGAAAATCCTGTCTTCTATCTTCGACTAAATTCAAAAATATTTTCTCTTCTTCTAATAAAGAACATGTTAAATTGTGTCTACGTGCATGTGTTAAGTCTATTGATTTCATTGTTAAGAAAAATTCTCCCATAAACTGTGCATCTAAGGCGCTAAGCACTGGGTTCATACTCTTTCGAATTGGAACCTCAGAAAATACAACATCTATATTGGAATAATAATATTGTAATCTGCCTGTACTATAAAACAAACTTGTTAATACACTACATGAAATGCCATATGTCAATGGTAAATGATGATATGTTAGTCCTTCTGCTACTGATTCAGGTAATTTCATACAGACATAACAATTACTAACTTCCATTGTGTCTACATACTGAAACAATAACTTCGTGAAAACATTTAAACTAGTGTTGTTATCAGCTATCACATGATGAATTCCTTCATCCTCTTCTGTCATTAGTTCTACTCTATTTCCCTTCATGTTTGCTGTCCTCCCTATAGTTTCATTATTGTTCTTTTTATCTATTATCATCAGGTAAGGAACTGCTACAATCAGGACTAACCATACTATAAGCACCAATACTAGACTACATATGCAAATTGCACAGCATCTTCTACAACATTTTCTCTTTGGTCTCCCAGTATCCCTATCATCAGGCATTTTTCGACAAGGAAGATTGCTCTTCTTATCTCTATTCCTTTTCTTCAGTGGATTCTTTTGTTTAGTCAGGGTGGTCTTGTTTCTTCTTCGTAAGTTAGTTCTGCCCTTGTTCCTTCACCACCACTGTCACTTGATTCTGAGTTTTCAAAATCTTCAAGAACGATATACGTCCAATCAGGACCCTTGAATGTGTTGTTCACAAGTCTTAATCTTTTACTTTTTCTCTTCCCAGACTTTTTCTCTTGATCGGTTTGACTTGTTACTTCAGGTACTTGATCTGGATCTTCACTTCTGGGTTTTATGTGGCACTTCACTCTTTGATGAAACTTGGCCAATGATCTCCTTTTCTTGATTTTTCTACTTGCACTGTTTCTTTATTTTCGTCTTCAGATATCTTTTATGTTCATTGCTTGGCACTGTTTTGTTTTCTGTATTCTCTGTCTTTTTGATCGTTCTTTTTCTGGTCTTATTGGTTTCTCATTTGCAGCTCCACTGTGAGTTTCCAATAATTCGTCTTGTTCTGTGTTTAATTCTTCATGTTCATTTTTATCAGTTTCTTTTTCTTCTGTATTTTCCTCTTGACCTAACTGCTTCTGATCAGGGCTTATTGCACTGTGTACTTCTGCAGCCTGACCTGCTTCTTCTAATCCTGTCTCTCCCTGTCCAAATTGTATAAAATCTTCACTGCTTTCAGTCCACTTTTCTTTCCCTATCTCATTTGGTTCAGGGTCGTTTACTAGCTTGTCTTCTTGATCCTGAACCCCTTCTTCAATTGCTTTTAATTTTCTTTGACTTCTTGTTCGGTGAAAAACCTCAGGAACTTCGACCACTGGTATCCAATCCTGACTTGTGCTCGGTTGTTCTCCGTCAGCTTCTCTTGAACCTCGAGCCTGAGATTCTTCAGCTTGGCAACCTTCAGCTTCTTCAGTGATTGGTGTCGTCTGCGTGTTTTCTTCTTCTGGGTCTGGTACTCTCTTAGTGTGACTTACGTGAATCCAATTCGGAAATCCGGCACCCTTCACTGCTGTATTCGTGGTCAATATGATTTGACAAGGTCTGCTCCACCTGGGTGATAGACACGTTTCTCTGGTGTGATTCGTCACCACCACCCAATCACCAGGATTCAGATCATGTTCTAGTTCAGGCTGTCTGGAAACTGCGTCTTCTCCAACCTGGTGAGAGACAGAACGCACTAGGTCAGCCAATCCTTTACAGTAGTCCAACACCATATCATCAGAAATATTCACCAGTCTATTTGTGGGAACATGTGTTTGTCTCATTGCTCTTCCCATCATAATTTCATGGGGGCTCAAACCTGTTGTTCGATCAGGTATACTTCTGAGTCCCATCAGAACAAGTGGCAATGCATCAGGCCACTCCAATGATGTTGATGCACACATTTTTCCCAATCTTGACTTTATGGTGCCATTCAGTTGGTCAACCACTCCAGATGCCTCTGGACGATATGCACAGTGCAGTTTCTGTTTGATTTGAAATGCTTCACAGATTATCAGGATCACTTCATTGTTAAAATGTTTTCCTCTATCTGATTCCAAAGATACTGGGAAACCAAACCTAGGTATGAGCTCTCTTAGTAACAGCTTTGCAACTGTAATGCTGTCATTTCTCCTAGTTGGATAAGCCTCCACCTATTTTGAAAACAGACACACTATGACTAGTATGTATTTCAACCCTCTGCATGGTGGTAACTGTATGAAGTCAAACTGTAGTCTTATGAATGGGCCCTCTGCCTTCCCAATCTTCCCAAATCCAATTATTGTTTTCCTGCCTGAATTGTGCATTTGGCAAATTAGACATCTCTGGCAAAGACTTTCTGTAACAGCTCTGAATTTGGGATTGTACCAATTTTGTCTGAACAACCTAATCATTGCATCTCTCCCTATGTGTGTGTCTCCATGATACATTCTGGCCATTTGAGAAAGTAAACAATCTGGCATGACTGGTCTGCCATCTGTACTGACCCATACTTCATCCTCTCTTCTCTGAGAGCATCCCACTTTGATCCACAAGTTTCTTTCAGTTTCATCAACCTCATCTTGCAATCTTTTCACTTCATTCCAAGTTTCAGGTGGCATAAATAACATAAGTTGGCAGCTGATTCCCATTCTTTCCACCCTCTTA
Organism: Calotriton arnoldi; assembly: GCA_963921515.1. NCBI lineage: Eukaryota > Metazoa > Chordata > Amphibia > Caudata > Salamandridae > Calotriton > Calotriton arnoldi. The sequence goes on along the minus strand of CAWUFW010006905.1, from coordinate 727,480 downwards.
TTCACCGACGTTCTGGTTTTGGCACAATGTTGAGCTACCAGATCTGCATATCTGTTGCCAACTACCACCCAGTCATTTCCTGACTGATGTGCAGCACATTTTACCACAGCCAATTCTTTCGGTGATTGTATTGCTTCTAGCAATTCCCTTACAAATTGTCCATTTTTAATGGGGGATCCTGAAGAAGTCATGAAATCCCTCTGCATCCATAGTTGGCCAAAATCATGCACAACCCCATAACCATATTGACTATCAGTGAATATAGTTATTTTCTGATTCCTCCCAATTTTGCATGCTTTTATCAGTGCAATTAATTCAGCTACTTGTGCAGATTTTACACCTGGTAAATAGGATGCTTTGACTATTCCAGATAATTCACATACTGCATAGGCAGCGGTTAGCTTACCATCTTCATGTCTTCTGGCAAGAGCCATCAACAAACAGTTCTTTATCTGCCTTTTAAGAGGCTGTTCCTCTATATCTGGGCGAGGTTTGTGCATAATTCTGTAATTTGTACACAATCATGTTCATCTTCTTCGTCATCTTTATTTGTCTCATGATATGGATCTGGTACTAAGCTTGCTGGATTTATTATTGTACATCTTACCATAGTTACATTTTCAGCACCCATTATTATTCTCTCATACTTAGTCAGCCGACTAGGAGTGAGATGCTGAGTTCGTGTTCTGGTTAACAGAATCACAACTGCATGTGGAACATATACTTTTACAGGATGTCCCATCACAATTGATTCACTTTGTTCGATACTCAAACAAGTTGCTGCTACTGCTTTCAAACATCCTGGCAACGCAGATGCCACAGGGTCTAGTGTAGCAGAAAAGTATGCTATAGGACGTCTATCCAGACCATGTCTTTGAGTTAAAACTGAAAGTGCACAATTTTCTCTTTTATAATCTGGCATTCCTAAGGCAGGTGCTGAACAAAGGGAGTTTCTCAATTTTACAAAAGCTTCTACACTTCCATCTTCCCACTCAACAGGATCTTTTGCTTTCTTTTTGGTCATGTTAACCAAGGGCTTAGCCAACATGGAAAATCCTGGTATCCATTGTCGACAGTAACCTACTATTCCTAAAAACATTCTTATTTGTCTTTGCGTTACTGGCATTTGCATTCTTTTTATTAATGCTACTCTTTCAGAGGTTACTCTTCTTTTTCCCCTCTCAATTTGATGTCCTAGGTATTTGACAGTTGTTGTACAAAACTGTAATTTCTCAGGTGAAACTTTATGTCCTTCTTCTGCCAAAAGATTCAAGAGTGTTATAGTATCAACAACACAATCCTCTCTGGTGTTTGATGCCACCAATAAGTCGTCGATATATTGGACTAAGACTGAGCTTCCTGGCATTACTAGTTTTTCAAGGCACTTTTTCAATATCTGATTAAAAATGGAAGGACTTTCTGTGTACCCCTGCGGAACACGATTCCATATATATACTTTGTTTTCAAATTTAAATGAAAATAGATATTGGCTGTCTGGATGTAACGGAATTGAAAAGAAAGCTTGACATAGATCTATAACTGTGAACCATCCAGCATTCCAAGGAATCTGATATAAGATTACTGCAGGATTTGGTACTATAGGACAACATGGTTCCACAATTTTGTTGATTTTCCTCAGATCTTGAACGATCCTATATTTTCCACTAGGTTTCTTCAAACCCATTATTGGTGAATTACATGGGCTACTCATCACTTCTCTCAGTATGTTTTGTTTGACCATCCGATTGATCTCTTCAATGACACCTGCTTTTACTTCTGCACTCATTTTGTATTGTTTCGTATTTGGAAAAATTGCACCTTCTTTTACAATTACTTGGACTGGATCTATTTTAGCCATGAGTCCTACTTCTTTTCCGGTGAAATCCCATACTATAGGGTTTACTGTATCTTTTAATTCTTCTGGCAATTCATCTTTTGTTATTAATGAAAACATTTCCTCTACTTCTGTTCCTTGTTTTGCAACCATAATTTTATATACATGATCTTCATCTGGTGTCTGTACTGCCACACCATCCGGCGTGCAAAAAATGGTGCAATTCATTTTGCACAACAAGTCCCTACCTAGTAAGTTTACTGGACTGGAATCGCACACTACAAATTGATGCATTTCTTTGAAGTTTCCAATTTTAACCTCCATTGGTTCAGAAAGTGGTGTTCTAATTCTTTGGTTAGCAACTCCTACAACTTGAATATCTTCACCAGAGAGAGGAAGGTTTGGGACGTCTACTGTTCTCACAGTAGACCTGGTAGCACCAGTATCCAAAAGAAAAGTAATATCATTACCTCTCACTTTTCCTTCAACATATGGACCTGATTGATCTACCTGCAGGGATGCGCCAAGTACGCATTCCTTCTCCCCCTCTCCTAGGCACCGTCATGCGTCGAACCCGCAAAAGTCATCCTGCAAAAGAAATTGTGAGGTCATATAATCATTTTTACCACTTCCCCCTGGATATCCGATGTCTGTACCGTGCTTTGCTCTGCTTACATTATCCTGAACAGGTGGAGGTGGCAACTGACTCTGAGGATTTACCCCTTGCTGTGAGTCATTCTGCGTCTGTGAATTTAAATTTTGATTTGGGCCATTATTATTTCGAATCTTTTACACTCGTCTTTCCAATGCCCCAATTTTCCGCATCCATGACAAGGAAATTTCTTTTAGCTTCTTCTCTACTCATTCGTCCTTTCATTCTTCCACCATTTCCAGAATCACCATTCGTTCCAGAGTCTTTTCCCTGAGTTTCATTAGGATTATCTAGATTAATTCCCTGTTTCTCAGCCATTTTTACCTGTGCCCACATTACTTTTTCCTGTAATTTCTTATGCCTATCTTCAATGTCATCCCCACAATATTTTGCATATTTTTTAATTTCATCAATCGGTTTCCCTTGCCAGCAAAGCATATGCTGCTTAATCATCTGACAAATCTCGGGCTTCAAACCGTACACGAATCGGTATACAAACTGACTCATATTTTTGTCTCCAATGTCCTCGAATCCACTATACTGTTTGAACACCTGTAAGAGGCGCTCATAATACGAATGAACTGTTTCACTGGCTTCTTGGGTAGTTCGATCTATTTTTACCCAGTCTGTTTCTTTCGGTGGTATTTTCCCTTTCAGGTATGTTATCACCTGTTGGTACTTTTTCATCACGTCATTTGACGGGGCACCTGTCTTTGGATCTCTGGGATATTCATCACTTGGCCAATCCACTGTAATTTTACAATCTGTCCATAAATCTGCAGGTACCACTATGTCAAACAGACCATCCAAATCCTTCAACAATACTTTTGACACCTTTACTGAACCTTTCAACCTGCTTGTACCATTCAATTGGCTTTTCTCTCAGCTTCGGGAAATCATTCGTAAATGATAAAATATCCTGTCTACTCCATGGAACATGCACATAACCTCCTCCTGCAACTTCACGCATTGGGTACAACTTGTCAGCTTTTTCTGTTTCCTTCATCACATATTCAGAAGCTGTTCGATTTGAGCGAGCTTCTTCCTTTTTCTTTGCCCACCTAGTTCTCCACTTATCTAGGTCTCCCCATTTTTGCAAAACTAACATTAATTCTCGTATTTGCAGTCTTCTTCCAGAAGCATTCATATTTTCTAAATCTTTGTCTGAAAATTCTGCTCTATAGGGCTTTTGTAGTACTTTCGATCTCCCTATTTCGACTCCCATTTGTAATGCTAAATTGGACACTTTTTCATGAAATAATCTTACATTTCTAGTGATACTCCTGCACAGGAACAACAATTCTTCTTCATCATAAGTATTTAAGTGTTCTACTCCTATATTTCCTGCTATCATTTCTTCTAACTCGACTTTTAATTTCTGAACATCCAGCAATTTTGGAGGTGTGCACATTTTATCTGATCCCTGTACCCACCTTTCTAAATCTTCCGGTGTCACTATAGTGGCACTCTTGCCCCTGATGAAGTTATTAAACTTACATCTTTTGAACGCTCAGGTATTTCTTTTCTTGGAGTACCCTTTACTGGACCTCTGACAGGTAAATCCATGAGAGATATTGTGGAATCACAATCACTAAAATGATCTTCAATTAGAACTGGAGCTTCAAGTTTTTGAAAATTTTCGGGAGTATTCATAGGAGAAGATACGGGTATTAGAGGAGGACAATTTCCTTGTGTACCATACAATGGCACTACGGGACCAATTGTTACAGGAATAGTCAATGAATCAGGATGTGTCTTTATCTGGGATATCTTACGTACTAATTCTGCTCTGGTCTTTTCTAATGCTTCCTTTTCCTTCTCATGAAGTATTCTATTCGGGGTAAATTCATGTAGTACCTGAGGAACCATTGGTGTTTGTGGTGGGGCACTAGGAGGAAGTCCACTTGACCCTTCCTGATACGGTGGAGGATTTCTCAATATTTCTTCCATAAACTCATCTTCTGAGTCTTCATGTCTCATTAAATGTTTGGTCTTTTCTGTACACTTGCCTCCTGATTTCTCTCCTTCTGTGAATAATGGATATAATCCTTCTACCAGCATTGCCCTTCTCCACTGCTTCATTTGACCTTCCCTATTCTCACGTAAATATCTGGGAAAAAATCCTGGATACCTCCCATTACTTCGAGATCGATCACGCTCAAATGCCTCAGTTTCCCACTCTTCTAAAGCTTCATATTGAGTTAATCTTGGTTTAGGTTCTAAATCATTCATCCTTTGTCTCAAATTTTGAAGAATTCGCCCATTGAATGTGCCATTCTCAGGAAATTCTAGTATCCCATCATTTTTGGTATATTCTCTCCAATTTTCTATCCATACACAAGTATGATTGTCATAAGGTTTCTGCACATACACAGAGCTATGCACAGGAAAATGGGACCCCGGAATACAGTGGTTTGCCACCATATACCGTAGCACCCAAAAACCCCAACCCAACTAGCTTAGCATCCCATTAGCACCCAAGTACTAATGTTTGGACAACCCAGAACACGGTATCTTTATCTCAGGACTCGCAGAAGCAAGAACACTCTTTCGTCACTCACTCGTACTTGTCCACAAGGTGCGTAGGAAGAGACACTGGATAGGTTAAAATGTTTATTCCAACTTACGTGCTCTAATGTACAGTACACGTGTCAGTACTAATAGCATAATGCATATGACTAATATAAGCAGCATGGTTACAATTCCATAGAATACAAACGGGGAAAGCATCTCAGAGCTCAGTGGATAAACGTATAAATAACATTACCACCCTCCCCTTGCAGTAAGATAGTTTATTATAATAATAGAAGACCTCTGGGCTTTGACTAGCGAACCCCCATACCTCAGTCTCTAGATGCAGAATTACATCAGCAGGACATCATAGCTCTTCTCACTGAAAAGGATTTCTCCAAGTGTGTTAAGTGCTAGTAAACCACAGTATTAAAAGCATACCAAATTCTTCATGGCAATTGCACCTAATGTTATGTCTGGGTGCGCGAGACTGGCCATATCAGGAAGAACCAAAATACATTGTTATGCGACCTTGTACATGTTTGTGCAGACTGAGCCCAAAAAGGTGAACAACAGAAAATGCAGACAGTGCAAAAGAACTTGGCACGAGCAAAGGGCGAGGGAGGCCCGGCTCAGTGTAACGTGCGCAAAGAAAAGCAGCATGGCAGCCAGGCCTAGGCCAACATAACAAGGCAGGTAACAATCCACAAGACACCCTCCCCTGGTCAGTCCAGCGGCCAGGACAGAGGCCCATCAGAGGAAAAACAGAGCCGTTGGAGCACAGGGAGCGCCCAAACGGCGAAGGGCAGGTCAATCCATGAAAGTGTAAGTGCAGAGAAAAGCCATACCCTCCAGGAGTTCATCATTGGAATTGTCAAAAAACATAGCTGCCATCCAATCCATGAGATCAAAGAGCAGGAATGCTCCTCAACTAAGGGAGCATCCAGAAGCAATGCGGGACAGCTTGCGTGATAATTGAAACAGCTTCGTTGTAGGAGATCCTGGGCAGCCGCCCAGATATCCCATTGCGCCAAAATCCCCAGTGCAGCCGCACGCGCCATACAGCCAGCAACGGAACAGTCCTGCTCATGGGCCTCTAAGGGACCCATCAACTGAACAAAATCCGGAACAGACAATGACGAATTGGAGAGGCAATAATCCAGAGTCCAGGTGAAAGGACAGCGGACACAAGTCATCACAGGTTGCACGCAAGTGAAATACGCAAAGCGAAATGAAAGAGTATATGACACACCCAGTGTCGCCAATGGCAAGACACCAAAACCGGCCAAAAGGCGCTCACGGAGCAGCTGGAGGCGTTCTGGATCGAGCAGGTCCCATCGGGGAGCAGCCATTGCGCAGAAAGCAAATTAAGAGTAAGACACCAGCCGCTAAAGCGAGGATCAATGGGAAACCGCCAAAGACACTGGAAAAAATAGAATGTATGAAAGCCGGGATGGCACCAAAAATAGTTTGGAAGGAGGACACCAAGCCCGACCCCACGACCTTAAAAAAGTGCACTAGGCCTTCAGTGTTAGATGCGTTAAAAATACGATGTATTAACTCCCCAAAATGTTGGGGGAGATTAGTGTTTAAAAGGGCCTGTATTTCACTGTGGGTACTCGCCACCTGGAGAATGAATGTCTCCCGGGCGGACGTGAGCATAACTTCCTCGTTTAATAATAGTGCCTTTATTCTGCTCAGTCTATTGAAATCTGCTTCCATGGTAGGGATGGAAGGCCAAATAGAGATATCAACCTTGCCATGTGGGGGAGGATAAAGCACATTTTTGCAGCAGACAACTCTGTGCGAAACTGTTACAATGTAAGGAATGCCAGCCTGCAGGCCACAACAGTTTTCGTTATTTAAAAGTAAATAACTACCATTGGAAAGGAGAGTGAAAGTAGGAGAAATAACAGGAGCAGGAATACCTTTCAGCACACAAGCAAGATTAGGAGCGGAAACGCTACATGAGCCATGCAATTTAATGTGTTTACAAATAAGCGAATGACCCATAGTCGAGTCGCAGTACTCCCCGTGAGAAAGACTTCCTTGCCGTCCCGAAGGCATTTATACATGAAAGGCAAGGACCAGAGTTCATGCAGGAAAGCACTGCCCAAGGGCCGGTAACGGCCCACAGGATAATGTTTCATGCACGAGTCAAATTCAAACAAGGAAAAAGGTAAAGCGATAACCCCATGGACTAGCCATACAGCAGAATCGAGTTCTGCAACAGAGAACGGCAAAGGATCCATCTTTTCGATATGTAATAGAGTGTAAGTTGCATCTTTCATGGACATAAATTGCTGTTTGTCAGTTAAGTTAAAAGGTAGAAACAAGGCAGAGGTGTTCAAAAAATGCCAAGGAACTTTACCTAACTTAAGCGTTTGTAAAGTCCATGCGAACTGCATAACTGAGCGCAATTGATTCTGACCATGATATAACACAGAAACATCATCTTGTACAATATCGACAACAGAGGACACAATATTCTCTAAAGTGTAAATGCGAGAAGACAGGGTATTAATACTATTGTCAACAACAGCAAGCACCTTTTCCAAATTTGCTTGATCTATTTCCCGAAGACGGGAAGCAGCTTCCATTTGTGATAGCTTCCAGAGTTCATTATATGTTTCATAAATGAATCTTTTAGGTCGGGGACCTCGAGGTCCCAAAACAAAGTCGGACAGATCAATATTGCCTGAAAGGAGGGACAAATGTTGTTTAACAGAATCAAGGGACGAATGTTGCAGCCATTGTTTGCATAATTTACCAACAGAATATGTAGTGACAGTACGGGAAGCAGTAAATCTCGGATCAGGCCTATTCTGTGTGTAGCTAGTACCAGAATCGTGAAAACGTATTTGACATGCGTTAGATGATATAGCCCATACTAACCAGGGTGACTGAACCAGCTCAGAAACATTAAATGAATTATTCTGTAATAGAGCCTGCAGGGAGACGAGGGACATATTGAATCGTGAGCTTTCATTGGGAAAACTCGACAGGGATGGTATGGATGGAGTATTCAATTGTTTAGTGGTTGCTAAGCCCCAACATGTAGTCTGATAGATGGAGACATTGAGGAACATAATTTGTGTAGGGATGAGGCAAGCACGGTGTAATGCCTCGGTTCCCTGTACCTGCCATGGCTTGGAGCCCCAAATGGATTTCAAATCTATTGTATCCTCCCAGTACTCATAACCACCCACTGCTAGGGCACTCAAAAAGGAACCCGAATAAAGCAATTTGGTGTGTGTTAACATAATTTTCTGAGTTGATGTGGTATTAAGTCTAAAATAATAGGATGCAGGGTTTGACCGATTAAAATCAGTAAAATAGGTAAACTTATTTCGAAGAGTCTGTGAGCTACCTGGCAAGGGGTTCGGACAATGTTCCCATTGGGTGTAGTTAACAGAACTACGCAGGGCACTTGGCTTATGGAGAAAATGATTACCCCAATGTTGGTAACAATACAAATCGGCATAATTCGCAGAATTCATATATAAATCCTCAGCATTAAAAGATGCATAATATTTTAAATCGGCAAACAATGCTTCAACGGCATGCACATCCCAATCATCAGAATGAATGTTATTTTGTACTACATCACCCATTGAAACACGAAGGACATTAGGTACATTAATAATTTCCGTCGGACCATGGATTTGATAGTTCACCGCATCCCATACGATGCCATCAGCAACTGGAAAAGCTGAAATGTTCACAAATGTGTGGTCACGCTTCATGATGTGAGACGAGGAATGAGGAGCCAAAGTTCCAGAAACATAGTCTACAGCAGAGCGTTCAGGTAAATAGTGACCATTGATCAGTAGAAAAAACACTGTGACAAAGCCAATGGACATGAACAAAAAATCAAGAAAAGTACCAACCAGATGTATGTCCAGGGTGGAATCAAAAATTGTCTCTAAACCAGGATATAAAAATACTGAACTTGGATGGAACTTTTGAAGATGTGGAATCCGAATCAAAGGAATAACGAGTCGGGCCAAGTGGCGTTGTTGGTTGATGTGCCACCGATTCTGATGCAGGATAAGTATACTCGTCCTCATCGATATTGGTGGAGAGTTGGGGATCAATCGTAGTTTCAGGCAAAGTAGAGGATTCAGGCAAATCAACCATCTCAATTACAGCATCAGCGATCGTTCGTGCAGATGGACTATGAACATATGTCCGATAAATGGCAGGACAAGAGACCGCTGGTGTGACACTATTCAGGATCGGCCAGGCGCTGTAGCTTGACATTTTCCACTGAGATGTATCTGTTCTCCTTGCGACCAGGAAGCGGTGGTAAAATGACTGTACGTGTTCCCTTCAAGCCCAGAACTGGAACCGGTGCACGAAAAGAGGGGCCGAATTCTTTTTGTTTTCAACCTTTTCTCGAACCAGTTCTCCAACCTTTGGAAGCCAGCCGGCTACCGGAATCTGCAACGCAGGATCTGTGGCTGAAGGCAAATGTGTAGTTGCAAGTTTGTCTCGGGCTTCTTGTAAGTCCTGTAACATAGCAGAATGGTTATCTACATCAAACTTGGCGGATTGCGCCGCGATGTCTGGACCCTCAAGGTCAGGCACAAACATTCTTATGCCAAAGAGCATTTCGTATGGGGTCCGCCCACCCAGAGGTCTTCTAGGGAGATTATTAAGTGCACGCTGAACGGTATACAAGTGGGCCAGCCAGTTCCTGCCAGTACCTATAACCCTAGCTGTTAAGGATTGCTTTAAGTCACGGTTCATTCGTTCAACGATAGAATTGCCCTCAGGCCTATACGGAGACGAAAATTTCACCCGCACCCCAAGCGAAGCCATTGCATCCTTGTAAGCCCTAGAGGCAAACGCTGGACCTTGGTCCGAATGGAAGGTGCCGCATGCGAAAATTCCCACAAAGACACGCAAATCCCTGATTACATTTCGAGCGTCAGCACTACGTTGTGGCCAGACCCAGAGGAACCGTGTGCACGAGTCCACTGCTACTAAGATGTATTTATAGGCAGTGTCTGATGAGAATGGACCGCAGTGATCCAAGTAAACACACCCAAAGGGTCTGTTAGCAATGCAGAGCGGGGTCTGTGGTGGGCGTGTTACCGTGGAAGGCTTAATCTGTTGACAAACATCGCAAGAAAGCACAAAAGCACGGGTGTCTTTATACAATCCACGCCACCAATAACGCTGCTGCAAGATGGAAACTGTAGCTGACACACCTGCATGAGCCGAAGCCATGCCTTCGTGTGCAGCTGATATCAAGGCACTCCTGCGGTCCGCGTTGGGGATCAGCCGATCTCCAACGTCAGGTATAGTTACATAAGGAACCTGATCGGGACTTAATTTGTAAGAATACTTGGAAGGGAAACCTGTAGGGTAATTATCACCTTCCTTGGTTGCAGCAATAGCTGCTAGATATAACAGAGTCTATTTTAGACATGGACCTGGTAACCGCTGCTACTGAACACGTGACTACTGCTGAACGGGCAGCTTCATCTGCCAGATCGTTACCTATAGCGTGTGCGCCCACCCGCTGATGGCCTAAGGTGTGAACCACCTGTGTGAGGGGCAGACGTTGTTGCAATTCTGCCACTCGAACCCAAAGCATTTTATGCTTAATTGTGCTCCCTTTTGCGTCCTTGTAGTCGTTTTTCGACCAGAAAAACAAATTGTCATTGTAAGATTGTACACAGTAAAAAGAATCACATACAATAAGAGTGGTCTCATCCTGAGAAGCGAACTCAAGCGCAAGTAGCAATGCATGCAGCTCGGCCAATTGTGCGGTACTATCTCCAAGTGTGCGAGTATGCACTGCAGAGGATTTGAACTTTCCATCTACAAAGGAACCCGCTACAATAGCACATGCAGCTGAATAAGCGTGCTTGGACCCAGTGGCCGGTTGCGCCGAACCATCGGTGTAGATCACACATTTGTAATCCTCAAGCGGTAATAAAAACAAAGGAGGAGGATGAACGAATTCATACTGCAAAAACTCCTGAGTCTGCAGAGAAGAATCAAAAACAAAAGTGACGTCCGAAGACGTCAAGGATGTAGCCCATTGTATCCAACGGGGATGCATTGCTTTTGAGTTCGGTACACTTGCCTTTGTTACTGCCTCTAGGGCAGGACAGGGTGTTACCACCAGAATTCGCTTTCCCTGTGCCAGTGCGCGTTCTTTTAGAATCGCCATTTGCACTGCAGTTAGAACTTTTCGATAGAGGTAAAGCGCAATTCAGCGGAAGTGTACAGATGTGACTTGTATGCGATGGGTACTGTATCACCTTCATTAAAGGTTAAGTATGTGAATCCCACCGCCCCGGAATTATTCTAATCACCAGGTTTGTGTGGTTATCACGAGTCAAAAGATATTTAGACTCCAAAGGTCTGTCTGCAAAGACTGCAGAATTGAGGTATGCTCAGGCAGCCAGCAAGACCTTGAATAAGTAGGTTGTATCAGAGCATACAAAGGCTTGATACGCTGGGCATATTCGGGAATGTAGGTACGCCCGAAATTCAAGAAACCCAGCAAAGACTGAAGTTTCTTCAGAGTGTTTGGGGGCACAGATGTGCACATTTTTCCAAGAAATGGGGGCTAAGCCCTTGCCTTCGTTGTTGAGCTCATAGCCCAAGAACAGAACTGTAAATTCAGCAATGTGTGACTTAGCAAAGTTAAATTTGTAACCCTGCTCCGCAAATTCAAGAATAATGCGGTCCACACGGGACAAATGCTGAAATAATTCGTCGTCCGTCAGATAGATGTCATCTACGTACGAACATGCGTCTTGATCAATGTCATTTAACAAAGAAACAACACGGGCGGCGAATATACCCGGACTATTTTTGTAGCCCATGGGTAAACGCCGGAACTGGAATAATTTACCACCGGAAGTGAATGCGGTCCATTGACCACTCTCCGGGGCTAGGTTGTGCGTGTAGAAACCGTTTGAAAGGTCAAGTGTCGTTTTGTATTTTTACGAACAAGACTGTCTACAAGCGCAGAACTGTGTGTATTTTGCACCGCAAAGTTCCGACAATGAGTATTTAAATGCCGGTAATCCAAAACTAAGCGGTACGTTCCATCGGGTTTAGAAACCACGAAAAGGGGATTGTTCATAGGTGATACGCATGGTTCAATTACTCCCTGATATTCCAACTGTGTCAGAATTTCGGAGACGGGGCCTTTTGCCTGCCGTTTGATGGGATATTGGGGTTGTGGCTGCGGTAGTGACCGCAAAGGTATTGCATGAGGAGGTGATTCTTCATCCCATCCCACATGGTTGCGGTATAACGCTGGTGCCAGGTACACAGCCCACTCAGCTGCAAGTGCTTCAGCTTTGTCTTTTGGGACATGCCGTGAGAAGCTTGGAAGGATTACCTCCTCTCCTTTATGTGCAGCGAGAACGAATGGGGGTGGCCAATCCACCTCTGCTAACAAAATGTCATATGAAGAGGTTAGATTTTCCCCAAAAATCCCTTTTATTTCACGCGGTATGTCACCTTCAATTTGTATGACTATATTATATAGTCTGTCAGGGAGTGCCACTCTCGTGTCAGCTGTCTCTACAGTAACGAATGTTTCAGTTGCTGTCGCCTCCATATGAGGACGTAGCGCCTCCCGCACTATGGTAACTTCCGCGGCGCTGTCTAGGAGGGTCACTGCCCACGTCCAATTCTGGAGTCTCGTTCTCACGGTCTGAGGCATATTTCGCTGTGACAGCGGCAACTTTTTTCTTCTGAAATTGCGGTCGAGGAAGATGAAAGTCTTCTGCTTTCCCTCTGACTTGTTGTCGAGGTTGGTCTCGCTCCTGGGGAGCCTCTCGGCCCCTTCCTCTATCTTGCCGTCCTCCTCCACCAGCCTGTGACGACGTCTGGGCCTGTGAAGAACGAGGAGAACGCGTATCAGAAGCTCTGAAACCTTTCTGGTGATTTAATCCTTGACCTATCACGTAAATCATAAGTACGTTCAGAAGAAACCGAAACTGGGAAGCGCCTCTCGACCCCGGCTTCTTTTGTTGCTTACCCTGTTTTTTCTGTCTCCAACTCTTTTTAGTGAAGACCGGTTTATCATCTTTCTCAGATGCACTTTTTGTTTGTGTAACTTGTGTTTGCGATTGAGTTTGCATTTTTACAAAAGGCTTGTTGCCCAGGCTATTTCTTCCAATTGTTTTATAAGCCCAAGCTATAATTTTCGGTAATTCGCGAGGCCTGTCCAACTCTGGGACCAAAGCCAAAGCATTCGCTACTTGAAAGTTCATAGCATCGCCCTTGACATTTCCAAGGATCAGCTCAGCTACTACATCAAACACTCCCACTAGTCTCATCCCTAATTCCACAGCCGCTTCAGGGCCATGTTCATCCTGTACTTTTTAATTACAGAGGGTAGAACCGTCATGGAAGGAGTTCCAAAACATTTTGAATAAACTGCTGCGAATACCTTACCCCAGTTTTCACATGATGTCAAATCGGGATTATGTCTTTTGGCAAACTTATCGTGAGGATGCGGTGTTTATCTACTGGGGATGTATGGGGAAACACTGCTTCTATCTGATCGAACTTTTCTGCAAGCCAGTAAGGATAGTCGTCCTTATTTTGTGGACGTTTGCCCATCACAGAATTTACCATGACAGGACTTATGGTCACTCCAGCGGCTATAGCTGGTTGGCCTGCGACTACAGGAGCAGCTCCATGTAGGCTACCTGTAACGTATGTCACTAAGGCTCGATGCACTCGTACCAATTCGGTATGCATAGTGCGCAGTTCCATAGCGGTAATGCCAGATAATTTGGATGCGGGGTATACCCGGCCAATACAGGCCAAGTGGCCCCCTGAATTGACAAGGGGCCTAAACGGACTGCGGTAGTTGGTTGTGGTAGGGCGCCATTAAACCAAACACAGTGCTGCCAAGCCGTGAGAGGCACTTCAAGAGTAGTATAGGGTCGATAGGCAGCAGGAATAGCGGTGGGTTTATATTCATGAAACAGCTTATCACCTGCATCCACCGCCTCAAAAGTGATCCAAGTGTAAAACACTTCAAAGTGATAAGCCGCATCGGCTTGAACCACAAAGACCAACTCGACCCCAGTATCGGGCACTCCATACACAGCTAAGTGGTCCCGGAGTGCTCCTCGACTATGTGCAGCAATCGCCACACCAGCCATGACTAAACAGTTATATTTGACAACCTAACAGGGAGCACAAAATGGGTTTTTAACTAACCTTTTTAATAACATCAAGCTTGAAAGAACCTATAAAACATTCAATATAGGAGGTATCACCGTCACATACGCCTCCGGAAGCGTACGCGAGGGGTTTGTGGACAAGCACAAGTACTACTCAAGCGTCTCGCAGATAAGCCGCCCCACGGTGGTCGCGCCATGTCATAAGGTTTCTGCACATACACAGAGCTATGCACAGGAAAATGGGACCCCGGAATACAGTGGTTTGCCACCATATACCGTAGCACCCAAAAACCCCAACCCAACTAGCTTAGCATCCCATTAGCACCCAAGTACTAATGTTTGGACAACCCAGAACACGGTATCTTTATCTCAGGACTCGCAGAAGCAAGAACACTCTTTCGTCACTCACTCGTACTTGTCCACAAGGTGCGTAGGAAGAGACACTGGATAGGTTAAAATGTTTATTCCAACTTACGTGCTCTAATGTACAGTACACGTGTCAGTACTAATAGCATAATGCATATGACTAATATAAGCAGCATGGTTACAATTCCATAGAATACAAACGGGAAAGCATCTCAGAGCTCAGTGGATAAACGTATAAATAACATTACCACCCTCCCCTTGCAGTAAGATAGTTTATTATAATAATAGAAGACCTCTGGGCTTTGACTAGCGAACCCCCATACCTCAGTCTCTAGATGCAGAATTACATCAGCAGGACATCATAGCTCTTCTCACTGAAAAGGATTTCTCCAAGTGTGTTAAGTGCTAGTAAACCACAGTATTAAAAGCATACCAAATTCTTCATGGCAATTGCACCTAATGTTATGTCTGGGTGCGCGAGACTGGCCATATCAGGAAGAACCAAAATACATTGTTATGCGACCTTGTACATGTTTGTGCAGACTGAGCCCAAAAGGTGAACAACAGAAAATGCAGACAGTGCAAAAGAACTTGGCACGAGCAAAGGGCGAGGGAGGCCCGGCTCAGTGTAACGTGCGCAAAGAAAAGCAGCATGGCAGCCAGGCCTAGGCCAACATAACAAGGCAGGTAACAATCCACAAGACATGATAACCTCTCTCCATCATCATATGTAAACATATGGTGCACTGACTGGTTGTATGCTCGTGTGGGGCTCCGATGATGGTATTGCACATTGCGTTTTTGCACATTACTTTTACTAAAATTGCCATGAATTTGTATGCTGTAATTAATTTTTAAATAGAACTGCTTTTAGACCGAGAACTGTTTTAAGTGGCTTTAGACACTCCTCCCTCCCGATTCTAGCGTCGTGGTGTCCATCCGTTAGAGCGGACCCTCCATTTTGAGGTTAGCGCTGTAGTCTTTTCCTGCCTATTCCTACAAAGGACACGCTGGCGTGGGCGCGCAGCGTGTAAACATATGGTGCACTGACTGGTTGTATGCTCGTGTGGGGCTCCGATGATGGTATTGCACATTGCGTTTTTGCACATTACTTTTACTAAAATTGCCATGAATTTGTATGCTGTAATTAATTTTTAAATAGAACTGCTTTTAGACCGAGAACTGTTTTAAGTGGCTTTAGACACTCCTCCCTCCCGATTCTAGCCTCGTGGTGTCCATCCGTTAGAGCGGACCCTCCATTTTGAGGTTAGCGCTGTAGTCTTTTCCTGCCTATTCCTACAAAGGACACGCTGGCGTGGACGCGCAGCGTGTAAACATATGGTGCACTGACTGGTTGTATGCTCGTGTGGGGCTCCGATGATGGTATTGCACATTGCGTTTTTGCACATTACTTTTACTAAAATTGCCATGAATTTGTATGCTGTAATTAATTTTTAAATAGAACTGCTTTTAGACCGAGAACTGTTTTAAGTGGCTTTAGACACTCCTCCCTCCCGATTCTAGCGTCGTGGTGTCCATCCGTTAGAGCGGACCCTCCATTTTGAGGTTAGCGCTGTAGTCTTTTCCTGCCTATTCCTACAAAGGACACGCTGGCGTGAGCGCGCAGCGTGTAAACATATGGTGCACTGACTGGTTGTATGCTCGTGTGGGGCTCCGATGATGGTATTGCACATTGCGTTTTTGCACATTACTTTTACTAAAATTGCCATGAATTTGTATGCTGTAATTAATTTTTAAATAGAACTGCTTTTAGACCGAGAACTGTGTTAAGTGGCTTTAGACACTCCTCCCTCCCGATTCTAGCCTCGTGGTGTCCATCCGTTAGAGCGGACCCTCCATTTTGAGGTTAGCGCTGTAGTCTTTTCCTGCCTATTCCTACAAAGGACACGCTGGCGTGGACGCGCAGCGTGTAAACATATGGTGCACTGACTGGTTGTATGCTCGTGTGGGGCTCCGATGATGGTATTGCACATTGCGTTTTTGCACATTACTTTTACTAAAATTGCCATGAATTTGTATGCTGTAATTAATTTTAAATAGAACTGCTTTTAGACCGAGAACTGTTTTAAGTGGCTTTAGACACTCCTCCCTCCCGATTCTAGCCTCGTGGTGTCCATCCGTTAGAGCGGACCCTCCATTTTGAGGTTAGCGCTGTAGTCTTTTCCTGCCTATTCCTACAAAGGACACGCTGGCGTGGACGCGCAGCGGACGCGCGCAGCGGGCGCGCCAAAGGCGCGCCTAAGGCAAGCTTGTCTGCGCCCGTCAGCGCACCGACTGCACACAGCGCCAGCCAGGCTGCCCGGTTGGGGACTTTTGTGGGAAATAATGAAAGATGCCATCCTCTAAGTTATACCAGTTTCGAACTTCGAAATATAGGTGAGAATGGAAGAGGGATGGGAAAGGTCAAGTTTGAGGAGACTGCGGCCCCCAAATCAGATTTTTTGAAACGAGACTCCCTTTTATGTGGGTTGTTAAATGTAAGATCCTTGCCTAAATACTGCGTGGAGATACAGCTGGTACTGGAATCCCATGATTTGGATGCTTTATTTATGACGGAGACATGGACACACCTGGGTTCTGACTTAGAACCAGGGCTGGCATGCCCGCCAGGATATAAGGTATTCCATAAACCACGAGCGAGTGGTAGGGGTGGAGGGGTGGGTGTCATTTTTAAAGAAATATGGGACTTTGCCCCGTTAGATATTGATGTGATAGAAGGATTTGAATTACTGGGATTCGCGCTTAAAGACCTCAATGGGCATGTATTGACAGGTATTGTGTGCTATAGGCCCCCTGGGGCTGTTAGTGTACAGCAACTGCTGGCACTGATTGAAACATTTAGCAACATGGTAACTACACATGCAAGACTGCTAATTCTGGGTGATTTCAACCTATGGCTAAATGGAACCTTGGACTCTGGATACAATAATCTCCTCCAATCATGTGAAGCCTTAAACCTACAACAATGGGTTACAGAGCCAACACATAGGGGAGGACATACTCTTGATCTAATTTTTTCTGATAAACAGGTAGTAGGAGACCTAGACATTTTGCCCGTTGGTTGGTCCGACCACCACCTGATTAAATTCCGGGTATGTAACCCGAGAACGAGTAGACCGGTAGCCTGTGAGATGAGAAACTTTGTTGGTAGGGACTGGAAGTCTCTTTTAAAAAGGCTAGAACCTCCCTGTGTTCCCTCCGAATGAATGTTTTAAGGTAGACATACAGGTAGAGGATAATTATGCGGCCTTCTGTGCACAGATAAAAGCTACGCTGGACCTGGTCGCCCCTCTAAAAAATCATAAGAAAGCGGGCAGGTCCTCGGCCCCATGGTTCAGTGAAAAACTAAAAAATGTGAAATTGGAATGTAAGCAGGCAGAGAGGAAATGGAGAAGGGCTTACAAAGATGAGGACAAAATTGTCTGGAAGACAGCAATTATTTGTTATAAAAAGAAATAAACATTGCGAAGGCTGAATACTTTGCCAGTACTATTCTGAAAGCATCGAATAGTGCAAAAAGTATCTTTAAAATAATGAATGACATGATCAGCCCAGACTGTGCTAAGAATAAAATCCATCCCACTCAGGACCTCTGTGACAGCTTAGCGACGTTTTTCGATGATAAAATTAGAACTATCATCGATGGTCTAAAAGGGGATAATTTACCAGGGGGGGTAGAAGACCCCAGTGGCAATAATAATAAAGGCCCACCAGATATAAGGCAGACAAAAGAGGCAGGGGTAGAGAGCACAAATACCTTAACCGATTTCGAGTTAATATCGGTGGAGGATTTTAACAGACTGGCTTTAGGTGTTTCCTCTGGATCACCTATGGATCCCTTACCACATAAAATCTGGAAGGAATTGGGAATAGAATTATTCCTATACTTCACCAGATCTGTAACCAATCTCTCTCTAGTGGATCAGTGCCGGCTTGTTGGAAGCAGGCACTGGTGACACCTCTTTTAAAAAAGGCAACGCTTGACCCAGCCAGTCCAAAAAATTATAGGCCGATCTCCCTGTTGCCCTACCCAGCAAAGATTGTAGAACGACTGGTTAGTAGAATGCTCTCAAAGCACTTGGAAACTAATAACATCCTAGAGGATGTGCAATTTGGTTTCCGTGCTGGACATGGAACGGAGACCGCCCTGGTGACTGTGATGGCCGATCTTCGAATGCGTGCAGACAGAGGTCAATCAGCGATACTTATCCTGCTTGACCTGTCTGCCGCATTTGACACAGTCAACCATGAGGTTCTCCTGAACAGACTTGAAGAAGTGGGGATAGCAGGCACGGCTCTGGAAATGGTTTCAGTCCTACCTATCGGATAGGAGACAAGCAGTAGCCCTTCCCCCTATCAGTCTGAATTTAAAAACATTGTGCATGGCGTTCCCCAGGGATCCGCGATCAGCCCAATATTGTTTAACATCTATATGAGACCTCTGATTGCCGTTATAAGGGTGCATAATGTTAATATCGTAAATTATGCGGATGACACCCAACTTATCCTGTCCCTAGAGGGAGAACAGTCGACATCCCTGGAAGACCTTCATGCTTGCCTGCAGGACATGGCACAGTGGCTGAGAAAGAACTCGTTACAATTTAATGCCGATAAAACCGAGATTCTTTACTGTGCGGCGGGAAGTCTCCTCCACCACTTCCCACTAATTTCTGGCCATCAGCCACAGCCAGCCCACTGGTCCCTGCGGAGAACGTGCGGAATTTGGGCATTATGTTTAATAACAAACTGACCCTTGAAGCACATGTCAATAAAACCGTGGGGAGCTGTTTCTCTATTATTAGAGCCCTCCGGAAGATTCTTCCGGTCCTGCCATCCCAAGCCCGAGCACTGGTAGTACGAAGCACCATTCTAAGCAGGTTAGACTACTGCAATGCTCTGCTGCTGGAGTCCCCAAGCTATTTGATGGAGAGGCTCCAGAGAATTCAAACAATTGCAGCCAAGCTAGCTCTGGGGAGGCCAAGACGATCTTCTGCCTCCTCGGCCTTGATGGAGCTTCACTGGCTTCCTATACTACAGAGAGTTCAATTTAAGTCCCTTTGTATAGTTTTCAAGGCCTTGCATGGGTCTGGACCTATATTAATGCAGAGGAAATTTGCATGGTATGCCCCTATTAGGAGCCTCCGCTCCTCTTCCGCTAAAATGGTGAAGGTGCCAAGATTAAAAAAACAAATCAGGAGGTAGGGCCTTCAGCACCTCTGCTGCCCGACTATGGAACAGTCTTCCATTTGAGTTGAGAAAGCTGGAAGATCTTCTTCTGTTTAGTAAGAGACTAAAGACATGGCTCTATCCTAGTGTATAACTTTATTATCTGGATGAGATCCCTCGCAGCATGAGCCCTGCTGGGCACACATATGTCAGCGCCAGGATGCCTGTTGGGTGACAGTGCGCTTTATAAGTGTCGAAATAATAATATGTGATGCGGGCGTTTTGGCTGGGGGAATAATAATTCCCTCCCTAGTCTTGATTAGTTTGTCCTTTTTGAAATAATTCTTTATCTTTTGTAAAACTGACATCTTTTTCTTTTCTCCGTACATCTTGGGCAAATACCTATGTATAAAATTATATTCCGCAAACCCTAAAAATCTCCTATCTGGACGATTCCCTGTTAAAGTCGGATCGCGTTTTAACATGCAATTCTTATCCACTTAGAATTTTGCTTCTAAACTCTCAACCAATCAAATCTTTGCTAGCCTTTAAATTTAAGCCAATCCTTGCGTGGCCTTTTCGGTGACGTTTCTCTGTCAACCCCTCCTTTACAATTTGCTCCTTTCTGTTCTCACGCTGATGCAACCAATCCCAGCGCGGCACCTGTGATGTCAGTACTACTCCTGACTACCGACCCCTCCTTTACAAGGGTTTTCCCACACCCGCGGATCCAACCAATCCCAGCGCGGCGGTTTGTGACGTCAGCTCCCTCTCCAGCAACTGACCCTCCCTTTACAAAAATCTTACGCAAAACTTATTTTCTCTATATTCTTAATTAGAATTCAGTAACAACATAAAACATTCGCTATCGTGCCAGTTTCTCTAATTCAGAAAGATAGTTTTCTTTTACACACTTAGTAAACCCTTCCGTTTACTAAAGCATACACTATGAGTAAAACCCTTCCGTCTACTCTTCACACAAGCTTCCGAAATACCTGTTACTTCTTCAATGTTACCCTTTCTAGGTGATATAACATCAAATTTTCACTAGCGAACTCCTTTGGCTATACTTACACACATAGAATCCCTAACAAGTACTGATGGCTTAACTTCTCAGTACTATTTCTGCCTGACAGATAACCTCACTGCAGTATGGCTTCCACTTGCCACCCACTTTTCTTTTCCCCGGGGTATTCTGGACAACATAAAACAATACTCAAGAATAAAGGGTATTAGTTCATAAAAATACAAAGTAAAATTCTCATTACCCAATTAACAAAGAGTAACACTAACCGTCCTCTGCTTACCAGAAAACTGATCCAGCGCGATATTAGCAAACTGCATTCATACACCATATACTCACTTGGGCCCACACATTCATACTACACTAATACTTACGCTGGGTGTCAGATATACTCTTATCTCAAAAATCCCTGCTACCAATTACCTTCTGATTGAAGAGTAATGACTTACCAATGGATCCTTTGCTAATTGGGAAATTTAAAATGAGTGACATTCACTATAATACATAATCCTGAAATAATCACTGAGTCAGGAAGTTTTAAAATGTTTATCTAAAGTTTTAGCAGAGTAAAATACAGAAAAAGACACGGTATTTGATCAGAATACCCATGTGAAAGCATAGAATGATTATTGCTAATAAATGACGGTGTTTAAGGAAAAGAGGAGATAGGAACAGCAGCGCAACTAAAGGTTGCATATATTTACCTAAGTGCGAGAACCAAACCCTTAGCCAAGGATTTTGAAAGAATAAGACCCTGGAAGGATGAAGAGCAAGGACCTTCTTCAGAATCAGGATCGGACTGGTAAACTCTCTATAACGACGCCTGCGCCGTTCCCCTCTTTGGCACTCGACTTCTCCTCGATTCTCCCCTCTAATGGACTCCGCCGCTCCCTCTTCAGGACTTCTTCTGGATAGGGATTCAGTCAGCAACCGATCAGCTGGGCAGCCTGGAGCTCTTCTATATGTTCTCTCTTCTCTGGAATCTAGCTCTCTCGTGCTCGTGCCTGGCTTGTTCCCCGTTCTCCTTCTAATTAACTAATGCTATTTTCTATTATACCCTTCTACGCCCATGTACCTCCCCTAGATGTTGCTAAAATATGGGACCACTACTTCTGATTGGACAGGGACTGGAGGTGGATTCTCGCACTATGACAAATTTGGCTTAAATTGTGTAGTCTATTGTATTTGCGTTCCCACCCTTCAAATTAATACATTCGCTTTATTTCCCACCCGTCTCATGACAAATGTACACCAATTTTCATAGACAAAGTAGCTATGCACTACAGGAAATGCAGCAGTTATAACATCTTTGGTCATCAGGTCACGGCTTTGTGAGACGTCCAAGTTGACTTCATTTTGGCAGTCATTCAGGACACATGCGCAGAACCTTCTGCTTCTCGAGTTTCAAGTCACCAACCCAGGCACAAGATTACGAATTACTAAAAGTGCAAGAAGAAAATATTAAAATCAAAAATAAAACGTTTCACTGTATACCCACTTATCTTATTTCTAATCCCATTTAATTATAAATCCTATCCCGCATTAATTGCGTTAAGAAACAACAATTTAATAATGACACAAGAGCAAGCTTAAGCATGTGAGAACATTGAACAGCCATTTTAATGCACACTGCGCAGAAGCAGAAATTCCCACCAAGCAAAGAAAGACGTCACACCATGTGATCAGGTTGTGACATGCGCAGATAAAATCCCGCGCTTAAGCGGCCATTTTAGACTAGGAAAAAGCGTTATTCGTTAGTAAAACACATAGGCAAGCGTCCTTTCTATTTGTATAATGTGTGCAAGGATTAATACGCACAATACAAGTTTTAATATTGATACTATGAGTAAGATTGCATACAAGCAAGTTTCATTTGCGAAACCTTGCTCCATCACAAGGTGAGTGGTCACATTGTGAAAGACTCCAGGATGGGCATGGAGGGTACAAGTGGGAAGTGCGCCTTCAAATGTTGGAGGCAGGATCAACAAGGTCTTAATTGCTTTAGAGTATAATGGGTGCAAACTTGTATGGAATTGCACAGTAGCCGGTGACGACCGAGGATGGGTTGGCTCCAGAGTGGGATTTTAGGGATTTCAATCCAGCGCTAGGACTTTGAGCAAAGGCCTCTGCTAGACCAAAAGCAGCACTTGGAGCGCAAGGCAGAGGACCCTTAATGAGATTCAAAAGGCAAAGGGGAACCAGTGTAATGCTTGCAAAGCAGATTTGAGGCAGCCCCATTGTCAGAGATACAGAAGCAGCCTTGCAGCTGAGCAGTAAACCCAGTGCAGTCTGCTCAGACAGTATCCAGGAGTCCTGCTGTGGATCCCGTTGGCAAAGCTTCATGGAGTGTGGTTTCTAGTATTCTTAGTAGAATACCACAAAGAGAAAGACCTGCCAAATTCCAGGACTACAAAAGATCTGTCTTCTAAGAGCACAAAGGAAGCCGCTAATAAACCCTCCTTCTTTTTGTCTCGAACTGTGTAAGCAGGAGGTTTTATATGTGTGTTTCTTTCGTTTGATCCCCTATCGGACATTTAATAAATCTGCCACTGGAAGGTTTTAAAGAGATGAAACGTTTTTTTTCTGATTGAGTACTGGCCGGTCAGCGTAAATCTGTTTAATCACTATGTGAAAATTAGGAAAGGATTCTTAATGTAATGCAGAAAGTAAACATGGCCGCCATGTCCGGTCTGATTGCATTCTGGAAAAGTGGCCCTGGAAGGCGAATGCGCTAGGATCAGCTCAACGATTGGATAAATAACAAATGTCGCAGGATTTTTCAGGCACTCATGCTGGAAAAAGAATATGTCAAAACTACCAGAGCTCTCAGTCTCAGGTAAGTGCGTGAGTGGCTCATCCTGTTCAGGTTTTTCACTGCATTTTTTTACTTTTAGAAGTGATTGTGTAACAGGATGAGAGCCGGAGGACAACTCCCAGAATGCAAAAACGAATCCTGCACTTTAGGATTCCCTCACTGGACCCTGGAGCCGTGACACAACTGAATAGACAGAGAAGCGCTGCGTCATTCACCAATTTCGATTTATGATGTGGCTGGTAACATGAAAAGTGATATCGCGATATCTAGCCTGGTTCTGGACATGGGGCGCGGCTCCGGGTGAAAGGAGTCTTGTTGCTCCGCTAGGTGTGAACGACAGAAGGAACATTTGATGTGCCTGTGCTATTCCATAACGAGGAGAGGTCGCCGTCGCTCCACTCGAACTCCTGCTTGACGGCGGCCCGGGCCTGCGGTGCCGCGCCGCAGCTCGTCAGCAGAGTGGAGAGCTTGCTCAGGTCCTTGAGCTGCGGCCCGCCGCCGCCCCCCCGGTACTCAAAGTCCGGTGCCTGGGGCTCAGCCTTGGCGTGTGGCTGGCTGTTGCGTCTATGGACGAGCTGAAGTAGATGGCAGTGGCTGCGCTCAGCTCGGCCAGGGTGCCCCCGTCGCGCTCCTCGTCCTCTTTCCCCGGCGTGGTGTGCTGCGGCACGCACAGCTGCCCCCGGTCACCAGTCTTGTCCTCCCTGCTCTCGGTGTAGAAGTTGGCCGGCTCCATGGACCAGTTCCTATAGCATAGCGTAAAAAAAAAGTGCTTACCGAATAAATGAAGGAGACAGTATAACGCCGCAAGTAAAAGATCCAGTCCTGATGG
This sequence comes from Calotriton arnoldi, assembly GCA_963921515.1. Classification (NCBI taxonomy): domain Eukaryota; kingdom Metazoa; phylum Chordata; class Amphibia; order Caudata; family Salamandridae; genus Calotriton; species Calotriton arnoldi. The sequence continues at coordinate 703,086 of CAWUFW010006905.1, read as the reverse complement.
GCGGTCACAAAAGGAGTCAGGGCGGTTACAAGGAGGGACTAAGAAGCCTCATTATCAATCGGAAGCCAGCATTTACCATGGACGATGACGCCAGCCAATGAAAAATATGGGCGGGGCTTCCACACCACTTCTAAAAAATACCCTAATACAGCATGCCTCGCAAAGCGAACAGCACATGCGCTGCAACGCTAGGCTCGACCTAAAAAACCTGGACTGGATTAGCGCGTCATGCATGGACCTGGGAAACGTGCCAGCTAGGCACCTCACTGCCGTTTTATCAGCCTGATCTACATATTTTTGTGTCCATGCTAATTAAAACAAGCATTTGCAATGCAATCGGTCTCACACTAGTAAAAGTTAGAGCTATTGGCGTTGCAAATTACACTGCTTTGCAGTGGAGTGATCATTTGACCGATGTTTAGAGATAGGAAGCAATGGAGAGGCAATAGTGAAAAGCAGGGGTGATACGAGTAGTGTTGTAAAAGAAAAAGGAAAAGGAAAGATGGATTTTGAGCATATGTAAAGTGCCCATGTAGCAATGAAAGTACACCACTGCACGAGTGAATAGGAAGATTAAACACGGGTGAGCACCTACCTGAATCTTGTATGTATTATGTATTGTTAGTAAGTTTGTAGATATTATATGGCTTTTATGTAAGCTTTCTAGCATCCTTTTGGAATGTGTAGGCGGTAGGAGCGTGGGCAGTTTTTAGGATTAAGGGCGGGGAAAATCGCCAGTTTTTATGGCTAAGGGTGGGGTAGTTTTTGGGGTGTAAGGTTCATTTTTCAGGCTGAGGGCAGGTGGAAAGGGACAGTTTACAGGGCAGGGGGCAGTTTTACAAGGTTGAGACCGCGTGGTACAGGCATGCGTTGTACCATCATACAACCATCTGGCTTGACATAGGTGAGTATTTTAAGTAGCACAGTCCTGAGTGTCTCCTGGGGTCAGAACAGCCTTCTGAGTTTGTGAGCCTTTTTAGAAAGAGCAGAGCACGGGGGATATTTTGTGCGCCCATTGTTTTAGTTTGGCAAACATATTTCTGTTTAGCCACTTTCAGGGCTACCTTTCAAATAAGCGATTAACAGCTGATTTGTAGATTAGAAACCCTTTGCGATGGCTTTTCATTAAAAGTGAACTCTGAGAGGAAGAGGAGAAAAAGGGAGAAGACATACAAGTGAGGAGATTGAGGGGCTGGAGGAAGGTGAAAGGTAAGATAGGCGAACACAGATCGTTGTTCCAGTTAAATGAGAAAACGAGGTAGTAAAGGGAGGCAGGTGGTTCGATCACATATATTATAAAGTATGAGAGAGGCAGGTGTACAATGCATCTAAGCCAACATACGGAGTTTCAGGAATCCACATACTTTGACAACAGCAAATGCTGGGACTTGCAGGCCACAGTAATTATGAGAAAAGTAAAAAACAAGTCCCAGAAAAAGAATATAGATGCCCTGGTCACACTTATCATGATAGTAAGGATATTGGAAACATGAGTGGTTGTAGGGGAAAAAAGTGAGACAGGGACGGGTGGGAGAAAATCCAGTGAGAGAGAAAGAGGCAATTAAAGGGGAGGGGAAGATGGGGGGAGAGAAAGGGTGAAAGGGTGTAAAAGAGAGAAAGGTAGAGGAAGACAGAAAGGAAGAGAGAGTTTGTGGGAGAAGGAAAGTGTCAGGTGGGAGAGATGGGGTGCAAAGGTGCTAAGTGACCCATATTATGAGTTACAACATCAACCAGGCCTGTATGTCACCAAGCACCACTTTGGATTCTGGGACTTGCAGTCCCACAATTAAGACAAGAGACTTGCAACTACAAGCCAGTCAAAACAAAATTATGTGAAATTAAAAAAATACAGGATTGGGTCAGGAGTGACACATGACACGTAGCCCTTGGCAGCCCTGCTAGAGGAGGAAAGATTGGTAGACTGTCTCATTTATGGCCTCCCTTTCTGTATTCACACTTTGATCTTTGGCTTGGTTTATCAGTCAGTGCCTGCAGCAGCCCTTTGCCTGGACTCTTATGCCAATGCCACCCCAAGCTCCCGCCAGACAGCCTGTGCAGGTGAGACTAAGGTGTCAGTTACGACGGTGCCAGGGTCCACCTTGAATGAATATTATAAATACAGACTAAACATATTTGAACTTGTGACCTTTCATCATACACAGAGCTCTGCTTTCAGCACATTAACCCCGTGCCCTGAAATACCTTACTGGAATTGGCCCAGGTGATTTCTGGATTTGGCACTTTAACCCCCTCAGCCACAGTACGGGGAGTGTGCCCTGCTATAGGAAAGTTACAAATCATACATGCCAATATGTTACAACAGTAAAGTGTTATTTAAAAAAAATAATAATGATCGGGCCACTTATTTTCCCCACATTGACTTCTATTAAAGCAGACGCAATTTTAGGCTTTGGATATCTAAAAACAAAGTCGGTTTTGCTTACAAAATCGGAACTCTCATGCCTTAATGGGATCTAGTACATGTAAATCTTTGCAGCAGGCACATTACCCCCCTCAGCTGCGTACCCGGGGAATATCCAGGGGGACGCTCATACCTGCTCGCCGCATGCAGTTCAGGCGTTCTTCAATCTTCATTATGGCTCGGTCCAGGCCAGCTGCTCCTCGGGTCCGGTTCAGGAGCAGGCTAAGTCGGTTATGTCAGCCCAAGGAGGGCCTGTGCGTGCCACGGAGGGAGCGCTGGTCTGCTTCCCTCTGTGCCTGCGGTCAGAGCTCTTCCCCTCGCTCATTCCCAACAGACGATGAAGGCATAGCTGCCAAGGTTTCAGATTGCTATGTGTGACATTTTCATAATTCCAGTGTAATTGTGAGTGACATTTCAACGACTATGAGTGATACTTTCTCACGAGCGAAATCAAGCAATGAAGACGAGGGAAACATTTAAATATCAGAAATTACACCCATTTGAGCAACAAGAAACTCTGAGAAGATCTGAAAACTGCTGCAAAGCACGAGAAATGAAAGGGGTGACTGCAGTTCTCAGTAACAGAGGGCAGAAACTGCAGCTGCTCAGTAGATGATTTTATTAATCTGATCATTCATGACCACGCAGTATCCTAAAAAGCAAATTTGATAGCATAGCAAATGCAGCTAAGAGATTATACTGTCTCTCGGTCTCAAGCACGTACTCATAGCTGGCAGGTTTTCTGACTTCTTATGTGTCACATTTTCATGATTTCACTGTACATATGAGTGACATCCAATGGCATCATGTGACAACGTGTAACACTTACAGTGACACTTCCGCAAGTCAAATCAAGCAATGAAGTGCATTGACAGAAATAAAGATCCGAACTTACACACTTTCAAGTAATGAGAAGTTTCATAAAGATATTGAAACTACTATAAAATACCTGAAAAGGAAGTTCACTAACCTTTCTAAGATGATCGTACTGTCATCTGTCAGGGGCTCAGTGCTGCAGAGTGGTGGCCTCGAACTGCGGCCTCAATGCTGGTGCTCACTTAGGATTGCCACTTTTTGCAGATAAAATACCGGCCACCATTCCAGGTTTTAACAGTTTGCTCTAAGGCCTGGACTTACTTTTTAAGGGAACTTTATATGAAATTGTCCGTATTCATTTTTGAAATGCACTTTCTGTCTTTTATTTACATTATCAGTCAGGGGTCCTTAGGGCAGTTTGGGAACACATTTTATAATGTTTTCATATCATATGCACTGTTTAAAGTATGTACAAATATGGGTAAAATACCTTTTGTATCTTCCAAGATATTAAAACGCTTACTGTACTGGCGTCGGTTTTCTAATGCTGTTTTCTCTGATAATTTAGCTGAATGTTGTTGGTGCTGGCGTGGTAGTAGGTAGGCTGAAGCAGTGGTTATCCTTACTGGGGCTCAGTGCTGCGGAGTGTTCTGGCATTCATTACACTCGACTGCTTTCCTTTAACTTAAGCATCAATGCAGGTGCTCACTACACCGGACAGGCTGAGGCAGGAAATTGACAATCGGACCCATGCACTAGTTGGACATGTGTGTTGCTGGGCCGGCGGATGGGACCAACAATTAGATCATGATGCCATTTAGCCAGCGTATGCCGACAGGGCCCCCTGGCTCCTACCCTGGCATTTGCAATCCGGTGCGGGCGGCGGTGACTCCGCAGCGCCCAAGGCTACTCAGGCGCCATGCTGCTGCGTCCAACACCGGTAAAATATGCGCAGCACCGCACACTGAGTTAATTCATGCGCCGAGACGCGGACAGGACAGTGACTCAGTCTGCCCGCCGGCGCGCAGCAATCCAATCTCCAGTCTAGTCCCCGCTTAAGTTCCTACAAATGCAACCTGACTTCCCTCCACAACCAGGATGTGAGGTCACATCCCCCCGGCGGCGCCACAGCCAGTAGGCAACCACTGCTGAGGGCAGGCCCCGCCCGCCGCGGGTTACGGTGTCTGAATGGGCACAGGACGTCAGGCCTGGCTGTAGTGAGTGACTCAGCCGCGCCCGCGCTGCGCCGCAGGCGGGAATTTCAGCAGGGCTATCAAGATACATTGTAGCAGCAGCAGTGAGTGCACAAGTTCATTAACTCTAGCAGGTGTCACAGGCCGGCGCGCGCTAGCAGTCTGGTGTAGCCAGTTACTTCAGTGCGGCTGGTACAGCAGAGAGACAGTGCCATTAAAATGCGTGACAATGCATTTCAGTGCGGTGATGCGGAACACCACACTGAAATGCGTTAGAGTCACGTCCGTTGCGTGATACTTGGCAGGCCTGTGAAGGAGACTGAAAGAGACCGCAAGGGAGGCTAGTGCCTGTGGTGAGACAGGCGTGGGCTCCATGAGAGACAGAAACAGCTCTTATAGAGACATTGGTGGGCTTAGAAGGAGCTGAGAGAGAACTACAACTCCTTCAGGAAAGACTGGCGTAGGTTGATGAAGGACCAGGAGAAGCAAAAGGATCATCCATGGGCCGAAGTATCTCTCTCGGGGTTCCCGGTACCGGGATAGCATATAATAATAATGAGCGCTGGGAGGGGCATGAGGGCAAAATACCTGTATTTTCCGGCGCGCTCTGGGTCAGCCGGTGCTCGTACCACGTGACCATGGGGTACAGGCTTTGATTAACTGACGTGCCGCTAATTACTTTCACTTTCTCTAGTAGAGCAAGAGGGCTCAAAGTGACGACAGGAAAGAGGCCGGGGAGAGGGTGGAACTAATGGGCGGGAGATTAAACAAGCACTCTTCGGCTGCATTCCCAGGTCAGCATTGCATGCAGGAACTGTGTGCGGTTCGCTGCTCGCTCACGAGGCAATACGCCGTGGGAGTGAACTTTTCAAAAGAGGTGGGACATACACCCACCATTAGCCATTTGCAGGCTACGATTCCAAAAAGACAAACCCAAAGGGTGGAGAAGTGTGGCTCAATGGTTAGAGCGGCAGACCCTGATGCAGAGATCTGGCCCGGGACCAGGGTTCAATTCCCGCCTCGGTGGGTCTTGGGCTCAATTTCCTCGGACCTGATAATTCTCGCCTCGGTGCCTATTCTAATCATGGGTCCCACTCTGCAACTCTGGGCAATAGCTTGCTTAATCTCCACAACGGCCCCAACAGCGCTGGGATGCCTGGCTTCACCCTGGGGGTGCCCAGGAGTGGACATTTCACAGGGAAAAGCCAGGAAGGGTTCCACAGCGGTATGCGTACAGCGCCAGGACACCTCTTTGGGGGTATAAGTGCGCTTTACAAGTACGAATTTCATTTCAAAGGCCAATCCAATGTGTGGGAGGAGTCATACCCACACAAAGTAGATACAACAGATCGCCTACAGCGCAAGCGCTTTTTAGGCTCGACCTAAAAAGCAATACAAATATGTAATTTTTCTTTTGAAATATAAACCTAAAACATGAAGACCAAAAAAGAAATCCTTTAAAAATGTCTATTTTTCCAATGATTGTAAGAAATTGGTTTATTATTTAGGGTGGAAGACTGCCCACCTCAAATTGAGTCAGGTGAACCCTTAAAGTCACTAAGTTAACCTGTGCTCCACCCCCTGAGTGCAATGGTGCGGAGCTGACAGGATTAACTATGTATGTATTGAGTATTCAGTATGTATTCAGTATCGGTACGCTAATAAAGTCAAAACACCAAGCAATAAAACTCCAAACCCATATTAGAAAAATTGAGTAAAATGTAATAAATAAAATGACTCCAAAACAACAAAAATACATTAAGGGGTACCAAAGATATGAATTTTTAAAGATTAAAGTGAAAAGTACACCAAAAATCACTAAGCTTCAATGGTCGCAGTAAAGTTTTACCATGGCACTTAGCTTCAGATGTACGTTGAATCTGTGTGCAATTTCCTAATTGCAAATTTTAGCGATTCACAATTAGGAAATCGCAAACAGCTATGTACAACAGTGTCTCAGACACTGTTTGTGATTCCCAATGAGTCGCAAATGGACCTACCTCATCAATATGCATGAGGCAGGTCACAATTTGTGACCCATCGGGAATGGCTACAATCACAGGGATTGCTTTATAAATAAAGCATTGTTTTGTAATGTAGCCTGCTTATCTCCAAGGAAAACGGGCTGCATTACAAAAATAAAAAGTAAAAGTTTTCTTTTAATTTTTTAAGAGTAGGAAGTGGTTTGTGGGGCCACTGACTGCTCTTCAAAATTGTTTGCGTCCACATTCACACATTCCGTTTGCGAATGGGTCGCACCAACTTGAAGATGGTTGTACCTGCGAATGTTTTGCAACAGCATTCCCGGTTGGAAAGCATTCCTACATACCAGTGCGGCTCGCTATTAGGAAGAGACACTCTTGGCACGCTCCTTCCTAATAGCGATTTGCAACCACAATTTGTGATTCGGTAATAGCCTACCGAATCGCAAATAGGGCTTTGTACATTTAAAAATGCCTTTTTTCAGGTTTTAAATGGCCAGATTCTGTGAATTGGGCTGTTTGAGAGCTGAAAAAGCTTCGTACATATGGCCCTTAATATGTGCAATTAAAGGCAAAATCCTTCGGCGAGACAAGGCAGCAGGCCGTATCTGACAATGAGTTCCATGAGGCTGGATACCTTCTTGCAGAAGGCCTACTGAACCAGATTTGCTGATGTCAAAAAAGATTGGAGTGGTGCACTACTTCTGAGTAAAAACGGTCCTTCAATAAGCCATTTACCAGCTGGTGTATATCTTTTATTGTTGGATGTATATGAAAAATAAAGGATCTGCTGAGAAAAGATATCGAGACTAAATGGCTTATTGAAGGACCGTTTTACTCAGAAGTAGTGCACCACTCCAATCTTTTTGGTTTCTCTCTCTGCCCAGCAGCGGGCACCCATCGACGGCAGGTGCTGGAGTTGTGTGTGCACACTCATCAGGATATAGTGTTGACTTAATTACAAAGGGAACGTAGCAGGAAGTGCGGTTATTGTGTCCGTCTTTGTCTGCAACTTTTTCACAGATTTGCTGATGTGTAGAAGCTCAGAGTGGGAGTAAACCGCTTTCTTAAACCCAGCGTGGTTGTGCCTTTGGCAGATAGGATCTGTTGGTTCGTCCTGGACCTCCAGAGGTCTGAAAATCCAAAAGGTTTCTAAGTCCTAGCTTTTCAGAGTTGGTAGGACAAGTTTAGTTAGACCCCCCCCCCCCCCAGGTTTCCAAGATCTGGGGAACAGCACTTGGGAGTCAAGATTCACTACTGCAAAGGCCATCAACAGGTTCCAGGTTAGATCCAGGTGAGATAAAAGACCTCTTGCTGCTTGTTGTGGCCCTGTAGCTACACAGGAGGTCAGCTAGCTGAGCCTTGGAGACCACCTTTTTGTCCTTGGTACAAGGAGAAGCAGGTCCAATCCTTCAGGTTTCCTCTCAGGTTACAGACAGTAGGTCCACTCCTCTTCTGTTCATACAAAGGTAACTTTCTAAAATATACTTTTCCTTAGTATTCATTAAAAATCTGACTTCACACTATTAAGTAGGTCTTTACATGACTGGTAGAAATAGTTGTTTGATCATTTTTCTAGAAGGTCTCTATCCGGAGATACCAACGTTTATTTTTACTTTATTTTACTATTGCTTCCCAGTGTTTCTTTATGGGCTAGCAAAAGCATTCTTACAGTGAAAATAGATTTTGGGTGCTAGTCATGCTATTGCTTACTTTACCTTTCTACTGTCCTACTTTTAACAACAATGCACCCTGCATTGTGGGCTATAAAGCTAGCATGTGGTGACTTTTTATTACTGAAAAGAAATGTTTTACCTTTCAAAATGGGTTATGTTCAAAGTCTGCACAGCAGGTTTTGCACTGCAGCAAACAAGATACACAGGCAAGGCCTAAATCCACTGCACTGCTGAGGGGCATACAGGCAGTCTATTGGCAGGGGTAAATTACACAGAGTTCAAAAGCCAGAAAAGCAGATATAGAAAAGAAATCTGTAGGGACGCCAAGCAAACCATGGTCATTTCCAACAATGGATTGTGGTGAAAAAGAGAAGACTAGCTGTCCTAGGAATACTTAAAGTGCTGTGCAGGCATCAACAGTGCAATAATCAACATCTCATAGAGAATCAGGACTTCTCAACACCTGCAATGCAAGCTTCACTCTTAAACATAATAGCTACTCTCAGAGTTTATAGGTACAGACATAGGTGTACTAGGTGCTTGTTTTAGGTGCCAAGTGAAGTGAATGACAAATTCAAGGGAAAAACATTCAAATTAAGTGTCCACCCTAGAGTTTTTCAACATCTTTTACTTTGGGGATGGCATATATTATGGCTCATGCATTGCATAAACAATCAAAGAACATCAATGGCAACTCAAAAAGGGCGCACTTCGCACAAAGTTCCAATCAATGTTAAGCCCCGTGCACTTCTTTTCCTTTACCTGCCGTCGTTTGGTACTACTGTTCAGCAGAAATCAAATCAGTATGTAAGTGGAATGGTGTACCTTGAAATATTGTAGTCCACAAGCTCTCAATTTTATTCCAAAAGATTTGTATTCTTCCTTTGATTCATTAAAGCATTTTTCCATACATAGCAATATCCAGCCAATGTGTTTTATTCAAAAAAGTTTTTGAACTTTATCAAGGCTGTGGACAATACATCAAAAACATAAATAAGAAATCATATATTGACAAACTACAAACACAAGCAGTACCACGTTGTATACCAAACCAAAAGAAAATTACACAATCATAGACAGAAGCGCACTATGACATAACATACAATAATGTATATTGAGACATCAAAACATGACAGTCAGTAAATTATAACATATCACCCATAAATAAATAATAAAACATCAGAACATGAAAAACAGTCAGTGAACAAAACAATATACCATTTTATTTTGTGTTCATGATCATAGAAGAGAGTAACCTAGACAGAAGTGCACTATGACATGGCATCCAGTAGTGTATAATGAACCATCAGAACATGACAAGCAGTCAGTGAATAACCGAACATAAATCATTACATGTTTTATCCATGACTATGAAAGAGAGTAACCTACAGGTATATATGTGTGCCAGGACACCAAATAAAGAGTAGGTGAGTGCAGTTAAAAACACATAATCCCTCTATATTAATCAATGGCTAGTGCATTCAATATCACCATAATGATGGTAAGCTACTTATTTAGCGATCCTGTTAAAAATCGGGAGACCTATACATAACAAATGTTTGAAAACATACTTCAAATCTGTCCACATTCTTTATACCCCAAGTATGGAGTTCTTATAAATTCAATATCCAAAACTCTTTAAATACATCACAAAATTGTTATCATCAGGTAAGTCTCATAGTCATTGTTGGACTTGGCCCTTTTGGCAGGGTCATCCCAGAACTGTTTGCCTTCCTCCTGTATTTTTTCTAACCTGTTGTTGTTGGTTTTATGACTCTGGGCACTTTAACACTGCTGATCAGTGCTAAAGTGCATATGCTCTCTTTTGTAAATTGTGTTATGGATTAGTGTTTCCATGATTGGCTATTTGATTTACTTATCAGACCCTAGTACAGTGTACTATGTGTGCCCAGGGCCTGTAAATCAAATGCTGCTGGTGGGCTTGCAGCACTGATTGTGCCACCCACAGAAACAGCTTGTAAAATGTGACTCAGGCCTGGCATTGCAGAGCCTGTGTGCAGTCTGGGACTGCCATGTCAACTTGGCAAGTGCACACACTTGCCAGTCCCTAAACCTTCCCATTTCTACATGTTAGTCTCCCCTAAGGTAGGCCCAAGGTACCCCTGCGGGCAGGATGCATTGTATGTGAAAGGTAGTACATGCCCTGATGTGTGTGGCATGTCGTGATAGTGAAATACTGCCAATTTCGTTTTTCACTATTGCAAGGCTGTCTGTTCCCATGGGCCAGAATGGGGAGTTTCTTTATAACATCTTACAAACATAACTGACCCTGGGAACAAGATAGAAAAATAAAGTCTAGTATGCCTAAACTCAGAATGTTAAAGTGCATCTTTTAGTGAGGGTGATTTTTACATTCTGTGTTTGAAAATACCACTTTTAGAAAGTAGGTATTTTCTTGCCTAACCATCCAGTGTGCCACTGCTAGGTTTGTGGATTGCATGTCTGGCTTTTGGATGACAGGGGCTGGAGCAGCGCAGTGGCTCCAGAAGTCTGATGAGTCAGGGCTGGGCTGAATAGGCTTGACTGCATTTGGAGTGGTGGGAGGAGTAGCATCTTCACCTGAATAGGGCTGTGCCTGCTTTCCACAATGACGGCTCCGCCCCCCTGTGGTGTGTCTGAGGCCAGGGCTCACACTGACAAAGGAGGTTGTTGTGCACTTGCAAAGTGCCCCACAGAACTGGTTTTGGCTGGGTACAGACACTCTCTGCCTTCAGAGAACAAAAGATTTTGGTGTATAAAAAGAGGGGCCCAGAGCCCAGACTGTTAGATCACTTCTGGGAAATCAAGAGGAAACCTTTGCCAAGGAAAAGAGCCGGATAAGCTGAGGAGGAATACTGCCCCTGTGCTGTTTGCTGTCTGGGGTTGGCCTGCAGTGGCTGCTTGCTGCCAAGGAAAGGAGAAAAAGGACTTTGCTGTTTGCTTTGTCACCTGCTTGAAGAAAAGATCTCCAAGGGCTTGAAACTGAGCTTGCCTCCTGTTCTGAAGTCTCAGGGACACAAAGACTTCACCACCAGCTCCCCTGAATTTCCTTGCTGGGAATTCCAACCTGCAAAGAGGTGCCTGCTGCTGTTTGGGACCTCTGGAGACTGTTTGTCGCTGAGAGCTGGGAAATCGGCGCAACACCGAAGAAGTGTGTCGCATCCGCACTGGTTACCCGATGCATCGCTGAAGAAACCGTCGCAGCGCCTGCTGCAGCTCGAGAAATCGCCGCCGCCGTACCAATCCCGACGCAAGCCTGCTGTGCGGCTGCACGAAGACACGCATTGTATCAGATCAACGCATCGCATCGAGGCGCCAAAGACTGTCGCATCATTTGGGGTCTGCAGTAAGAAACAGACGCATCAACTCCCTACGCGGTAAGGAACCAACGCATCACCTCCCCTGCGCTGCAATAAGGAACAGACGCATCACCTCCCCTGCGTGTAAGGAACCGACGCATCACCTTCCCTGTGGCCATTTTGTTTGCTTTGCGTGACGCATCTAAGGTACTTTTGAGAAAAGTGTTGCATTTAAAACTTACATTGAACTGAACTATTTCTACCATTTGAAAGCCTTATTTTTTAATACTGTATTGTGGATTTTTGTCGTTTGGTCTTATTTTGGTTTAGATAAAGATTACTTATTTTTCTAAACTGGTGTGGTGTCCATTTGTAGTGTTTTCACTGTGTTACTGTATGTGTTCACAAATGCTTTACACACTGCCACTGAGATAAGCCTATCTGCTCGTGCCAAGCTACCAAGGGGGTGAGCAGGGGTTATTTTAGAAGTGTATCCCCCTTACCCTGACTTGAAGCAAGGGTCCCTGTTTGTACAAAGGTACCTACCTCTGCCAACTAGAGACCCCCATTTCTAACATTGGTGGTCAGCGGTGAGGATCCTGGACTTGCATTTGTGATTTACATACAGTGATTGGTGTACACTACTAGTGAGTACAGACCATTGCGCAACCACATACTAGTTTTTGTCTGTTTTCTGGTGTCCTCCTGGAAGTATTTTTGATACTAGGACTCTGGTTAGTTGTTGCAAAATGGAACTTGACTTCTGGAACATGTTCATCTACACAATGAAGGAGCTACGTGTGTTCTGCAAGGAAAGGGGGTAGCCTGTGAAGAGAAGGCCCAGGGAAGATCTAGAGGCATCGCTATTTCAGTATGAGTTACCCCGCTGGGGGCCAACACTACCAGTTGAGTCTGAGGAGGAGGAGTTCTCTGAAAGTGAGGGAGAAACAGAAAAAGATGGCTGGCTTCTGGCTTGTGAGCAGAGGCTGAGAGAGCTTGATGAGGAGCTCGAGAGGGCTGAGGCCAAAAGGGCCTTAAACCAAGAAGAAGAAATGTGTGTAGCTCAGGAAGTGAGCTTGGCTGGGTTGGAGGTGGAGTCCAGCTCAGATGGTGGCAGCACAATTGTGTTATCTAGTGCTGAGGAAGCAGTACACACACCCAGAGATGTGGCGCCTGACTTGAAGGAGGGGATTAACATACACCAGGGGATTCAAGGATATGAGGTAGCTCCAGTGGGTCGCAGTGTCCCTGAGGTGGGTTGGGGAGCTGGCACAGGGGTTCATAGTCCTGGTGGTGGGAGGGACACTATACTGACTCTAGATGAGAGGTGCAGGGAGAGGGGTTCCCCTATGATAGAAGTCTTGGTGTGTGAGTGTGGAGACCGCCCAGAAGAGTGTGGGTTGAGTGACAGAGACAGTCAGACACTGTCTTGCCAATCTCAGGAGAGTGGCGTGGGGTACGTGCATGAGGCACTGGATGGTAAGGCAAAGGATAGCTTGGTTAACACCTGTGTGGGGTTGTATGATTCAATTCGTGGAGAGCATATTTTAAGTTCCTGTTTTCCAGAGCTATGCTAACGCCTGGTGGAGTGTGAGTTCTCTGACCCCAGGGAGCTCACCCTGGAGGCAGTCCTTTTGGTGGATTCCAGAGGGTCTGAAGAGGCATTGGGGAGTGACCCTAAGAGGAGTGGCTCAGGGATTTCCCAGCACAGAGTGGTGGGAGAGGTTCAGAGTAGCCCAGTTAGGTCCCGGTGTAGTGGGAGGGGTATAGGGACTCATGTCCTGTCTCTGCGGAGAAGGAGTGAGAATGGGATGCATCCCAAGGTGCCTGAAACTCAGTCTCAGGGCCTGGAGAGTTCCTTAAGGGAACACCAGGTAGGGAGCCTAGGCTGTACTGGTAGGCCATCCGTTGAGGGGGATCTCCTAGTGTCAGGAGAACTTGGAGTGTCTGTAAGCGGACCTCCATCAGTTCTACGGTCTGGCTGTGCCACTCCTAAGTGGAGGGTGCAGAAGTCCAGATGGAGGGGTGAGAGGGGGATGCGTTCCCCAGTGGAAGAACCAGTGGGTCAGGGGCCAGCCATAAGGGCTGAGCCTCCTAGGAGTGACCATGATGACACCACTTCTGTCCTGGGGTATCTTTCCGCACTGTCAGATGGACAGGGGTCAGGAGATCTGCACCAGGCAGACTGTCACACAACACATGAGTCATGTGTTACCCTTGGGGGGCATGCGTGCTCCCCAGGAAGTCCTGGTGTGCCAGGTGGGTGCTCAGCCGCAGGGTTTACTCCCTGGGTTGGGAAGTCAGGTTCAGGTGTTGCCTGACCTGGAGGGAAAGGCAACTGCTAAAAGTGCCCCTACCGGTTTGTCTTCTGGGGCACCGCTCCAGGTGGGAGGGTGCAGGGCCCCAGTAAGGGGGTGGGGAGAGGGCAGCCTCACCCCTGACCTCTGCCCAGTCTAAGGGTACAGACCCTAAGCTGGGATCCCATTTTCAGGATAGAACCCTTGAACTGATGGGTGAATTGTGCAGGACACTTGCCACAGGTGCCCTGACAATTCTGGAAGGGGGTACCACTCCAGGTGGGAGGGTGCAGAGTCCAGAGGAGGAGGACCAGGTGTGGGAAAGCCCACCCCAGTCTCCTGTCCAGCCACCGGGTAGAGGCCCGGGGCTGGTGGGTCAGTGTCAGGATGTCATACCTGAACATACAGGAGGGAGAGTGGACCAAGGGTGCCAGGCACCAGGGGCTACTGCCCCCCCATCCTCTGATGCTGTTGTGTAGTTCCTATAGTACCCATGCAGCACCTGCGCGTTTGGATAACATATACTGTGGGCTTGGTGGCAGACTAACTCTGAGCACCCCCACCGTGTATGTTAGCCTGGTTTGCATTAGCTAGCTCACAGTGCCACTAGAATCTCCTCTTATCGGGGAGAGATTAGTTTCTGGCAACCTTAGACCATGACAACCCAAATTACTCAGAATCGTGAAAACAATGTACTACTTTTCGCTCAGTCACTCGTGCTTACTTATTCGGTTTGTCTCAGAGAGTTACACAGAATAAACAGTCTGGGCGTTTCAATAAGTATTTATTGAACAGTTGTTATTCTAGTGTAAAATATATGTGCTGCAGCAATCAGCAGACAATAGCAGAGATATATTATCAGCAGTACGATAAAAGCAAAGGGATAGAACAGTTCTACCATATTGCAATAATCATGAATACATACATGAATATAAAAAGCATTATGAAAAGTGTGCGTACTCCTACGATGCCTAACTAGATGTACCTGAGTGTACCTAGCATATGTGTAGGTCTAAAAGCCTAAGAGCCAAGAATCCTTCTAGGATTTAGTCGAACCCCATTACCTGAATAGAGAGAGTGTGGGACCCCGTCCTGGTCTCGACTTGGACACCCCGCAAGGGCTGTGTTAGACCGCTGTCAGCTGGAGCGACTGCATGCAGGAGCCTCAGCGTCTCTGGTCAGTGTGTCAGCATGGAAGTCTCGGTTCCCTCTATCTTACCGTGGAAAGATGTGGTGTATTTATACCCTAAAGTATCTCGTCCCTCAGTATGGTTTGTATTGGTCTTTGTTAGACGTGAGGAAGACGTCAGGGGTGAACTTTGTACATACATATTATGCGGGAGATGTAGCTGGTGAATGCTCATGCGTAATTTATGAGTATATTGTAGGCCTGTGTTCGGGAAAAACCCTGCAGTGTTCTAACCACAGACTAGATAACGTTCAACCCTCAGAGCTTGTTGTGTACTGTAGGGAACTAATGTAGGTGAAAGATCATGCCTATATTAGGGCATAGGAGATCATGACTATAATAGGGCATAGACGATTATGACCAAAATAGGGCATATACGATTATGACCATAATAGGGCATATGCGAATATGACCATATACGGCATATATGAACGCGTCTATATTAGGGCCTCTATATGAAACATAACAATGCCACAGAGGTTGGAGAACCATGAAAGGCCTGGGGCCTGGTTCTCATCACTGACAGCTGTCAGAGACCACTGTGGCTTGCTGTCCTGGTGGGAAGAGTTGCAGCTGGGAGGGGGACAGGAGTCACACCCCAGGGGTGGACTGGGCCACACCTCTGTGTTGGCCATGTGGATACTGTCTGTCTGTTGGGACACACCTGTGAGCAAGCTAAGGTTAGGTGCTGCACAGATGGTGTCCACAGGCGAGGAGAAGGGTTCCCCATGGGTTAGCTTAGTGGGCCCTAAGAGTATGGACAGAGGGTTCCAAATGGATTTAGATTGGCATAGAACTGGAGTATGTCCCTGCAGTTGCGGGCCAGGGTCCATGTTCTAGTGCCCCAAGCAGGGAAGCCTATCAAGGTACTGATTAGTCTACCCTGGCTTTAGGCTGGAAGGGGGTTGTGTTGGACTTGGCCCTTTTTGCAGGGTCATCCCAGAACTTTTTGCCTTCCTCCTGTATTTTTTCTGACCTGTTGTTGGTGGTTGTATGACTCTGGGCACTTTACCACTGCTGATCAGTGCTAAAGTGCATATGCTCTCTTTTGTAAATTGTGTTATGGATTAGTGTTTCCATGATTGGCTATTTTATTTACTTATCAGACCCTAGTACAGTGCACTATGTGTGCCCAGGGCCTGTAAATCGAATGCTGCTGGTGGGCTTGCAGCACTGATTGTGCCACCCACAGAAACAGCTTGTAAGAGCCTGTGTGCAGTCTGGGACTGCTATGTCGACTTGGCAAGTGCACACAGTCCCTAAACCTTCCCTTTTCTACATGTTAGTTACCCCTAAGGTAGGCCCAAGGTACCCCTGTGGGCAGGGTGCATTGTATGTGAAAGATAGGACATGCCCTGATGTATGTGGCATGTCCTGATAGTGAAATACTGCCAATTTCGTTTTTCACTATTGCAAGGCTGTCTGTTCCCATAGGCCAGAATGGGTTGTTTGTTTATAACATCTTATAAACATAACTGACCCTGGGAACAAGATAGGAAAATAAAGTCTAGTATGCCTGAACTCGGAATGTTAAAGTGCATCTTTTAGTTAGGATGATTTTTACATTCTGTGTTTGAAAATACCACTTTTAGAAAGTAGGTATTTTCTTACCTAACCATCCAGTGTGCATCTGCTAGGTTTGTGGATTGCATGTCTGGCTTTTGGATGACAGGGGCTGGAGCAGGGCAGTGGCTCCAGAAGTCTGATAAGTCAGGGCTGGGCTGAATAGGCTTGGTCTGCATTTGGAGTGGTGGGAGGAGTAGCATCTTCACCTGAATAGGGCTGTGCCTGCCTTCCACAATGACGGCCCGCCCCCCCTGTGGTGTGCCTGAGGCCAGGCCTCACACTGACAAAGAAGGTTGTTGTGCACTTGCAAAGTGCCCCACAGAACTGGTTTTGGCTGGGTACAGACACTCTCTGCCTTCAGAGGACAAAGGATTTTGGTGTATAAAAAACGGGGCCCAGACCACAGACTTTTAGATCACTTCTGGGAAATCAAGAGGAAACCTTTGCCAAGGAGAAGAGCCGGATAAGCTGAGGAGGAATACTGCCCCTGTACTGTTTGCTGTCTGGGGTTGGCCTGCAGTGGCTGCTTGCTGTCAAGGAAAGGAGAAAAAGGACTTTGCTGTTTGCTTTGTCACCTGCTTGAAGAAAAGATCTCCAAGGGCTTGAAACTGAGCTTGCCTCCTGTTCTGAAGTCTCAGGGACACAAAGACTTCACCACCAGCTCCCCTGAATTTCCTTGCTGGGAATTCCAACCTGCAAAGAGGTGCCTGCTGCTGTTTGGGACCTCTGGAGACTGTTTGTCGCTGAGAGCTGGGAAATCGGCGCAACACCGAAGAAGTGTGTCGCATCCGCACTGGTTACCCGATGCATCGCTGAAGAAACCGTCGCAGCGCCTGCTGCAGCTCGAGAAATCGCCGCCGCCGTACCAATCTTGACGCAAGCCTGCTGTGCGGCTGCACGAAGACACGCATTGTATCAGATCAACGCATCGCATCGAGGCGCCAAAGACTGTCGCATCATTTGGGGTCCGCAGTAAGAAACAGACGCATCAACTCCCCACGCAGTAAGGAACCAACGCATCACCTCCCCTGCGCTGCAGTAAGGAACAGACGCATCACCTCCCCTGCGTGTAAGGAACCGATGCATCACCTTCCCTGCGGCCATTTTGTGTGCTTTGTGTGACACTCTAAGGTACTTTTGAGAAAAGTGTTGCATTTACAACTTACATTGAACTGAACTATTTCAACCATTTCAAAGCCTTATTTTTTAGGTCGAGCATCAGCGATGACCTGTTGTTTCTCTCTTTGTGGCTTTGGCAAATTCACCCATTGCTATTGGCTGTTAGCTCCAGCATTCAGAAATGCTGTTTTCTTATTGGTGCATTTCTGTTAAAGTCCCTCCTTGCCCTCTTTCCAGCGATTTCACTGAGAGAACATTTTGGTTGGCCATCACACTGTACAGCTGTGATGGCCCCACCTCTTCCCTCTCCCATTGGGTGTCTTCCTGTCACATAACATTGTGAAAACCTATCAGCTTCAATGTTTGTTGATGTGCATTTTCCCCCCACAGCACTGTTGGATGTGTCGCATCGAGTACTGTTGCGGTCGACTGTTTCTTTTAATTTAAAGAAAGGTCAGCTTCAGGGTTCAAGGCAGATCACTTGCACCGTGAGTAATTAAGATGCGTGTGTGAGCATAATTAATAGCCCCTTACTGGTATCCAGTTCTTAAAACAGGACGGAAGCAGATGACAACAAATAAAAAACACCCCCACGTCTATCCACCTTTCTAAAAAACAGAAATTAAAAACGCATTTTGTTACTACTCCATAGGTACAGGTATCCCCACCTCCCTGTCGGAGCATGCCCAACTTAATTCGCCTTCCAGATATCTGGAGCCTGCATGTAAACGGCGTCAATCCGTCTTTGTTTACCATGGCCTTTTATGCTGCATTTCATGAATGCCTAAACCAGACAAGGTTCACGGGAGCCTTTTGACGACCACCCACATGCCCTCCTGGCTGCCATGTGACTGGCACTGCTGAGGGATCAGCCCCGGCATTTCTGGCGAAGGCTGGGAGACAGCTGTCAGAACGGTGCAGCAGGCAACCCTCAGCGGTGCTAATTTCAGATGTGCGTTATGTTTTACAATCCGAGAGTATGTAAAAGTGGTCCTTAAGAGCCACATAACGCTAGCTTTTTTTTCTCTCGAGTCTGAACTACTTACAACCAAATAACTGTATTTAGTGGAACATTTGATGTTACCACTACATGAAAGGGCTCAGTTTATTATAAAACTGTTATCGAAAACATCAAAACACAAATGCGCTCCTTGAGCAGATTTAAATGGTTATAGTTGCGAGTGGCAGCGCAAAAGCACACAGGCCAGTTTAGATAACGCACAACAGACTGCAAGCCACATGCTTTCCAAAATCAACCTACAGAAAGTACCCAGACACAACTTTCCAGCACCAGGTGAGTGAAGGCAATACAGACCACAACCTTTTGCAGTAGCAACCGAGCTGAGGCACTGTAGGTCACAAACTCCCTAGTGCAAACTGCGAGTAGGCACTGCAGGCCACAAACTCCCTGGTGCAAACTGCGAGTAGGCACTGCAGGCCACAAACTCCCTGGTGCAAACGGAGAGTAGGCACTGCAGGCCACAGACTCCCTAGTGCAAACTGAGAGTAGGCACTGCAGGCCACAGACCTTACAATACTAGCCCTAGGAAGCATTACATGCCACTGACGCAACAATATCAGCTTAAAGAACACTTTGCTTACCTCAGTAGGTCGCGCTGCATTTTCTTGCTGGGCGCCTCGGGTCACCAAGAGATGAAAAGAAAAATGCCAAGGTTCTAACACTATATAAAACTGTACGGCATATACACCGCACGTACCTTCATTTACTGTAGCAGTGCACACTATGTAAGAGGCAACAAAATATAGGTACCTTATTTTTTTTCTCCAAAAATATTTTTATTAAAATGTAAACATAAGCAAAGACAGGTGTCAGGACAGCCCATCACAGATCGTATCACAGCTGCCCAGCACAGCGTCACCAGCTCTGCTATCTCAACAGCTGTGTAACAGCCCCAAACAAAAGCTCCTTCATTGTGAGTAGCCGCAGGCCTCGCTTTTCTTTCTGCATAAATCACCCCTCCCGTCCACCTGCCTCCTCCAGTTGCACCTAATCTGCATAACATTCAGGGGCATATTCCCAAGAACGTGTGATAACCATCGCAAAAGCTACTTAACGCAACCCTCAACATCGCAGTCTATCGCGGGACATTTACGCCGTGTTAACCAAGTATTCACAACACAGCGGTACCATGTGATAGTCTCCAGATAACGCATCAACTGATCGCGTTAAAATCAACGCCACGCCGCAAAAATGCGAAACACGAACGCCAAAAAAGCTGCGATGAGGCCGATCGCGGTACAAAAAGCAGCGAAAACCAGCGGCAGGCCTGCAAATCCCATGCGTCTGGCGGGAAAATGCACCATAGAAGCAACAAAAACAACACACCAGAAACAATCCAAAGTGCGTAGCAACATGGATGCACCCTGACCCAGCGCAGAGGCCAACGCGAACCCCACAAGCACCACAGACCACCAGCAAGGACCAACGGGGTCGGGGAAGGCCAAGGAGAAGAGGGAGAGGAAGACGGGGTGCAGTCCGTAGGAAAACAAGACCAGCGTCACGGATGTGACAGAACACTACCAGCAACTGACCCACATTCAGACCACCTTGAATGCAGCCGGAGTGCCGAGGAGGCCAATGGAGGAGGCCAAGAGGCGCTGGCATGACGTGAAAACCTAAACCAGGTCCAAAGCCGCTGCCAACAGGAAGGCAGCAACGGCGACAGGAGGTGGGAGTCCTGCGCCACAGGAGGAGCTGGAGGAAATGGAGGCCAATCATCAGTGTGGAGACGGTGCAAGGAGGTGGGAGTACGGACACAGCTCGAGAGGACCTGACACAACAACAACAGTGTGAGTAACGAACAGGTCCTGGGGGAATGGGGGGAGATGGGCACAATGGCACACATGCACAACGATGTGTAGCACACTGCACACCCACAATAACCCAGGGTCATGTCCCCCATCCCCGTGGCACACTGCAGCACACACACATGGCAATCACAGCACATCCCATGACAATGTGGCACAAAGTGCAACACTGACACTGCAGAACAGGGGACACAACAGGGTCCGCCCATGCGCAGAAACAGGCCAATCACATTTGACAGAGCAGGGAACTGTGAGATGCATATGTACGGGTACAACCTCACAACAGTCATGTAGTCCAAATGTCCACTGTCCCCCCTCAAATTGCCAGCACCGCCCAAAGAGTCACAATGTACATTGTCACACAGTCTGCATGTCTACAAGAACAATGCATCAACATAAATGTCAACACAATGTCAACATGCATCTCCCCTTCACATTGCAGAGGGACAAACAACACCTCCAGCAGGTCAGACCAGACAACCCATCAGTGATGCAGGACACGACCAACACACCTTCGACACCCACGCCTTACAACAGCCCATGGACATCCCACGCAACCCACCACCAGGACCAGGGCAGACAAGCTACATAGAGGAGAACCCAGCCCCTGCAACAGACCACACAGCATGAAGCACACGCAAGCACGGCTGGCCCACAACACTTCACCGACCCACACATGGCACCCCAATGCAAGGTGTCAGAACGCCAAAAGGAGGTGGCCGAACAGGTGCGGGTGTGGTCCGAACCCATGGAAGGCGAACTAGATCACATACGTGGGTGTCAATTACCCTTCAGGGACCACCTACACCCCACAAAGGAGACCCACACTGCCATAGAGACACACGCAGATATTATGTTGAACTGGCTACGGGCACGTGCACCCGGCCCCTTTATTGGCAGGGCCACATGTACAGTGACGCCTGTGCTGGATGTGTGTGGGGTGAGCCAGCCCGCACGGAGTGCTTGGTGCTGGCAACAACTTGAACAGTGGACACCAGTGCAATGGAAACAGAAAACACCTGCATAACAGAGTCAACTGCTGAGCAACATGGAGGGAGCCGGAGCAAGTACAGAGGTCACCCAACATACAAACAGCAGTGTCCGTGAGTTGCAGTGCACTGAGGTTGGGGCACCAGAGCTGAGCGCGCTCATGTGATGAAAATGACTAGGATTGTGTCCATTCGGGATATTCCTGATGCAGATGCAGTGGGGTGTGTTAGACCTGCATCAACTTCCTCATCAACGTCCCAGGTCTCCCACACTGCCTGAGGTGACAGTGCTGCGCAACATCTCCACAGCACAAAACTCAATCAGTAACGGTCCATTGGTTGCGGTGCACTGAGTCAGTGGCACCTCGAGTGCTGAGCAGGGGATCAGGCAGATGATGGCATCCACGACAGGTCTGAGCAACTCCGTCAGTCTGCCAGTATCACTGTCTCGACTCTGGCAGATGGTGGTTGGAGTTGGCCCTGGCGATGGTGGCGTGTGCCTCCTGCGGTGATGCGACGTCCGGACCGGTCAGGACTCGATTTGATGTGTGAGCCCTGGTGGTCCGCAGTTGAGGCCGGAGGCAGCGGACAGCGCAGGGCCACATGCACATGGTGTCGATGACCCCAAGACCACCGTCACAGAGGTCATCCAATATTCATTCAGACAGGGTCCCTGACTTGAGCTGCACAGAGTTAGTGGCCGCGGGTGCACAGAGGCAGGCACAGGCACACCGCCACAGGATGGTGACTTGCGGTCCACTGAGGTAGGGCCACGCAGACTGAGCGGGTCCTCGTCGATGTCGAAGGTGAATGTCGCAGAGTGTTTCGGGGGACAGTGGAATGTGTTCTTCCAGGGCATGATGCAGAGGGCAGAAGCTATCCGGAAGCAGCAAATGGAGGAGTGGAAAGCGACTGCCTCGTTGCCACCACCAATTCGGTATCAGCTGCATGAGGATGAAAACTACCCCCTAGTCCATAGACTCAAACGCCACCAATGTACAACCGGAGAGTGTCCATGAATGTCGGGGAACAGACTTAGTGGCACCGGGGCTGAGAGGGGATGCAGTCTGCGATGATGCCGGTACACTGATATGAACTCCGGCATTGACGATTCAAGACTCTGTGACCTACTGGACCGCAGTGTAGGCCGGAGGCAGCGGTCAGCAGTGGGCCACAGCCACGTGTCGTAGGCTCGCGATGCACAGAGTTAGTGACATCAGGGCAGTTGTCGGTAGTGTTCGATCACCTCCGTAATGATGATCCTTTTTTTCTCCCAAATGCAATGCGTCATCCTCTTATGCCTCTCCTTGCGTGCAATGATTCGTACTCTGCCTTTGAATAATCGATGTTCAGTTCCAATTCTGTGACCTACTCGAGTGCAGCGTAGGCCGAGAGCAGTAGTTTGCGTGGGCCCACAGAATCTTGGGCTGTGATGTAACACTAAGACATGTTGGCACCACATCGAAGGGTGTATAGTGACATACACTCAGCCATGATTTATGTGCTCTGCCATGGTGTAATCAAGACTCAGTTCCAAATGTGTGACCTACTTGTCCGCTGTGCATGCCGGTGGAGTACGTCAACGTGAAAGGAGTACTGCGGGCCTGTGTTGCGGAGGCCGTGATGGTCTGAGGAGGCAGCCAAGGTCGCAGGCCTCGGGCTTGGAGATTGCACCGGCATGTGGTGGGCCCTCTTCGACACACGCCGGTGTTGACAGGTGGGCATTGAGGCCTAGGTGCACAGGGGAGGGCAGGAATTGTTCGGGGACCAGCGTCCCGGGGAACAGCAGGCGCACACAATCGCTGGCAACACCGCTCACGGCGTCGGCCTCGTGTCAGGGTGAGAGGCACCACCCTGGCAGAGACGCTGGGAATTCCGGAAGAGGACCACGCCCAGAGTTACGTGCCTTTTATTCACACCCCTAAGCTGGCCTGGCGTACGCCAGCCCATTCCACTCCGCTCAAGCTTAGGGGTGCGACGTAACAGGCAACATTTCCGCGTACTTCCCCACTGGCTGGGGTGACATGGTTGCGTCCACTACACTCCAAACACCAGCGGTGTGTGTCGACATGGATATGTGTGTGGTCTGCATAATGCAGTCTGGCCAGCACATCCACGACACACTTGGCATTGTGTACAATCTCATTCATCGTTCCCTTGCCTCCTTCGCACATGCCTGGTCCCCGCCTCTTCCGACATTGTGCTATTGTGTGGCCGAGGTGATGTGCCATTGATGGCTCATGTAACAGGCTGGCCCAGGTTCCCACAGTGAGTTGTGCTGTCGTGTCCGGTGGGTGTGCATGTTGTATGTGAGCTTGTGTCGTGTGCATTTCCTGTGTTGTGTGTTGCATGATTGTGGAGTTGAGGTGTGTGGTGTGTGCATTTGGTATTGGCCAAAGAGCAGTGCATTTCCGTGGGTGCCATCCTGGTGGCGCAGGTTGATGTTGGACTGTCGGAAGGTGGAGGATTCATGCACACTGCCTGGGTGGTTGGCGGTGGCGTTGGCGGAGGTTCCATGGTGGTCCACTGTTGCCTGCACATTGGTGGGATACGTGCGCTTTCTTTTGCGCTTATTGTGTGCAGTGTTGCCAGGGGCCACTAGTAGGACACGTGTGCAGTCAATTACCCCCTGACACGTGCGGAAAGCCAGCTGTGGCGTACACGCCTTGCTTGGTCTCCGACCATTCCTGCGCAGTGTGTGTGAGGTATAGATAGTGGGGTACCAAGCTGATGGTGTCATCCATGACCGTTGTGGGGGACTTGGATTGGCCAGGCTGTGTGACTCCTCCGTCTCAGGCGGAGGTTGGTTGGAGGGTACCAGAGGCCAACACGTGCAGCACGGCCAGCAGCTTTGTCTGCGGTGGGATGTTGGTTGTCCGCTGTGATGGTACCGTCAGCCTGTGGGCTATGGTGATCAGGATGCGGAGGAGGGTTGTCCCTTTGGGCATATAGTGGGCAATGACATTCTCTGGTGTTGGGTCTGTGAGGTTGGTGCAGTTTCGGAGGGTCGCTGTCTTTGTCTGCGCTGCCTCAGTGTTGTCTGGGGGGGGCGGTGGGTGTCCGGGGTGGTGCGGGGGTGGTGGCGGTGGGTGTTGTTGCCCTCTCGGGGCTCCGGGGTGCATGGTGAGTGGCTCCATGGCATCTGTTGTTCTTCAGGTGTAGCTGTTGGCTGGGCTCCCTTTTGTGGTGCAGGCTGCCGTCCGACTTTACACCAGGTCAGAGCAGGTGTTAATTTCCTGCTGCTAACGCGCATTATCGCATGTTTCATGGTCTTTTCGCCAATCTGGCTGGTTGTTGAGAATCTTGCGGAGTGGTGTTTTTGCGGCTTTTTGCACGGGTACGCCTACTCTGCATCTCATTAGCGATAGTTGCCGGGGTCATCTGTGGCGATGTTTTTTGCGGCTGCTATCGCGGGTAAACTGGTGTTATGGGCTGTTCACACCAGCTTGTGAATGGGGCGATGTATTTATCGCAACTTTGGCTGCGATAAAGTGCCATTAACTCGGCGATGGCTCCTTGAGAATATGCCCCTCAGTGTCTAACAGCCCAAACCTGTTATAGCACTTCTTACCACGAAAACTCCCTACCAGCAACAAGAACCTGTTTATTCCTCCTGTCCACTATCCTTTCCACCCATCCTCCTCGCCTGCTGCCTTCACCCTAGGCTTCTATACTCTACCTTTCCCTTTCTTGTTGGCTGTGGTGTACACTGGCAAATATTCCAGCTTCTAGTTTTGCACGCATAAAATAACACCTTTACCGTAGATACCTCAAGCGCGCCCTTTAACCCTACATATGCCTTTCCTCTATTGCTCTCATTCCTACATCTCTCGTGCTTCCTAGCTCTCACCTCCTTATCGGCCTTTCCTCTATTGTCCTCATACATGACCCCCCTTTGTTCCCTAATGATTACCTTCTGTCGTGCTCCCATATCTGCTTCTCTTCTGATGTGCCCCATACCTCGCTTTTGTTTCCCTCATATGTCTCTCTTCTGTCATGACCCCTTAGCTGCTCTCCCTCTGTGGCCCTATATATGCCCCTGCTGTTGCTGTCATATCTGTCTTTCATTTGTGTCCCTCTGGGGCACTAATATCTGCTTCTCTTCCACTCCATATATGCGTCTTCCTACATACACCTGCCTGCTTCTCCGCTGCTGCCCCTGCCTGAGCTTTCTACTCCCGGTGCCTACCCTTCTCACTACATATGGTGCATGCAGGCTCGGCCCACGTGCCCTGAAGTGTATTATCCTCGGGAATTAACCTTTCTGACACCTTTTTAACATCCATATCCCTCTTTCATTGTATAGAAATATAAAATTGGCGTACTGCACTGTATGTCAGTACTATGGGCTTCCAGCGCTGTTGGTTGTGTGAAATTCTGGACACTATTCTGAGATATCCATCGCAGACTGCATTTAATTTGGTTTCCAGATGTGTTTAAATTGTATTGTAATTGCATTTATATAGCGCTTACTACCCCTGACAAGGCGTCGAAGCCCTGTTTTGGCGAGTAGCATGCTACTCCGGAACCAATAAAGGACTGGTGGTGAATTAGTATAGTGAAATATGGAAGTAATTTGAGTGGTGGATATGTTAGTCGGTTATTTGGATTAAGAAAGATAGCGGAGGGATAGAAGACGAAAAAAGGTTTGCATTTATATAGCACTGGCTACCCCTGATGAGGTGTTGAAGCGCTTTTTTTGTTGAGTAGTACGCTACTCCAGAACCCATAAAGAATTAGTGGTGAATTAGTATAGTGAAATATGAAATTTATTTGAGAGGTGGACATGTTAGTCTGTTATTTGGATATATGGTTGGCTGAGGGGCAGAGTTGATATATTGCACTATTTCAATAGCACTTTACTTCTTCTCATTGAAGCTTCAAGGCGCATTCCGGCCCATATAGACACTGTGTCGCTATTTTGTTTTAATGCGCAACTGTTTGAATACCAGCCTGTATTTCAGGCATCTATTTTTCGTTGCCGATTAGCTATGATTACCTTGCAAGTTCTTGGTATTTTTTCTGTGCCATGTGGCTGTTTTTTGGTATTCACTGTGGGTTCTCTCCTAGAACATCATTCTCAGCATTTCCAGCTCTAATGCACACAAGGAAAATGGCCCCCGACAGCAGGGTCCGACTGGCCTACAGGGAAATCAGCCTGTGGCAGAAATAACGGCCAAGCCCCTGTGTGACGTCACCAATGCCCTTGTCGCTGCTAGAAGCGAATGCAAAGGGCTACAATTCAACTATACACATTTACATTCCACACCACATAATTTGACAACAAACCACATATTTCAAATCAACAACACAATTACACAACACACCACATGCATCCGAACCACACCACAGAATTCCACACCATACCACAAAATTCAACAGCACACCACACAACTATGCTCCACTACATACCAATCTACAACACAAAATGCCATTCCGTATAATTACACTCTGACACACAATCCCACTCCACATAATTCCAGTACACTCAATACCACATATTTCCACTGCACACCATGCCACACAATTCAACTACACAAATCCACTCCACACAACACAATTCCACCTAACACAATGCCACGAATAACAATTCCAATCCAACCCACATAATTCCACTCCACACCACATACATCCACTCCACTCCACTCCACTCCACTCTAATCCAAAACACATGGGTAAAAGACATTGTTATTTAAAACGCCAATAGCTTAAACTCCCACAAATGCAAGACCAAATTGCATTGCAAATGCTTGTTAATACTGTATTGTGGATTTTTGTCGTTTGGTCTTGTTTTGGTTTAGACAAAGATTACTTATTTTTCTAAACTGGTGTGGTGTCCATTTGTAGTGTTTTCACTGTGTTACTGTATGTGTTCACAAATACTTTACACGCTGCCTTTGAGATAAGCCTATCTGCTCGTGCCAAGCAACCAAGGGGGTGAGCAGGGGTTATTTTAGGAGTGTATCCCCCTTACCCTGACTAGAAGCAAGGGTCCCTGTTTGCACAAAGGTACCTACCTTTGCCAACTAGAGACCCCCATTTCTAACAGTCATGGATAACATACATCAATTGGGTGTATTCTTCCTGTTCAAACAAGATGCTGGGGAATAATATCTCCCAGATGATTTTTAAGAGGATTATATTGTTATAGATCAAATCATAGGTGTGGAAACACAGCCACCTAACATTTTTAAACCAGCTATCTGCAGGTTTGCATATTCCTTGAAACCTATCTATATGTTGCTTGGGGTGTCCCCACAAATAATATCTATATCCAGTTCACAATCTATGCATTCACAAACAGTATCAGAAAACCATCAGCAACACCATCATCCCATGGTGTGATATCTATATATAAAATCTAAAACTTGTCAGTGCAAGAAAATTACCTACATATGTGTTCATAAACAAGGACACGCCGAATCAGGATGAGTCTGCCCTCTTCTCATACGATCGTTATAATAAATGTACCCCACAAATGCACACAGATACTGGTCACGACATTAAGGTCCATTCTGGCTCAGTAGCAGGTATAAGTAGGAGCCAACGTTAATATTATCATACCGGTAAAGTAGGCCACTGCATTTAGAAATGCACGTACTTCCGTAAGACCCAGTGATCATGCTCAGCATGACCACGCTCCTCATTGGATAGCCTGCGGACCGATAGGTAAGTATATCCCAACATATGTCCACCCTTCACAAATTAAGATCACCACCCCAGACTTTCCATAGCAATAAAATATAAGTGAAAACCAACATTGATATTAACATGCTGGTAAGGACGGTCACTGCATGAAGAGACTTACATACTTGTATAAAAACCCGATAAACCCACTGGTATTAAACAACAAAGTGCCACTGCGCCTGATTAAAAAGAGTGCAGGCCATGAGGGGAGTGTGTCCCAAACATGTGTTGAAACTTCACAATAAATATCACCATCCAAAACTCTCCATGTGGGACCCTGTTCGCTCTCACATCGGTATGTATCACATCTCGAAAGTCAAGTTCGTCATCAAACCGCTGACACCTAGTCATGTCTTCCTTATAACCAACAACTTTTGACGAACTAATTGATTGCAGCTGATCCTCGATGCTAGTCAATACACTGGGTCTGCTCACCCTATAGAGCCATAGGAGGTGTAGCGGCCATATTAGAGTGGAGCCTAGATAAGGATAGGCAATAAGCTGTAAAACTAACTCATCAGCATGTATGTCAGGGAACAACTAAAAATAACTTTGCCTATTGTTAAAATATTGTACCTCTTTCAGTATTTAACCCTTCAAGAAATTCTGAAATGGGAAAACCAACTAGTTCGTTACATCTGATCCTCCATACTAGTCAAATCAAGGAGTCCGCTCGCCTCACAAAACCGTAAGGATGTTGGAGGCCATGTTGGAGTGGGGAAGATGACCAAACTAGAAGTGAACAATGAAAAAATCAAATAGCTTATCACTATATATGTCAGGTAATGGCTTTCGCTAACTACCACAAAACTATACATTTTCTAGTCAGAACACAGGGTCCGCACAGTAAGGATGTTGGTGGCCATATTGGAATGGGGAAGGTGACCAAGGCAGAAGTGAACAATAAAGAAACCAAATAACTTATCACCGTATGTGTCAGGGAACGACTTTCACTTATTGCCAAATTGAAATACTATACATTTTCTAGTCGGATCACAGGGTTCGCTCGCCTTTCAAAACCGTAAAGATGTTGGTTGGCCATATTAGAGTGGGGAAGGTGACCAAAGTAGAAGTGACCAATAGAGAAACCAAATAAATTATCACCGGATATGTCGCATAATGACTTCCGCTAGTTGCCACATGTTGAGATTCTATTCATTTTCAAGTGTGTTAGCCCTTAAGGCATTCTGAAATGGGAAAATCAAGATTACACAGTGTGGGTCCCTCCAGATTCCTACTAATATTGAAACTATAAAGTCATCCATTATTTTAGTCATGTTCGTATGTACTGTAACAATAAATATGTGTGTGGCCAGCCATGTTTACCTGCCAATACCATGGATGGTATACTATTTATTGAAACAACTCATAATATGGTCCGACATAAATAAATGGAAAATCCTAAATTTGAGATCCCACCAGGTATCTACCAATGTCAAGAACATTCATTGCTAGCCATTTTTCATTTTGCCACATTTGTTCAACCACCATATTTTCACCCATAATTCTTTCAGTGTTTCTATGTCCAGAAGGCAACAAGTATAGATTAATGTCACCCTACTTTGTTTGTAGGATATATGATGGGACAATCAGGTGTAAAGACCTTGTTTTTATCCCAAAAGTAGTGAAATTCATTATCCATGTTGTGCCCATCAATGATGGTTCTTAAACGGCATATCCATTTTGCCTCGCTCTGTCTTAGTACCATCTCCCTGTCACCCCGACGAGGGTTTTCAACAATGTGGTCAATTCCAATGAACCAGAAACTTGAGTCATTTGGATGGACTAGTCTATAGTGATCAGTCAAATGGTATCTGCTATCACCATTCTTCAATGCCTTGTAGTGTTCTTGAATATGTACTTTCAGAATACGAGCAGTACCACCTACATATTTCATGTTACACTTGCAACCGATTATGTAAACCACAAAACGTGTATTACAATTGATGAAATTATTGATGCTGTGTTTACAGGATGTATTGAATTTGAATTCTTTGGTTTTATTTTTGGCATGTAGGCACATGTTACAGCCATTACAAGTTTAAAAACCACATGGCTTGGGCGGTAGCCAAGTGCCACTTTGATGTGGAGTGGTGACATAACTGGGGCACAGAAAATCTCTCAATGTTCGTCCTCTCCTGCAGGAATACTATTATATACAGGACAATTTTGCCAACACTGCCTGTCTTCAGAGGGTAAATGAAGAAGGTGAATATACGGGAAGATTACTGGCATGGCAGGCCAAACATCGACAGGTTAAAAATAGGATCTTATCCCTGATAGACATTGAATCAAAAGTACAGATAACTACCTCTTTAGAGATTGGGAATGCCTTTTTAAAACATTATGAGAAAATATACCAATGAGATCAGCAGAGTACAGCTGATCGTCTTATGACATTTTTAGATAAACTCCCTATTCCATTTCTATCTAATGAACAAATTCAAATGATAGCATCTGAATTTTCACTTGAGGAAATAGAGAGAGAAGTAAACTCAGTCGCCAATGGTAAATCAGCTGGCAAAGATGGCCTATCAGCAGAATTCTATAGGAAATGTGCCCAATATCAAACCCACAATTATTAAAGGTTGCCAATTACATCTTAAAAGGCGGAGAACCTCCAACATCGTTTCATACTGCCGTGGTAGTCAGCATTTTAAAGAAATATAAGAACAAGGAAAACATAATTCTTATAGGCCTATAAGCCTATTAAATGTAGATTATAAAATCTTTACAACACTTTTTGCAAATAGGTTAAATAAGATCATAGGCTCAACTATCCACCAAGACGAATGTGGGTTTGTGGCAGCCATACAGCTTTCTACAAATACAATTTTTTTCATAGAATCTCTGGACTACATGACCCAGAATAAAATACTGGCACAGGTGTTATTTGTAGATGCTGAGAAAGCTTTCGATTTGGTGTCCTGAGAACACCTCTTTTTAATTCTTGACAGATTTGGGTTCCCGAAAAATTTTATACAAATAATAACTTGTTTGTATAAGGATGCCTCGGTGCAAATAATTATTAACTCTAGAAATGTAGGTTGTTGCAGAGTAAATAGAGGCACCCGCCAGGGGTGTTCTCTCTCTCCAATACTCTTCGCCCTGTTTATAGAACTACTGGCAAAAGCCATTAGGCAAAAAGCTTTAATATCAGCACCTTTGTATGGTATGTCTAATATAAAATTATATGCTGATGACATTATTCTCTTTCTTAAACCCAGGGAAAATATCCAAAAGGACATTTTTGCAATATTTAGGGAGTTTCAAGCCCTGGGCAGATATAAAATAAATAACGCTAAGACCGAAATTTGACTTTGGAGTTGTTCACAAGATACATTAATACCTGAATTTCAGCCACTATGCAACTCAAAACCTAAATGATATCTAGGCATATTTGACACTGAAAATGTAAATGATCTATACACATTAAACTACGTTCCACTAATACAAAAGATCAAGCAATTATTCGCAAAATAGAACCAACTACCTATTTCAATAATCGGACGGGTAGGACTAAATCGCATATTGATTCTACCACTCTTTAACTTTTTATTTTCAGCAATTCCTTACGCATTACAAATGTCTTTTTTTAAAGAAATAGAAGGGCTATTTTCATCTTGTATATGGGCCAACAAGCCTCCGAGATTGGCACTAGCCACTCTAGGTAACCTAACCAATGAAGGAGGTATAGCCCTCCCCAATTTGAGGGAATATAATCATGCAAATTCTGTACATAATATATATAGATTTTTCAGCCATTCTGCTCCACTTTGCACAGCATTTCTTTTTTATAACAAGAATCATGAAGCAATATAAAATCCCGGAACCAATGAGGATTGTAAAAAATCCAAAAAAGTGCATTATAAGGTCCTACAGTGGCCTTAAAAACAAAAAGCACGACTGTTTAAGTTTTATGAAATACCTTTTGATAAACGGTTCCACACGCCTGGCAGACCTTTACGTCGGGAACAGCGGCTCGTTGAACCTAAGATTCTAATGAAATGGGGAGAGAATAGATATACAATGGTGGTAGATGTTATTAGTATTGATATCTGGAAAAACTGGACAAAGATTGAGCATGCTCTAAGTTGATTTTAAGACATATTTAAATGCTCTTTCCTTCAAATTAAATTTAAAAAATATATAGATCCCATTCCACTTTTTGCAAAGTTGGAACTCACGGAGGCCCTCTTGGAGCGAACCACATGTAGATCAATCAGCGGTTGGCTACAAACCCTTAGAGAGAGCAAAAGGACAATAGGGTATATGAAATGGCCCGAGATAAATGGCACACTAAAGTGGGCCTCTAGATTTCAAGGTCTGTCTGGAACCGAATTAATAAACCCAACACAACTTCACTAAGAGGTGCCAATTTCAGGAAAATGCAATTTTACACCAAATGGTTACTATATAGGACCCCAGCTTTCTTGCACATTATATACCCCCAGATACAAGACAAATGCTTCTGTTGTTAGTGTAAAGTGGGGGTAACTGGACCCATATTTTTGGGAATTCTCAAAGATTAAACAACTCTGGGACGAGATTGAGAAACACTGTAGACATAATCTAGGGTCAGGAGTAGCTATTGATTATTATATTGCAACTCTTGGATGTTCCCCAAATATAACAGCTAGCACTTTACAGGCGGAAGGCTTATATATTTTGGCAAGATCACTAATACTCCAGAACCGGCGTAGTGAGAATATACCTACATTTCACCACTGGCAGATCAAACTGCATAGAGTTCGAGAATTAGAGAAACGATATGCCCTAAGGTCAGGCTCTTATACTAAGTTTAAATCTCTTTGGAAATTTATATGAAATAAGCCAGGAGATAAGGGAGGCTAAATACAAAGTGGTTTTCTTTGAAATCTGTCTGCTATCTTGTGAAATGTGCAATATGTGCTTTTAATATATTTCTTATTCAACACTCTCTTTACATATAAGAATTATATTGTATTGTTTAAA
Organism: Calotriton arnoldi; assembly: GCA_963921515.1. Lineage (NCBI taxonomy): Eukaryota > Metazoa > Chordata > Amphibia > Caudata > Salamandridae > Calotriton > Calotriton arnoldi. Next base: position 670,048 of record CAWUFW010006905.1, on the reverse strand, counting down.
TATGTATTTTTGCTGCTTTGTGTAAAGCTCACAACCGCACATGAATATCTGATATATTAGGCACTTTTGTATATGTGTTATATCTAAATAAAAAAACTAAATAAAAAAAATATTCGTCCTCTCCTGTATAACACCTTAGGATTTCTGTCAATTGAGTTGCATCGTCCATGAACATCCAGTAAGAGATGCCATTGTTTATGTAAAATTCTACAGATCTTATTACTGTGTGTCGAATATTTTGTAATAAAGGCCAACTTGTTCTGTCCCCTCCTCTGTGTGGTCTTTCTGTTTTTGGTTCCGCCCTACAGCGTTGATTCCCTTGATATCAAATGTATTCTCCTTTCTGCCAATGCCAAATCCTTGGCTTCATATCCTGGGTTTAAAAAGCGGTTCTTAGTATCTGCTAAGTTCTTCCTGAACGTAAAGTCCTCACTCCAATTCCACCTTATTCGGACCACTTCACCATAGGGAATGTTTTTAATGACTGACGATGCATGTGCGCTTGACTCATGCAGAATACTGTTGCATGCTGTTTCTTTGCCGAACATGGTACTGTGAATCACACCGTCTCTTATGTAAAAGTGAAGGTCCAAAAAGTCAATTCTCTCCCTATGATGATTCATTATTAATTTAATGTTATAAGGATTTTCATTAAGATATAAGAGACATTCAGAAAAGTGCCACCATAGAGCCTGTCCACAAACAAATTATGCCATCAATTTACCTCCCCCAAAATACTATGGGGCCCATTACGATACGGCTCATGAAGGATCTGATCTACGGTCGGAGCCTTTATGGCCACATTGTAATGGGCTACTCGGTTTCCTTTCTGACTGCCTCATTATGATGGAGGCGGTTGGAAAGGAAACCGACCGGTCATTCTGGTTGGCTTCCGATGGGCTCAGAGAGCCCGTCCGCCAGTCGGAAGCTGGGTAGTAATCTCAAGGGCAGGCCTTTTTGCCCTTGAGATTACGATAACTGTCTCCGCCATGGTTTCAATGCGGTTTGTCCGACATGGAAACCATGTCGGAAAGTGTGTTTGGGGGTCCCCAGCAAGGCCCCTTTGGGTGCACGCCTCCGGTTGGAGGCTGAGGGGCCACCTATGGTGCCCCCCTTTTGATCCCAGCACCTTGAGGTGCCTGCCATGGGGTGCAGAGATGTTATGTTATGTTATGTTATTTTGTTCTTGTATAGCGCATGTATACCGACAGGTCTCTTAGCGCTTCAGAAGAAGAGAAACAGCATCAGGGCGGGGTAGTCTCCATGGTACTAAGAAGAATTAGGTCATGTCTAGAGCTTCCCTGAAAAGAATGGTTTTAAGCTGTTTCCGGAAGGGGAGCAGACCATGTTCTTTACGGAGGCTGTCGGGCAGCCGGTTCCAGAGTTGTGGCAGAAGGACCGAGAAGGCTCGTCCTCCTTTGGAAGCAAAGTTACCCCGCGGGCAGACCATCTGGGCGGCTTCTGCTGAGCGGAGCGCCCGCCCAGGCACGTATTTGATTAGGCGTTCCCTTATGTACCCTGGGGCGTGTCCATAAAAGGCTTTATGGGCAATACAGAGTCCCTTGAACTTCGCTCTTTGCCTAACCGGCAGCCAGTGCAGTTTGCGCAGCAAGGGAGTGGCATGAGTTCTTCTGGGCAACCTGAAAATCAGCCTGGCAGCGTCATTCTGTACTACCTGTAGCCTATTCATAAGTTTCTGGGGGAGCCCGACATAGAGCGCATTGCCATAGTCGAGTCGCGAGGCGATAGTTGCTAATACAATAGTTTTCAGAGAACCGAACCTCCCATTTCACAATGTTAATGGCTGTAATGCATGCTCCCATATTGAAGTATAGGAATGGGACTGAACAGTGTTCGGTCCCATCCTAACGGGGCGGTCTTGACTGCGGACTGGGTGTCAGTCGGTACCATGACCGAGTCAGTGTCGAGCGGAAGTGATTCCGACCAACATCATAATGACCCCCTATGTGTTCCATCCAGGGGGAGGCACCTTTGCCCCAGGCATGCTCCCTCACATATCAGCCCATAAATAGGCTGACATAAAAGGGAGCAAACCAGGAACTCATTTCTGTTCCCTGCAATTGATGATACTAGCGACCATCATGTATGAAATTATTTCTGGACAATATGATGTCAATCATGTCCAATATCATATCATTATACTCAAAATGGTCAGCACCATCCTTATCCAAAAACGATTGCACTGCCAACAATCCAAAGCTTTTCCGTATACATGTTTATAAACTGATAACATCTAATGTCGCAAATTGGAGGTCCTCTTACCATGATAGATCATTACATTTGGTAAGACTATCCTCACTGTCCTTGACATAGGAGAGTAAATTGATCTGATGTTTTTGTAGTTTAATGTCTATGAATTCGGACAGTTTCTCTGTGGGGGACCCAACCCAAGAGATAATAGGTCTTCCTTGGGACAAGGGACCCCCCTCATGTACCTGGGTAGCACCTAAATGCATGGGAACCTCACTTTTCCAATCAACAAATAACGATACTCATCATCAGACAATAAACATGTGTTTTTCCATTCTCCAAATTTCATATTGATGAATACTGTAAGTTCATTGATGGGATTAGCCTTAATTGGCGGTCGTCTAACTGACGGTTGATCTCATTCATGTAGTCACCTTTCTTCATGATGACCACATTGCCACCTTTGTCAGCTTTCTGGATTACTATTCTGGTATCATTTTGTAATCTAAAAAGCACTGCTCTCCTCCCGTGTGTAAGTTTGTGCTGAGGCTGAGGGGAAAATTCCACAGTCAATCAATCAAGGGGGCTTGTAAAGCACAGCTACTCTTCCAAAGGGTCTCAAGGTGCTGAGTGAGTGGGGTGCAGCTCCTGGATGTTCACTCTGATTCGTCAAAGAGCCAGGTCTTGAGGACCTTCATGAACTAGGAGAATGATGGTGTCTGACGGAGGTGGAGAGGGAGGGTGTTCCATGCCTTGGCCGCAAGGAAGGAGAAGGAACGTCTTCCTGTTCTGGTTTTCTTGATACACGGCACCGTAGCCAGGGAGAGCTGGGCTGAGCGGAGTGATCTTTGGGGTGCGTGGAATGAGAGGCGGTGGTTCAGGTAGGTAGGTTCGGTGTTGTGGAGGGCTTTGTAGGTGTGGGTGAGAAGCTTGAAGGTGATTCTCTTTTCAACGGGGAGCCATTGTAGTGTCCACAGGTGTTGGGTGATGTGGCAGTGGCGAGGTAAGTTGAGGACTAGTCTGGCCGGTGCATTCTGGATGTTCTGGAGTTTGTGGATGAGGTTCTTGTTGATCCCAGCGTAGAGTACGTTGCCGTAGTTCAGTCTGCTGCTGATGAGGGTGTGGGTGACGGTTTTCCTGTGCTCGATAGGAATCCAGTTGAAGGTCTTTCGTAGGAGACCGAGGATGTGGAAACAGGTGGAGGAGACAGCGTTGATTTGGCAGTTCATTTTGAGTTCAGAGTCCAGGATGATTCTGAGATTTCCAGCATGGTCAGTGGGTAAGAGAGGGTTCCCGAGGGTGAGGGGCCACCAGGTGTCATTCCAGGCATTGGAGTGTGGGTCCATAATGGGTACTTTGATTTTGTCCGTGTTGAGTTGTAGGCAGCTGTTCTTCATCCTCCTGACGACAGCTTCCATTTCTTCTTGGAAATTGTGTTTGGAGATGTAGGCTTTGTTGGATAGTGAGAGGATGAGTTAGGTGTCTTCTGCGTAGGATACAATGTTGACTCTGTGGGATTTGATGATGGGTGCGAGCGGGGTCATGTAGACGTTGAACAGGGTGGGGCTGATGGAGGATCCTTGGGGAACTCTGCAGGTGGTTGGTGTGAGATCTGAGAGGAAGGGTAGGAGTCTGACCCTCTGCATTCTGCCGGATAGAAAGAAAGAAAGAAGTCTTTATTGCATGATTTAAAAAACCTTTGCAGGGAACATGTCATTAAAACTGTTTGATGCGTATTGAATTAATACAAGCATGAGATAAGAATATATATATATATTTTTTTTTTTTTTGATTTTTTTTTGGATCCTTGTTAAATTGATACGAATAAATAGATAAAAATTTGACGCTTATTAAATTGACTAAAAAATGCGATTCCAGTTGCAGTGATAAAATATGCCTAGCCCTCCACATAGCCGAGATCTCTTATTTATGTCCGGCACCTCCAATACCATTGAGGACAATCCTTTCAAAGCTGTTGAGATCAAGTTTATATTTTATGACCCAAGGTATCCATTCTGTGCACGCTTCCCTTTTGCAGTTCTGGCGGATTTCCATATTTCCGGGTGTCTTCAAAGCAGAAGTTCTCATTGTTATCGCGGTCCGTGGATCTGCGCCTCTAGCTGGGGTAACGATCAACATCTCCCCTTTCCTAATTTTTGGGCTGCGCAGTCCATAAACCTCACCAGTGCGCAATTTAAGGTTGTGTTCCGTGAGTCGAAACAGGCCAATACTGCCGATCTACATGATCTAACTTCCTTGTTGTTCCAGGCCTTCCGTAGGAGGGACCTTCTTTCTTTCAAGAGGCTTGGGCATAGGCACACAACATGAATTATGTCTTCCCTTTGGTTGCCGCAAAATCGACATATCTCTTGGACTTGCTCTCTTTTCCATTTGGGAAGGTGGCAGGACAAATTGATCACCCCCAATCTTAATTTTAAAAAGCAAAGTTTAGTGCGTGCATTGAAGGTGCAAGTTAGGTAACTCTGAGGTGTCAGCTGAGCATATGAACTGAGGGTCATCCAACCATGGCTTCTTTTGCGAGGCTCGCCTTGTCTTCCATTGAGGAGAGCTTTTTTGCGCTTGATTTTGCTAGCCTTTTAAACTCATTTTGGCTGACGTATAGGTCCCATACATCCTTCATGCCGAGGGTTTGTAGCCCACTCGACAGGTATCGATGCCCCGCTTGCCATCGTTTTGTACTCAGATTGGACCATAGATGTTCCGCTAAACTGCCCTCTTTTGATAGCCTTAGCTTATGGCAGCACGTTAGAAAGTTCGCCATTCTGCCCAATGTTTGTTTGCAAATGCCCAGTTCCAGCCTGATTTGTGCCGGCGACGTGGAAGATGGTAACTGGAAGACTGTTCTAAAAATGTTTGTTATAATTGTGTCTAAATGACCGCTGTCCAGTCCTTTGAGCACCTCGCTTCCATATGTTAAAGTTGGAATGACTTTTGCCTGCGCCACCTGTAGTGTTGGAGTGAATGTTGGCCCAAGCAGTTTCTTATGGAGGCAGCTGAGAGCAAATGCTAGCGCTATTCCTTTCTTTTTTGCTCTCCCAGGTGGCTTTTGTATCTTCCGTTGTTGTTGAATAAAACACCTAAATACTTGTGATTTTTGGATTCTGTGATTCTTTCAGCGTTTAAAACCCATGTCAACTTTTTTGGCCTTCCTGGGCGAACCGCCAAGATTTTAGTTTTCTTGTTGTTTATCTCGAGCTCGTTCTTTTTTGAATAGGCGACAGTTGCATCCATAAGTCTTTGTAAGCCCACCTTTGTGCTACTCAAGAGAACCACGTCATCTGCATATAAAAGATTTGACAGCTGTAAGTTGCCTAGTTTGGGAGCGTGGGAGTTGACTGTGTTAAGGACACCTGGGAGATCTGCTAAAAATAAATTAAAAAGTGTAGGGGCCAGGACGCATCCTTGTTTCAATCCTTTTGTCGTGGGAATTGGTCGTGACAGTCTAGAGCCGTCGCCAATCTTAATCCTGACCCATGTGTCCTGATGCAGTAACTGTAAGGCTCTTAGAAGACCATCTGGGATATTCAGAGCGAAAAGCTTCTGCCATAACTTATCCCTGTTGACTTTGTCGAACGCTGAGCTAAAATCTATGAATCCCATATAGAACGATCTAGTGCTGAGCTCCGCCTGGTCTATCAAACATGAAAGAACCATAAAATTAACCGTAGTGCCGATTCCACTTATAAAACCAGTTTGATTTGGAGGGATTATTGAGTGTCCCTCGGCCCAGTCCCGTAATGAATCCAGCAAAATCCCTGCAAAGTATTTGGCTTCATTGTCGATGAGAGCAACTAACCGATAATTGCTCGGGGCTTTTTTGTCGCCTCCTTTAAAGATTGGAACAAGAATCGATCCTCGCCAAGAAGATGGAATATTATTTTTTGCTAAAATAGATGTGAACAGTGGAGCAAGTTTTGACGCCCAAAAGCTGGGTCCTCCTTGAACACAGCCGGAGGAATTCCTCCTGGTCCTGGGGCTCCGTCTTTCCGTCCCTTTTTTATCTGCCTTTCAATTTGGTCCTCTTGCACTGTGCTATACTCAGTGCAAATATCTTGATTTTGTCTCTCTGTTCCCTTTTTGATTTTTATGCTTTTGTGGAAAAGCTCGTCCATTGGTAGCCCTGTTTGAGAGCGGTCTGAAGGTGAATTCAATTCTGTCAGAGAGTTGTATCCCTTTGTGCCTGTGACCTGATTAAAGGTGTGATTTTGTCGATTGTTGAAATGGCTGTGCAGAAAGAAATACCACTCGGACTCCAGTATGTTTGATGAGGCAGCTTTCGGGGCCACGACCCCCAAGACCATTTACAGTTCGCCAAAATCTCGCGGAGTTATTCGTTCTTATATCTTGATATAATTTGGCCCAGAAGGAGTTCCACTGAGCCCTTCTATATTCTCTTTTGCTGCCTTCAGATCTCGACGAGCTCCTCTCAGTTTGGTTATAATTAATGTGTCCATTGGCTTTGTTTTTAATTCCCGCCATAGCCGGTTCATACTTTTTTGCCGATCGTATCACTGGATCCCATGTGGTCGACTGTTGGAGCTCTGTCGCTTTTGCGTGCGTTATTGGCTTTGCATATCTTGCTGTTAGCTTGCTTGTGAAGCTGGTCCAGTTGGTAATTTGGTCTGCAGTTGCCTCAGCGATGGTCTCTATCATGTGCTTTGCCTCTTTAGATACTTGCTGTAGGTTATTGACTGAGCACTTGATACGTTTTAAGTTGATCGTGAAGCTTTCAAAAGCTAGTGCTCCCGCCTCATCATGTTGCTCCATTTTGATGCTAAGCAAGATTTCTTGAGGACTATGATCGCTTTCTGGTCTGTCGCCAAACCCAAAGGCGGTTACTTGGTTCAAGAGAGAAAGATTGACAAAAGTATAGTCAATTAGAGATGCGCCGGTATTTGATAAAAATAAAAGGCCAGGTGGCTTATCCGGATTGAAACGCCCATTGAGGGCTCTGAGGCCAAGATGTTCTAGATTTCCTTGAAGGGTACGACCTTTCTGATCATCCTTGCACCATCCTGGGCGATCCTGCGGTGGTATGGCCCAAACGCTTTCCTGTGATTTAATCACCTCGTTTTTTTGGAGGTCCGACATTAGCCACATATTGAAGTCTCCAGAAAGTATAATGTCGGCATTCGGAAGCCCTGATCTTATTCTTAGCACTGTCGCTATCAGTTCTTTTGAGAATTTTTGCCTTGACACGGAATTTGGGCGGATGTACACATTCAGTAGAATTATGGTCCTGGGCTGGCCTTGGGGGGTATTAAAGGAGATTCCCACGGACTGGAAAGAGTTAGAAGGACTTGCGAGATCCCACGTTGTAATTGCATTATTTGATGATATAAAAATAGCTAGACCTCCGCTACCTCGTCCAAATGCTTTTGCTTTGATAGCTGGTTTGTGGTGAGTTTTGAACCCTTCCAAATGCTGCGGCTCTACCAGCCATGTCTCTTGTAATAATATGATCTCGAATGACCGTAAATAAGAGATCATGGCTGCTTCTCCCAGTTTGTTTAAAAGCCCGTTGATATTCCAGGAGCAGACCCTTAAAGGGCGACCTTCTTGTTCCTTTTGACTGCTGATTTGTCATCGCAGCAGCCGGGTTGAGTTCAAAGAACCCGCCAGCCATGACCATGTGCAGGTCTGTTCCATTCCCCCTTTTGATTTGTACTGGTCCACTCCTAATTTTCGATCTTCCAAGTCGGGGGTAGGAGTCTTGTCCCGGGCACTCCACAAAACCGAGTAAACTCTTCCTTGTTCCGCTCGTGGGCGCTCTGTGGCTCGGATTTCCTGTAGGACATATGGGTATCCTGGTTCCCTGCCGGGGAGTATGGTAATCCCCCACTGCTTGAAAGTATCTGTATGGCTTAGGATCATATTCATTACCTCACTCGATCGCCAAGTGACCTTCGTAGTTTCGTTTGTTTGCCCCTGACCTGGCGCTATAAATTCTATCGAGATAATATCTCGTGAGGTTACCGCGTTAGACAACCCAATGGCTTCTATCAATTTAATGATGTTCCCACGGTTTAGAATATCACAGCTGCCCTTGGACTTATACTCTGGATATAAATGCGAGATGGTTGTTGCTCCGTGAGAAGGGGCCATATCAGCCCCTTGTGGAGATTCAAGTCTTGTCACACAGTGAATTGGGGTTGGTCCTATCCAGGGTCCGAGTATTCCCCCTTCACTATTTTGTGCACTGGTGCGGGAATCGGCCTGTTCAATGCTCTAGGGCTGTTTTGAATTGTAGCACATTCGTTTTGTGCTTTATCTCCTTTGTCTTGCGCCATTGGTAAAAGGTTATCCTGGTGAGCATTGTACTGGCTGCTGATTGGGGCTTGATTTTGAGGTTTAATCCTGCCAGGTGACTCTATAAGCATGGTGCGCCTGTGTCCCACGTCTCTTGTCGAGGGCATGGGGTCCGGTTGTAGGCCTTCGATGTTGGTGCTTGACTCAAGTTCCCCCCTTTTCTTGACTGCGCCTGGTCTGCTCCTACGGTTTCTTTTCCCATCTCAGGCAGTGGGGAGCCCATCTGATGCTGCTTTGGATGACTTGACTGGATTATTGGGGTTTCTATTCCCTTAATTTCCTCGTCTATTCTTGTTAGGTCGTCTTGCCCAATTGAATCTACTCGCTTGTGAATATTGAACAATGGATAGAGGTTCAGCTCTTGCCTGGGCCGTCGATTCTTATTGCGGCCTTTTCGCTTCTTTTGTCTTTTCCCCTTTCCATTAAGATCGTCTAAGTCTAAGTCTAAGTCTTGATCCAAGTAGGATGGTAGGGTGGTATCTGCTTTGCCTGCGGCTGGAAGTTTTTGTTGGTCAATCATTGTACTGCCAGTGGTCGGAATTTCTCGAGACGTTGTGGTCGCCCTGCATGCTGCCCCTCTTTCCGCTAGTGTTGCCACCACCTTGGCCTTATTTGCGGGGCATGATGCATCTTCTCTTTTACATGAAGGGAGAGGCTTTGCATTTGTAGTTTCTTTTATATCCTCCAACAGTTTTGTCATCATTTCTGGCAGCGTGCTTAATTTCTCAATGATTGGTGAGCAGTCGCAACCTTGTCGCGGGGGTCGGCGTCCGCTTGGACCCGTCTGATCAAATTGTTTAAGTTTGTAATTTTGTCGTCTATGTTAGCGACGTACACCGCTAATGTGTTTAAGAGATTGATTTGTATGTCCATTTTGTTAGCTTGGTAGATCATGGCGTCGGCTGATTTTTGTAAGATGTCCAAGGCGGTGGCCCATGCCGTCTCCTGTTTAAAGTCCTCCTTCTTCCCCTCATTTAGGGATGGTGGTGGCCTAGGCTGATCAGGAACGTCTTTGCCATATGATGTAAGCATGTTTTCCCATTCTTTTGATTCGAAGAAGGAGAGGTCTCTCTCCTCGGGGTGTGCCGCTGCCTCGGCAGGCAAGGACCCGCTCTGCCTTTGGTTTGAGGGCTGAGCTGGAACTGTGACTGTATCGCCCTCCCCCAAAGTGGTGAGTGTTCTCGTAGTGCCAGCGGCGTAGTTACGAAAGAAGCCCCTCCTTGCTCCGTTGCGTCGGTTGTGCTGCCCTTTGTAGGTAGTGTAACCTCGTCGGACTTGGGGTCTGAGATGGTCTGGGGAGAGGATGAGTTATTGGCTGCCAAGTCACCCATTGGCCCTAGATGGATTGACGCGTTTGTTTGTAGTATGCGTTCTGAAGCCAAGACTAAAGCTGGAGCCCCTAGTCTGCTCGGCATAGTCAGGTCCCCTCCCCCCTGTTGTAATTCTACTTCATTTGACTTGCCAATGTCGGTTACTTGGTGTATTGGTGGTGTTCTTAACTCTGTAGTGTCGCCAAAACTGTCCTTGCAGATGGTCACTATGGGGCTCAGAGGTTCAGGTAGCCCAGTGATTTTCATATTGCTTGAAAAAACAGCTGACCCTGCGTCTTTTAAAATAGTGAATTTTGTCGTTATTTTTGGTTGGAACCCAGATGGTCTGTGTCCGACAGAACTGGCTTCCTGTGAGTGTAGGTAGGATGCACCCTCAATCATGCCTCCAGATACGCTTGGTGACAGGTCGAGAATCAGATCGCTGGCAGTACTGACTGTCTCAGTCTTTCCTCTCCGTTTCTTTTTGTATTGTGGAGGTATATTCCTCAGCTTCCCTGATCGCATCCTGTGCTTTATCCTGAGCTTGGGCCGATTTTATCTTAGAGGGCCAAGGTCCCCGTCCCAAGCCCACTCACTGGCTAGCAGACCCTGACAGTCTCTTATTGTGGTTTGTCAATTGCCACTGCTGTTATTCTTCCTTCCTTCCAGCAAATTCCCCCTGCAGTAAAGAACGTGCAGCTAACCTCTCGCGTGTTGCTTATGAACCCCAAATAGCTCAAAGAACAACCAAGCGAGGAAGCAGGAGAGCAAGGGAGCAAATGGGCAGTTATGTGCAGATATGAGCAGATGTAAGCCTCAATCTCCAGCTCCCTCTCTATTCTGCCCGTCCGCTCTCACCGGCAACCACCGCCAGCTGCCAGCCTCCGGTGCAAGGAGGCACCGCAGCACCTCTCTCCAAGGTCGCGGGCCGCGCCGAGAGGAAATGCAGAGCCTCCCCGTCTGCCGTCAATCACCCCCGTCGCTCACCTCAGTCCGCTGCGGGGTAGGGGACGTGGGAGGCCGGGGAGATCCAGGAAGATCCAGGAAGATCCCACCGCAGCTCAGGAGCCCGGGAAAATCAGGAAGACCGGGAGGCCCCAGCCGCCACCGCCAACCACCAATCGCCAATCACGACCCACCGGTTGCCAATCGAGGCAATGTCGAGGCAAAGTTCAATGAAGCTGCGGCTCACCGGCCGGAAAGCCAAGAGACCGGGAAACCTCCGGGAACCTCCGGGAAACCTCCTGCTGCCGCCGCTCTGCACGCCTGCTGCTGCTGCTACTGCTTAGGCGCAACGAAAACCTGGCACTTAAGAGAAAGTAAGAAACAGAACACTCTGCCGGATAGGAATGAGCAAATCCAGTCGAGGGCCTTGTACCGGATTTGTACGTCATGTAGTCTTCGGGCTAGGGTGCGGTGAGATACAGTGTCGAAGGCCGTGGACAGGTCCAGGAGGATGAGGGTCGCAGTGTCTCCTATGTTGAGGAGGGAGCGGATGTCATCTGTCGCGGCGAGGAGGGCGGTTTTGGTGCTGTGGTTTTTCCTGAAACCGGATTGGGAGGAGTTGCGGATGTTGTTTTCTTCTATGAAGGATGCTGTTGACAGCTTTTTCAATGACTTTCGCTGGGTACGGGAGTAAGCAGATCAGTCTAAAGTTTTTTAGGTCGGTGGGGTCTGCCGAGGATTTTTTCAGGAGAGGGTTGATCTCGGTGTGTTTCCAGTCATCGGGGAAGGAGGCAGTCTCAAAGGAGCGGTTGAGGATATGTAGAAGCTCGGGCATGATGATGTCAGTGGCTCTGTGGTAGATGTAGTGGGGGCAGGGGTCCGTATGGGCCCCGGAGTGGACTGACTTCATGGTCTTCAGGTTGTCATCGATAGAGAGGGCGGTCCAGCTGTCGAGTGTAGGCTGCATGGTGTAGGGAATGGTGGGTGTGGGTTCCGCTGAAGGATGTTGTCATCGAAGTTGTCATAGATGGTCCTGATTTTGTGGTGGATGAAGGTGCTGAGTCTGTCGCAGAGGTCCTGGGAGGGAGGATGTTGGTTGTCTCACTGTTGGGTTGGACGAACTCTTTGATGATGCTGAAGAGTTCCTTGCTGTTGTGTGCATGGGCAGCGATTCTGTCCTGGAGTGCTTTCTTCCTTGTGTATCTGATGAGCTTCTGGTGGGTGGTGGTGGCTGCTTTGAAGTTGTCAAGATCTGCTGTGTTTTGGAGTTTCTCCATATCTTTTCTAGTCATCTGCAGGTTTGTCTCGATTCTCGGAGTTTGACGGAGAACCAGCTGGTTCTCTTGGCGTGTGGGTTGGTAGTTTTCTTGAGGGGGTGATGGTGTTTGCGCAGTCAGTGAGCCAATTGTGCAGGGTTCAGGCGGCAGCAGTAGGGTCGCCGTCTGTGGCAGTGGGAGCGGAGCTGCTGAGGGAGGCAGTGAGCTGGTCATCAGAGATCTTGTTCCAATTCCTGCGTTGGAACTGGTGTGGACGTTTGCGGGTAATATTGGTTATGAAGGTGAAGTGGACGCAACAATGGTCCGTCCATGGGAGTTCGAAGGTATGGCTGAAGGTGATGGAGTTTCCTGCTGTGAAGATTGGGTCGAGGGTGTGTCCTGCTGAGTGCTTGGTTTCTGGTACGATCTGTTTGAGTCCGATGTTGAAGAGGTTGTCCAGGAGGGAGGAGGAGTTGGGGTCTTGGAGGATGTTGTGGTAGAAGTTGAGGTCTCCCAGCAAGGTGTAGTCAGAGGAGGTGATGGCTTGCGGGGTGATGATGTTGGTGATGGAGTTGGAGAAAGGTGTGTGGGTTCTGTTGGGTATGTAGATGAGGGTGCCTTGGAGGGTGGTGGTCGGGTTGGTCTGTATCTTGAAGTGAAGGTGTTCCATCAGGTCTGTGACCCGTCAGTGTGGGTGCTTAGTCGGAGGTTGGATTTGTGAGCGATGGCGATGCCTCCTCCGGGGCGGTTGGGGTGCTCCTTCCATGTGATCTTGTAGCCTTCGGGGATGGCGATCGTGATGTCAGGTCCCGAGGTGGCATTTGTCCAGGTTTCTGTGAGGAAGGCGATGTCAGAGGAGGTGCTGTCAAGGAGGTCCCAGATTTCAGCGGCATGTCTGTGGAGGGAGCGGAGGTGTTGAGGAGGATGCATTGCAGGGTTTGGGGTGCGATGGAGTTGTGGTGGGAGGGTTGAGGTGAGTCCTGGGTCTCGGCAAAGGAGAAGGAGTGGAGGCAGTGGTGGCAGATGAAGGGTCAGTGGGTGTTGATAGGTGAGGAAAGCTTGCAATTTCATTACAAGACCGGAGGCTACATTATGCATTATCTTTTAATGCAGTCACAAGCAGCCGCACTACATCATAAAATAAAACAGTTCTAGAATGGAACAGTCAGATAGTATGAAAGGCATGAGCACCAAACAGACTGCCTCTTTTAAATGCAGCTCTCAGGCAGATAAGTTCCTTTACCATTTCTCTCTTTTGTTCATATTCATTGTTATTTGCCAAATATACAGTTTCATCGATATTAGTTTAACATACTTTATGATTGAGATGTCCTGTTAATAAGTATTGTAATTGCTCTCACCAATCCTTGAAGGGTTTTCCCCCTCCGTCCCCTCTCTTTCTTCCCCCTTGATTTCCGATTTTGGTCATCAAGCCCTCCCGCCCCCCTTCCCCTTACCAGAGTATTCCTCCCTTCAAAACTACCTTGGGCGGGCCCGCACTCGGACATCTCCGCTATCAACACACGGAGGTCGCGTGCCCTCGCCTTCTCCCCTCGCCTTGGCATGCCTAACCACTGACTCTCCAATAGCCGAGCATTCCCAATTTACTGCCTTGCTCGAGTTTACTCGCGTCTATGCGCATTTCGCTTTTAAAAAAAAAATGAACGAAGCCTCCGACCGCAACCTTCAGAGGAGCGGTCCTTAGCAACGGCGACGCTTCGCCCCCCTATTGCCAAGGCTCTTTCTTCTAATCTCTCCGGCAGCAGCTGTTCTCGAGTGCGTTGACAGTTGCTCTGCGCTAATCAGCTTCTGTCGGAGACTGTCCCTCATACGCTTCAGGCTTTCCAACGCTTCGTGCTTTCATAACCAAAAAAAAAAAGGGAGAGCTTATTATTATTCACCAAATAATAACCCACTGGCCAAATCCCAGCCTTATAATGTCAGATATTGAGTCAGATGATGCTGCAGCTAGCGCCCCTAATTACAACAATGAATCTTTTAAAAACTTTATTCAAAAGAAATGAGGTCTTGTATGTTAGACACACTTAAATAGGTTATGTCCTCAAAAAGACCCCTCCCCTTTGATCAGGACAACCTCCCTGAAGACCCCATTACCCATAACGTTACATATATTAACCAGGGGAAAAGAGTTAAGAAATCTAAGAACACTGAGCCTTGTTTAAAGAGCACTATGGGAGGTCCTAGCACCTCAACTGATTTGGGGGGTCTTAGCACCTCAAACATTGTGGGAGGTCCTCGCACCTCGATTACTACAGGTGTCCCTAGTGGCACAAACTACTCAGGTGTCCCTAGCGGCACAACTTACATGGGTGTCCCTAGCGGCACAAATTATGAAAGTGCTCATAACAATGCAGACATTGATTCCGAAGACGAGGACAGGTTCCCCAATCCTTATGATGAATTTGTCCTCGACTTAGACGATGAGGACCTTGACTTTAATAGCCAACCTAATGATGAATCACCGTCCTCTTCTAAGAATGTCATCCTCAACCCTTTGGGCGAGGAAATGTTTTCACCCCTTAACATCTCCCACCCCAGAAGCTCTGAATGGTTCCCCCAAGACCATGTAGCGAAATTCATCAGGAGATGGCTCAGAAACACCCTGGAGAGAGAGACTCGTAGTACCCTTAGGTCCGAGTGTCCTCGACCTGCAATACAAGATAAGGTCTGTCAGACCCCCAACCTTGACCCCGACTTGATTAAGTTTTTGTTCAAACTGGGTAGGGACCCCAGGAAAGGTATGAGAGGTCTCTCAAGGGCTGCCAGGATCGCCTTCTCGACATTCTGGGGCCCCTAACCAGAATTTTAGATATGGCAGAAGAATGTCATATCAATGACACTCCTCTTGACACCGACCTCATCAGAGGCTGGAGCCAAAGGGCCTTGGTCCTCCTCGGCAATGCTAACACTAGTTTTAACATCGAGAGAAGGAGAGTCATTCTCACTAAGATTAATCCAAAATTGGGGGATATGGCCGAGAAAGAACCCTCCCAAAATCCCAAGGGCCTTCTCTTTGGTGAAGATATGATTAAGTCCATTGGCAAATATGTTTCCACCTTCACCGCCCTCGACAAAGCCCAAGCTAATATGAGACGTGTTTTAACTCCAACCTTTTTGGACGGGCTGGAAGAAGGGGCCTTTCTTCCAGCCGGGGCAACCAAAGGCCCTTCGCAAGATTCAGAGGCTCTGGAAGAGGCTTCTTCACATCCAACCCTCAATTCTATCCACAAAGAGGGAGAGGCTCGCGGAACAGAGTATTCAGATCCTGCGGCACACCCATCAACACCAATCTTCAAAGTAAGTACACCTCTTGCTCCTTCTTCTTCCCCTCCAAAGGTAGGGGGCAGGCTACAGTTCTTTTACCACATATGGGAAACCTTAACTCAAGACCCCTGGGTTCTGGAGACTGTTCGAGGTTTCAAAATAGACTTTACCGATACCCCTGTACAAATGTATCCCCCGAAAGTACTAACTCTCCCAGAGGATCAACAAAAAATTGTAGAAGAAGAGATTGCCTCCATACTTCAGAAAGGCGCAATCTTAGAGGTTCCCTGGAGTTTAAAGAGATTTGTAAGCACACTTTTTCTTGTTCAAAAAAAGGAGAAAGGTTGGAGACCCGTCATAAACCTACGGGAATTGAACAAGTATCTGGTCTACAGGCATTTCAAAATGGAGGGCATTCACCTCCTGAGAGACCTACTTCTAGAAGGAGACTGGTTGGTCAAACTAGACTTAAAAGACGCCTACTTTACCATTCCAATGGCCAAAGAACACCAACCCTTACTTCAATTCGCTTGGAACAATCGTCTCTTTCAATTTCAGGCCCTACCTTTCGGGCTTTCCTCTGCCCCCTGGTGTTTCACCAAGATTATGAGAACAATCGCCTCACTTTTGAGGAAAAGAGGTATTCGCTTAATTATATATTTGGACGACATTCTCATTATGTCCCAACACCACTCGCAAGTCCTGAAAGACCTGAAGGTTGCAATGGATCTCATAGAGAGTCTAGGCTTTATTATAAACCGGGAAAAATCAATCCTTACCCCCTCCAGATCCCTGGAGTTCCTCGGTTTTACAGTAGACACTTCAAAATGTCTTCTCTTACTTCCCCCAAAGAAGATCGCCAAAATTCGCAAAGAGATCAGGTTTGTTCTAAAACAAGATTCTCTAACTCTAAGGGAGTTAGCCAGACTTTTAGGTCTCCTCTCATCTTCCATTCAAGCCATCTTCCCGGGACCTCTCAACTATCGAGCGCTTCAGAGAATAAAAGGGAAAGCTCTCAGATCCGGCCTGTGGTACGAGGATCTCGTAATCCTAGATCAAGAAGCCAGGTCGGAGCTGTCCTGGTGGCTGGAGAATTTGGATGCCTGGAATGGCAAAGCAATCTTTGGCTCAACTCCGGAGTTCGTTCTGGAATCAGATGCGAGCCTTCATGGTTGGGGTGCTCGCCTCCTCAACCAAAACACTGGTGGTGTTTGGTCTCTTGCGGAGACCTCCCACCACATAAACTATTTAGAACTTACAGCAGGCTTATACGCTCTAATGAGCTTCAGACACTCGCTTCAAGGGAGATCTGTTATCCTGAAGATGGACAACATCTCCGCAGTATCCTACATCAACCGCCTAGGCGGGACCAGATCAGCAGACCTCTCCAACTTAGCCAAGAGGCTCTGGATGTTTTGCTTAGAGCACAAGATTGCTCTAAAGGCGGAGTATCTCCCGGGAAAGTCAAATATTTCCGCAGATTGGAACTCGAGATTCCTCTTAGACTTCACCGATTGGAAACTCAACGTGAATTTTTTCAACGCTTTAAATCGGTTTTGGGGCCCGCTGGATGTGGACCTATTTGCGAGCAGACTAACCTTCCAATTGGAGAAATACTTCAGCTGGATGCCGGACCCAGGCGCTCTTGCAGTGAACGCCTTTCTCCAGTGCTGGTCAGACCTTCGGGGTTACGCGTTCCCTCCCTTTGCCATGATTCAAAGAGTTCTGCAGAAAGTGAGACAGGACCAATGTTCCTTAATCCTGATAACCCCCTTTTGGCCGTCTCAGGCCTGGTTCCCGACCACCCTAGAGTTAGCATGCAACATTCCTTTCTTAATTCCAGCGTTCAGGGGTCTGGTTACAAACGCAGACGGAGAAGATCACCATCTAATTCTCTCCGGGAATTTGAACCTTCTTGCCTGGAAAGTGTCAGGAAATCCAACGAACTGTCTGGCCTTTCGTCACCAGCTGCAACTCTCCTCGGAGAATCTTGGGCCCCAGGAACACCCAAAGGTACAACAACATTTGGAGAAAATGGTTTCGTTGGTGCCTGGAGAGGAACTTGGATTCCGTGGAGGCTCCTGTCGTGCACATAGTTAATTTTCTTGTTGAACGATTCGACAAGGGCCTTACCTATAGATCTATCAATTGTTATAGGTCAACGATTTCTGCTGGTCACTCCCTTATCAACGGTAAGACGGTAGGTAAAAACTTTATTGTTTGTAGAGTCTTGAAGAGTATCAGACTGAAGAGACCACCTAGACCTAAATACCAATCCATGTGGGACATTAAGGCTATTTTAGACCTTTTTTCATCTTGGCCTGATAACTCTTTACTTAATAGGAAATGTCTTTCTATTAAACTTGCAACTCTCTTGTGTCTAATTTCATGCCGTAGAGTTTCTGATATCAAATGTCTTGATATTTCTAATAGATCATATGATATGTATGGTGTTAAATTTGAAATTATTAGAAGAACCCAAACTATGTCAGATTCCATTTTCTATCCTCGCTTTGACCTATGTAAGAAACTCTGTGTTGTGGACTGTATGAAAGAATATGATAATAGAATGAGAGTCCTTCAGCCTCACGCTGCAAATCAACTGCTTATTTCATTTGTTAAACCGTTCAAACCCATTAGCTCTACCTCCATAGCCAGATGGGTCAAGTCCGCTATGAGCCTAGCTGGCGTTGACTTTTCTAAATTCCAAGCCCACTCTCTCAGAGGTGCTATGGCCAGTAAATCCTTCTGGTCTGGTGGTAAGTTGGATGATATCCTCAAAGCAGCGGACTGGTCCAACGCATCCACATTTGCTCGACATTATTGCAAACCTATTGAGCACATGTCTGATGTTGTCCTACACGGCTACCAACATGCATAATGTAGCCTCCAGTCTTGTAATGAAATTGCGATTCTCCTATTAACATGTCCAGAGAATCTGGATTTCATTAAAGACACGGAGGGTAACATTATCCCACCCGTCCCTCCCTTGGACGGACTATTCTTTTGCTTAGTTTATTAATGAATGCACCATTCTGATTGTGTTTTACTCTACTGCCTGTACTTATTTATTGTACTCCTGTATTATTCAATTTGATGCTCTGTTTTTTCAACTTCTTTAACATGCCCCTCCTTCTTTTCAGACAACTCCTCTTAATGGATTCTTCTCGCCATCCTTGCTTCCTCCTCACTTCTCTTCGTTATCCCCTCTTGGATTCCTGGATTCTGCATTCTCAAGAATAAGATGAAGCTCACCTTTTTTGTAACTTTTCGTTATTTCTCCACATTTAAAAGAGGCAGTCTGTTTGGTGCTCATGCCTTTCATACTATCTGACTGTTCCATTCTAGAACTGTTTTATTTTATGATGTAGTGCGGCTGCTTGTGACTGCATTAAAAGATAATGCATAATGTTAGCCTCCGTGTCTTTAATGAAATCCAGATTCTCTGGACATGTTCATAGGAGAATCGCAATTGTTGTCCTTGCTGGTGTTGAGTGCGTAGAGAGCCGAGGAGCTGTAGCACTGGCGGGTCAGAGGACCAGGGTCCCTGGCGCTGGTCGCAGTCGGGTCGCTGACGGGTGCAGATGGGCTTTCCTTTGGCGTGTCCGCTGAACGTGGCAACACAGCGGCCACCATTAAGTAGGGGTCGAGGGAGGGTGGGACATCTGGGAGCGGGAACATGCGGGGAGGGGCTGCAGAGGCAGCCGCAGTGGGAAAAGGAGCCAGAGGCAGCAGGGAAAAAAGGAAGAGAAAAAGGCAAAAGAGGCTGAGAGAAAGGAAAGCCAAAAAGTCAAGAAGTCTAAAAAAGGAAGAGACAGAAGGCAAAAATGGCAAAAGGGAAAAAGGCAGAAAGACAAAAGAGGCAGAGAAGGCAAACGGCGAGGTCAGGAGCGAGGCGAGGCACAGGGGCCTCGAACACCGGCCAGTGGCAGGGCTGGGGTTAGAGGCACTCACAACGGAGCTGCGCGAGGGGAGCGCAGTTTCATGACTAGGAGGTCAGAGGTCTTGCACAGGGGCGTTCAAATGATATAATTCATGGGTCACAGTTTCATTAAATTAGTCAATATGTTGATGGTATGCTGTCAAAGGGGTGAACCTGGACCTCGGCCCCAAACCACTATCCACATCAGGGCTTTCTGCTATATTCAAATCACACAATAATGATTTCATATCTACAACTTCATCATTTTCAATCGAAAGAAGAAATTGCAAATCTCAAACATCAGAAATAGTATGTGCGTAAGGGATTCGCTCAGAAATACAATCACCAGATTTTTACAGTCTTTGAGAAAAAAATTCCTTTAATTTTAAGGATCTCATGAATTTAAACAGATCTATGTGTACATTAACCATATCGCCATTTTGTGCAGGATGGAAATTTAGGCCTTTATGTAACATTCTCATGCAGAATTTTATCTGACAAATTAACAATTTCCAAACCCTTGGATCAGTTTTGTCACTAGGAATGTCTAAACTCGAAATCTCTGTGCTATGGGCAATAGTATTGGTAGGGACTTTCCTGAATAGCTCTTCTTGGAACGGGTCTGCACCCCTATTTTTGAACATGATTTCCTTTTCCACCTCTTTCCACCCCTTCTATTTTTTTAACCTCCTTTTTGCATTGCTTGTTGTTTATTCAGAGCCTCGCTAACCCCTTTTGAAAGGAGGAGGCTCCTTCCCCTAAAGGGTCTTCTGATAGTAGGTGACTGGAGATGGTGCTACTCGTGTGAAAATGGAACTATTGCTTGCTGATCTGAGTTCCTCACTCTCATCTCTGGCTCTCTTTCTATCCTCAATTGGGTTGATATTATTATACTTTAATGCAAAAGTATATATACGACCCTCTCTGTAATCACAGTCATCCCTCTTGATTTTTCTATTTCTTTTATCTTTTAAATACTTTTGCTGATTTTTTATAATCTTATCTAGTATGTCATAGTCTTTTTTCAATTAGCGCCTTGCAACCCATTGTCTCAATCTCTTTCTCTAGGTTTTCTATTTCTGATAAGAGTTTTTCTCCCTTCATGCTGGCATGTTTAATTAGTATACGCATCATAGTATATGATGCATTCTCCCAATTACTCTCCCACTCCCCCAAAAGCTCTTCACTAAGAAATTCAAATGTAGGGGATATCAAAATACTTAACCCTCTTGGGATCTTTTTATTATCTACATACTGTTGCAGATTGACCCCATCCAAGCCCTGTGCCAGTTTTTGTTTTTTTAAATGTTCTAATTTCATTTGTGGGGATACATTAATTGTAACAATCATACGAGAAGAGGTCATACACAGCCTGATTGGGCTTGTCCTACACATATGTGGGCTATTTTCTTGCAATGGCAAGTTTGAGGTTGGTGTTGCTGATGGTTTTCTGAATACTGTTGGTGAATGCATGCATTGCAAACTGGATATGGATATAATTTGTGGGGACACCCCAAGCAACATATAGATAGGATTCAAGGGGTTCCACACATTATGAATATACAAACCTGCTAATAGTTGGTTTAAAAATGTTAGGTGACTGTGTTTCCACACCTATGATTTGATCTATAACAATATAATCCTCTTAGGTATCATCTGAGAGATATTATTCCCCAGCATCTTGTTTGAAAAGGACGAATATACCCAATTCATGGATTTTATCCATGACTATGAGACTGACCTGATGATAACAATTTTCTAATATATTTAAAGAGTTTCAGATATTGATCTTATAAGAACTCCATACTGGGGGTTATAAAGAATGTGGACATATTTGAGGAATGTTTTCAAACATTTGTTATGTATAGGTCTCCCAATTTTTAACAGGATCGCTGATAAGTAGCTTACCATTATTATGGTGATATTAAGTATACTAACCATTCGTTAATATAGAGGGATTATCTGTTTTTAGGGTGTATAAAAAGTGTCTAAAGACTGCACTCACCTGCTCTTTATTTGGTGTCCTGGCACACATATATACCTGTAGGTAACTCTCTTTCATAGTCATGGATAAAACATGTAATGATTTATGTTTGGTTATTTACTGACTACTTGTCATGTTCTGATGGTTCATTATACACTACTGGATGCCATGTCATAGTGCACTTCTGTCTAGGTTACTCTCTTCTATACTCATGAGAACAGCATATAATGGTATATATTGTTTTGTTCACTGACTGTTTGTCATGTTCTGATGCTTTATTATTTATTTATGGGTGATATGTTATAATTTATTGACTGATTTTCATGTTTTGATGTCTCAATATACATTGATGTATGGTATGTCATACTGCAGTTCTGTCTATGATTGTGTGATGAGTTTTTTTGGTTTGTTATACAATGTGGTACAGTTTGTGTTTTTAGTTTGTCTACATATGATTTCTTATTTTTGTTTTTCGATCTATTGTCCACAGCCCTGATAACGTTCAAAAACGTTTTTGAATGAAAAGTGTTGGCTGGATGTCGCTATGTATGGAAGAATGCTGTTATAAAATGAAAGGAAGAATAAAGATATTTTTAAATAAAATTGAGAACTTGTGGACTACAATATTTTTGGGTGCACCATTCCACTTACATACTGGCTCATATCCCCTACTTTTCAGGGGTTTCCTTTTAGCAAGTTGACCAGTTGAAGTTGCCATTTTATTCGATAGCAGATTACAGTATATTTTTGTGTTTTTTATATATTTCTGCAAGATTTCACATCTGGTTCTTTTGGGGGATATCAAATATAATGCCTCATATGTACTGCAATATTTAGTAACAACTATGTTTCTCGAGTTAGAACTTGCCAGGATTCAATTTGACATGGCCTTATATTGGCGGGTGAACACAGTGTTTTTCTGCCAAATAACACACTTCCTTGTGTTTTACAATACCTTTTACCATGGGGATACCACTCATGCATTGCTGTAATATCTCATATCCCTTACTTTTTATGGGTTAACCTTTAGCCTTAGAGCAATTGAAGTTGCCTTTTATTTGATAGCGGACTACAGTGTCTTTCTGTATTTTTGACATCATTCCACAAGCTTTTACATCAACTTCCTTTGGAGGATACCAAAAATAATGTATAGGTATTTAGTATCCTGTCTATACTAGTCTTTAGTTTTCTTCTGCATTGTTGGTAATCTTTCCCACTCCCCTATATATCTTGTGGTACTGTAAGAAGACTAAGAACAGATATTTGGTACTCTACTGTCTACTGTGATGATTGCAAGCCTATTTAAGCTAGAAATATAAATATTTGTTGAGAAGGATTTTGTTTTCTTGCTCATGACCTACAGTTAACAAGAGGATGGCCCTGGTCAAGGACCCCCCTCACAATGTTGTGCTGTGTAATTCATTTATACAGTTTACCAGCAGTTTCCATAACAGTACAGCATGGCTGGAAAGTATGAGGTCCCATTGCATTTGCCAACCAACACTATTATTCCACCCCTCCATTGCGCTTCATTGACTTAGAGTCATCATCATCAAAGACACCCCTCCATTACGAAAAGGTTTTGGTTGGCTTGACTGCCTGGCTTTCCTAACATTGTCAACCAACAAAATGGCCAGAGTTATGGATTGTGGTTATTTTTATTTTATTTTTTAAATTAAGGGAAGGCATATCTGCCTTCTTAAAAATGTATAATGTTTTATTCTAGCCACACAGAGCACCAGTGCCGGCTCAAGGTCAGGTGCAGGAGATGATTCAGTTGGATGGGGAGAAGAGGTGGCAGGGACAGGCGGTGGTAAGCCACATTGCTTGCTTATTGACAATTACTATTATACTGACTAGCTACAAGGGCGTAGTCATGACTCGTGATTGTGAACCCCTGCTTTAGCAGCTACAGTGGTGGTTGAGTTATGGCCTCTATCTGAAGATCAGCAAAAGCTCACATAGTGAACACTAAAAATTGATTGCTTGATGGAACTGGGAAAGAATAGAAGGTGTAAAAGAAAGGATGGGTGAAATGGTATATGAGTGAAAGGATGCATGGATGGATGAAAGGATGCATGGGTGGGTTTTGGGTAAATGAATGGATGGGTGAAAGGATGGTTGAAAGAAAGGGTGGATACTGAATAAATGGATAATGGATTAGAAAGTTTGGTGAGAGACTGGATGAGAGAAAGTAAAGTTTAAATCATGGGGATATCGGTTAATATAGAAGAATGAAAGGATGCATGAATAATTGCTTGGATTAATAAACAAGGGAGCTCTTCTGAAAAGGGGCATGTTGCTCACCTACTTTGCTTACTTGGTTTTATGATTATCAAAACTATGGTTAAAAGTGGGGGTATTTACATTTTTGGTCTACTTCTTTGACTCACTGTGTTTGTTAAGCAAGGCAGAAATGTTTCCGACCCATCATCATTTAGCACACCCCTGGCTACCCATGGCATTTCACCACTCATGACCTAAGTGCGGTATGGTTTAATTTGTGACTGCAGTGTTGGCTGTTAAATGTGCGTCTTCTTCAGTTAATGCAACAATTACAAAGTTTTCAATGCATAGCCAGCCGAACACACAAGGTGTGTTTCCCTTCGCCCACTCAATCACCTCTCAGTACTTCACTCCTTTATTCTTTTCTACGTTCTTCCATTGCAGCCTACCAGAAAATTGAAAAATTCATTCTTGGCACGTGCCACTTTTTTATGGCCATGTGAAGTGATTCATAAATATGTTTCACGGTTTCCCATAACAGAATTACACCTGTTCAAAATTTTCCCTTTCGACTTTCATCAACTTCAGTGACTGAATAAGCCAAAGCATAGTCACATGATGATGATTAGTGACACCCGGCTATTCTATAGCTAAAGCTCTACCTACCCGGCCTAATCCCTCTACATTACCTTGCACTTGAGCAAGTCAAGTTTCCTTTCCTTACTGCCCAGCAAATTAATGTGTTAGAAATCATTCATGTTGGTAGGCGAGGCCAGCGAGTAAAGTAGGACTAAGTGCCTGTTTTGATTTCAAGTTTGGCGTATGGGGACTAAGTGCCTGTTTTGATTTCAAGTTTGGCGTATGGGATACTCTGTGAAGAATGTGCCAAATTCAATCTTTATATTCTGTTCCTTTCCCTGAAGTGCTGTTCATCATTTTCCCCACTGTCTACTTTCGGCAAACAGGATATCCGCATTTTATACATGACATGTATGATGTGTCTGCCTCTTTGGAGACACAGTAGAATGTGAAAGGCATTTGGAGAAGAGCAGGGGCATTGGAATTAAAGTATGAAAATTGTCCACTACAGCTACCCAAGCTGCAGACTGCAGAGAGTAGCAAAGTACCCAAAGAACTGGCTAGCATGCCTTCATAAATTTAGCACAACAACTTGCACTTCATAGTGCATAATTCATTACTCATTAATGACAGGTTATTTATTTTTATTTTTCCACACAAAGTGTCTGTTTATTTTTTTACTAGAAAAGCCTTTAGAAGAAAAATCAAATCACCCAGTTTCTTTTTATCTGGTGTTCTTCTGCCTAAATTATTTTCTAACAGAACAGACAGTCAGAGCTTTTTTATGTGAAGCATGTATGGGTAAAATATAAAAATGGCCCTATAACTCTCCTAATCTCATCAAATTCCAATGGCCCTAGGGGACCAGGAATGTACTGCTACTGCGCCACCCACTACTTAATTTTAAACAAGTGTTTACATAGAGCATTGTTTGTAATTCTTTCTTGTTGTTGTTCTATTTATATAGCTCCTCCTTTTGGTCCTCCACCAACCACACAGAAAATAGCAGCCCAGCTGCCCCTGCAGAGGCTGGAGACCATCTGGTCTGAATACTGGAGGCTGGTGGCCCGGGAGGATGACCTGGGGCCTAGTTCAGCAAGCCAGCCACAATCTCCAACCTCTCAGCCATTACATCGCCGGCGCCTCTGCCAGATGTCAAGGGCCCTAACTGCTACTGCTGCCACCTCCTCCAGCTCAGACAGGGAATTCCAGAGCTGTCTACTGCAGAGACTCAACCACATTGAAAACTGGCCAGGGAGTATGAAGCAGAGCCTGGACGAGCCCTGGACTCGAATAGATGATACCCTCTTCTGAGCCCTTTTTAAATTTTTTGTTTTAGTAGGAGGGACTTTTGTTGTAGGTGGAGACGGTGGGAAGCGAGTTGGGCCCGGGTCTTTTGGACGTTTTCTTGGACATCGGTTGGGGATGGGTCAATTTGTTTTGGGAGAGGAGTGGGCCTATTGTGGGTGGGTTTTTCTGGTAAAAATTAAAGGGAAAAGTTATTTTATCATACTTTATGCCGAAATTAGCTTTTTTGTGTTTTACTTTTACTGTAATGATGCCATTTTATGGAGCCTGTTTTTTAAATCTATTTATAAGAATGCATACCGGTTAGTGATAGCTAGCTATATATCCTTGTCTTACTACCCCATGTAGCTATCTTGATCATTAGGGGGTGTGATGCCATGACCTATATTCCCTACAGCAACCTAGATAAATGATTACCTAACTGCAGTAGAGGTTAGCTGCTTATTTACTAACTAAACTAGTTCACTTCACTCCATAGTTCTCTTATCTGAATATAGATGAAGCAATAACAGGGAAGGCATCACATTCACAAGCAATGTCCCACTCCCACCTAGGTAACTCCAACTATAAGATTAATTGAAAGGATTGTCCATCATAGGCAACTAAATTGAAAGAAAGACACAGAGTAAGAGGGTTATATATTTATATCATAGCCTTACAAAGATTGACACCAGACTACTATATAACACAATGAAGAATACCTGATAGTGATAATATAACAGCAAAGAGCAAAAGTAACTTCTTCTGAGCAATGGGCAGCTAGTATTTAATTAAAGCGAAAGCTTCAAAATCCTCAAATAATGAAAAGTGGACTTAAACTGTGGAGGGGACAAGGTTAAGAGTTTGAGCAACACCAGGCCTGAATGATGATGCTGATGAATGATGTTCTTCTATATTTAAAATTCGATCACTTTTATGCATGGGTGTGTAAATGGGGCCAGTATTGGCTATTGCTTTGGTAATAGAAGATCCTGTCACTTACATCATATACGCCCCACCTAGTGTGTGATCCATTAAGGATGTAATTTAAGTCACACCTCAATAAATCACACATCACAGGGAAGAGGGTTAGGAGTTTGAAGAATGGATGGGAAAGGGAATTTTGGGAAAGGTGTGAACAAGACAAACACTACACAACAACAATATTCACCTGAGCGAGTAGCACATCATCATCAATCAATCAATCTGTTGTGGAAGGAATGAGTATGACACAGTTCCGTTAAATGCATTGCAAACAGTCCTTCAGCCCCAGAGACCCAAGTTATTATTATTATATCGCTAAATGTTCTGTCATCTAGGTTTCAAAAATTATGGAGGAGTGAAGTGAACCCAACCCACAAAGTTCAAAAACATTATTCCTAAAATAAAAATGATACTGTATTATTAATAATAATACCAGCATTTGTAAAGTGTGCAGCTACCTCAGGCAAGGTGTCCCGGCGCTGGGGGCCGTCGGAAAGATTAAGCGAGCTATTGCCCAAAGTCACAAGGTGCTGGGCTAACCTGCTGCCGGGGATCGAACCGTGAGCCCCCGTGTTCCGGAGTCAGGCACCCTGGCTGCTGCACCACACCTCTTACCTGCCAAATTGGGCGGTGCATCTGCATTCTTGTAAGATTGTCCTTCAATCTTGAGTGCCTGGCTGGAACAGTCCAGTTCGGTAAGCAGGAGTGTTATTGGGTCTTTGCCTTTTGTGCAGGAGATGAGAAGCCCTGTAGATTGTAAAACCGAAATGATATTGTAGAGTCAAAGAGAAGAACAGAAGGTAAGCTTCATGAGGAATGTACCAAGAAGACTCAGAGGCAGAACAAGAGCATAGTCTGCTGCAATTGTTCATTTTATGACTCATGTGCAAGCAATTAACTGAGAAGTGAGAGTTATTACAACAACCAACAATCACAGACAAGTGGCTGCTTGTACCAGGCTGAACAATCTTGCAACAGTCATCATCATAACATTTAGCCAAGCTCATGCATAATGTGAGCTCACATGTCTGTCTCCGGTTACTTACAACAACAACAGGCCCCCCACCTGACCACATAACAGAGGAGTTTCAAATCTGAGCCAGAAAACACACACTCAACAGCATTGCATTGTAGGAAGGTGGAATCTGACTATATGGTTGCCCCCACTTTTTTTTATGGTGTTTTGCTGGTTTATGACTTAGTTGGACTGGGATCCTGCTATTCAGGGCCCCAGTCTATCTGATTTCTCTGTAAAAAGGTTTCCATGTGCCTTAGGCACATCTCTGATTGGAATCTGGAGTGCCCTTATAAGTCCCTAGTATATGGTATACTATGTACCAAGGGCATAGGTACCTCAGAGGCCTACCAGGGGCTGCAGCATGTATTATGCTACCCCTGGAAGGCCATCCAAACTGACACCACAGGTCTGCTACTGCAGCCTGGGTAGGGTGGTGCATGCACCCCTTACTGTGATATAGGTTACCTATATCACTAAATACATACACACATATAAACCTATAAGTCACTCCTAAGGCAGGCCTTATCAATCCTAAAGGCAGAGTGCATGGTTCCTATGTGAGAGGGTGCCCCTGCATGAGCAGGGCCCCTCTGCAGCGTTCGGAGACCATCTCTGATGCTGTTTGTAGTGCAGCCTGACCATATACTCTTAAGCGCATTATATCCTCGCGGTAAAATGCTAACTTTGGAATGGCTGCACCTAAACATGTCGTGTTTGGTGTCAAACATCTTGGAATACTACCCCCCGCCAATCCTGGCGGCGGGGGTAGCATTCCACCCTTCTAGAGGGAAAGACATGTTAACTCTGGCTTACCCGGTAACTTCTTTCTGAAGCCCTGGCATCACAAAATGGATGCTGCTGCCACAGACACAAGTCTGGCCTCCTGCTGCTGGACGAAACTCCGGCAGGGGAGGCCTGGACAATAGGTTTCCTGTTGCAGGGAGGTGTGACCACCTCCCCAGACAGGATAATGTGTATTGGGGCTGGGTGGGTGCACTCTTAGAGTGCTTTGAAGTCCTGCACTGGGGGAGCAAAAGGCTCCTCTGTGCATATGCCAGTTCAAACCAGCTCAGGGGCTACCTGCCCCTGCTCTGGCGCGAAACTGGACAAAGGGAAGTGGGTGCAGCCACCCCTCCCTTGACCCTCCCATAGGTGGGGTCATAGAGCTAGTCCATCCCCTCTTTTTAGTATAAGAGGGGGAACCTTGCCATTGCAAAGCAGATAACCCCTGGACGACGCTCTACAGAAGAATCCTGGCCCTTCGACGTTCCACTACCTTTGGAAGACAGAAGAATCTCCCTTGGAGTCAAGGAGTGACTCCCCTGCTTGGCAGGCACCAAAACGACAACGACGGTCGCAAACTACGCCGCTCCCGCCGGAGTCCGAAGTCCCTGCAGCCCAGGAAGTAGATTTCCTGACCTCTCCCAGGCCATCGTGAGTCCCCAGCGAAGCTGAGGCAAGTGGACCCCACGAGTAACGAGGAACCGCGACCCCTGGGTACCGTGCACTATTGTCGAGTGCAACCCCTTCACAACGGTCTACGAACCTGTGCTTTGGACCACGTGTGGTCCCGACCTCCAGCAGGAATCCCTCCGAAGATCAGAGGCCTACACCATCCCGAGTGACCGTGGGCCCCTGTTGAGTGATTCCGCCCGAGGTGTCTTTGCGATCCCTTGCCCGCTGGCTTGTGGGTCCCCAGAAGATTTCTTAAAGAAACCAAAGGGCTCCCCTGGTTGCTCCAGGCCTGCCCTGACTTACCCTCGCTGGGTGAGTTCCACAGATCTTGCTGGTCTGCGCCATCGACTTTTCTTCATCTCCCCAAGACTTGCGGCTGCCAAGGCTTGTTGGCTCCGATCGAGTTGCCGACACCGCAGTCAGCTGCAGACGTCGAGGGACACACCGAATCCAGCTCCTGGTCGTCGTCGACGCCTCCTAGACCACGTGGCTGAAGAGTCAAGGCACCTGCAACCGACCTGAATCACTCGACGACGGTGGGCATCCATCTTCCTTGCCCCGAGTCACTGCCAAGTGACTTTGAACACTGTCCCCTCTGCTTTCAGGTCATCCTTCTTCAGAATCCAGGCTTGGATTCCACCGGACACTTCTTCAGCTCCCGCAAGCAGCAAGTCTTCTTTGTTCGCCATTGAAAACGACGCCGCGACCCGACACCAAAGGACACCTGTGCACCCGGCTTCCCTGGGTGAGGTAACTCCAGCACTACGGTGCTCCTGTGGGTGTGGGCCCTAGAACGACTTACCCTGTAAGTGACTTGCTTGTAGGTTCTATAGAAGTATCCTAAAACTCTTTATTTCCAACCGCGACTTGCCCCATTGAAGTCAACGGCGATCCGCGCCTGTGTATCTACACTGCACGCGTCCCCCGTGGGTCCTTTACTTACCTGCCTTGGGTGGTTTCGTGAGGCCCCAGCACTTCTGAAGGCCCTAGGCCTTGTCTCCCTGCAAGTCGTTGTCCCTAAGTCTCTTACTTAGTATATGGTCTGGTACGCCCCTAGGGCCCCAGCCATATTTTGTGCTTAACTTATTGTGAAACGTTGATTTGTGCATATGTTTGTCTTCTAATCTCATAAAGAGATTAGTAGAGAGTTATTTAGAAATAAATACATATATATTTGATATATATACCTGTGTGGTGTCTTTTCATTTGGTGATTCAAGAGATTATATGGTAAAACAAGCTGCTTTACATTCCTCCGAGACTTAGCCTGAAGGCTGCTCTCCACAGCTACCACTAGGATAGCTTTCTTTAAAAGGTTGTCTTAAACCTATCTACCATAAGAGTCGATTTGCCCTGGTGCAAGGTGTCCACTTTAATTAGTGGACAGCATATGCCAGGCCAACTTCTCACATTGGTGGGCAGCGTGTGGGATTCCAGCTTGCCATTGTTTTACCAGAAAATCTCTATTTGAATTACTAACTGAAAACCATTATAGGTACTCAAGGTACATATAAAGTCAAGCTTAGTATCAATAAGTTCTACTGAACTTAGAGCTGGGTGCCAAGGGATAGCACACCCTTTCCACAGCTCAAGCTAGGATCAGTAGGCCACAAACTAGTGTAGGTAGTACAACACTGCACAACACTAGAATGTCTTTAAGGGGAGGATCCAAAGAATCCTTGCAGGAAGCCATTGAGCTTCCACCCTCCAAGTATGATACACTCCCATTCTTGGAATTGAGAGCTTTATGCAACTTGAGAAAAATAAGGACAGGCCAAAGCCCCACCACCCAACACCTCAAGGAGTTGTTGGTGGCTTATGACCTTAGTAAGCCTGTAGGGACTGAAGGTGTAGGAGCTGAGGGTGGGGCAGAAGAAGAGGAGGAGGCCAGGGGTACCAATACCCCCAGCCCCCCCTCTGAAACTGGCCAGGAGGGTGACAATGACCCTGACCTGGAAAACCCAATCCCTCCTGTGGAAGATGATGAGGATGATCAAAATGATGCCCTCTTTGTCCCCCAGGAAGGATTAAGAGTGTGCCCAGGAAGTCTAGATCTCCTTCTCAGGAGTCTAACCACTCTGGCACCTCTATAGGGAGCTCTGTCTCCTCTCACAGGAGGGAATCCTCTCATGAGAGGAGAGCCAGGCTGGTCCGGTATGAGGAAACTCAGCTGGAAATCAGAAAAAAGCAACTGGCTTTAGATAGGGAATCCCTAGATCTCCTCAGGGAGAGAAGAAAGTTGGGACTAGAGTCCCATGGTGGCAGCAATATCCCTAGAGATAGGGACAGGTCTTATGACCATAGAAACCTAAACAAGATTGTCCCTCCCTACCAGAGTGGGGATGACATCCACAAATGGATAACTGCACTGGAGAGGGCCTGTAAAGTTCAG
Organism: Calotriton arnoldi; assembly: GCA_963921515.1. Taxonomy (NCBI): domain Eukaryota; kingdom Metazoa; phylum Chordata; class Amphibia; order Caudata; family Salamandridae; genus Calotriton; species Calotriton arnoldi. Next base: position 638,865 of record CAWUFW010006905.1, on the reverse strand, counting down.
AAGGTCCCCCAGAGGCAGTGGGCAGCAATCTTGTGGCTCTCCTTTGCAGACAAAGGTAGAGACAAGCTCCTCACTGTAAGAGAAGAGGATGCTGACAATTACACAGTCTTGAAGAGTGCTCTGATAGATGGGTTTGGCCTAACCACTGAACAGTATAGGTTGAAGTTCAGAGACACCCAAAAAGCTCAGACTCAAGACTGGGTTGATTTTGTAGATTGTGCTACAAAGGCTCTGGAAGGTTGGATACATGGCAACAAAGTGCAGGACTTTTAGGATTGTACAATTTGATTATGAGGGAGCAGATCCTTAATAATTGTCAAAACCAGCTTTTGCACCAGTATCTGGTGGACTCTGATCTGACCTCTCCCCAAGAATTGGGAAAGAAGGCAGACAAGTGGGTCAGAACCAGAGTAAAAACTAGAAATCAGGGTGGTGACCAGAAGAAAGATTCTACTAAGTCCCAAGAGAAAGGTGGGGATAAATCTAAGGATAATTCCCCTACAGGGCCCCAAAATTCCTCTTCTGGGGGTGGGTCCCAAACTCCTTCCTCTCCTGAAAAGAAACCCTATTGCCATGTCTGTAAAAGCCTGGGCACTGGAAAACTGATCCCAGTTGCCCCAGGATTGGCAATAAAGAAAATGTTCCTCCCACAACTACTACCACCCCTCCTGGTACTACCAGTAGTAATCCTCCAGTTGGGAGTAGTGCACCCAAAAAGTTAGGTGCTTTTGCAAGAGGAACAGAGGTGGGCCCTAGTTTAGACAGGGACCCCTCAACAGACTCCTCTGACTCTGATGGTGGTATAGGATTTGCCACCTTTACCATGGGTCCCATAGCATTGGGCAGGTACAGATTGGAGCTAATAATTAATGGTCAGAAAGCTGTGGCATTTAGGGACACAGGGGCTAGTGTCACCATGGTGGCAGGGAAACTAGTCCCCCTCACCAGCTTTTACCTGAGTTTAAATACCAGGTGACCAACATTGATGGTGTCAGAACAGATCACCCCATGGCCATAGTCAATCTCAGCTGGGAGGGGGTCACAGGCCCAAAAAGAGTGGCAGTGTCCCCAACCCTACCTGTAGATTGCCTGATGGGCAATGATCTGGAAATTTCAGCCTGGGCTGAAGTGGAACACCAAACCCATCTTAGGATGTTGGGCGTCCCTGTAAAGGTTAGTGGGGCTGTGATGGCCACAGCCCCAGCCCAAGAATTTGGAGAGATGGAGCCTGAAAGAATGGCCCACTCTCCCCAAAAGAGAGCACAAGGGTTGAAGAAAAGTCTTCTTCCCCCAGACAGTAGGTAAGGGTCAGCCTCCTCAGGGAACTGACCCTACCCCTAGTGAAGGAACTGCCACAGAGGTAGTCAGGCCTGGCCTGGCCACACCCCTGATGGCAGAGGACCCTTCCAAGGTGGTACCCCGTCTGGAGCAGGTAACCTGCCCCTCTCTACCCTGCCTCAGTCAGCCCAGGGTTGCAGAGGTCAGGGAGGTCAGTGGACCCCCAGGGCCCCCTGTCCAGAGGAAGCCCCCATCAGCAGATTAGGGGCACCCAGTCTAGTAGCCCTAGCCAGGTGAAAATTCCTCTACACACTGAGGGATCCCCCATACCTTTATGTAGGGACCTCCCCCAGAAGGACTCTGGTAGGCAAGGGCAAACCTGGGACCAGAAGGTTCCAAACCTGCCATGTCCCTCCAGTAGTCCATCCAAAGGGACCCAACCCACAGCTGTAGGCAGCCAAAGGTTGACCCTTAGAGCAAAGTGCAACTCAGTCATGGAAAGACAGGCATACATGGTGACCAGTGATCTGAGGAAGCTGAGGCCAACATTCCTAGGGCCTCACTTCCCTACTCAGACACCTCACCAGCCTTGTACTTTACCTAAGCACACCACAGGTAGTGATTCTCCATGGTGGAGACCCTCTCATACCCTTAGGGTGAGGGATTGCTTAGTGGACCATAAGACAGGGGGCAACCATGCTAGTGCAGGTGCTTCCTTATATGACCACTTAGTCAATGAAGGCTCAACTGGCCAAGGTTAGCCTTATCTCCTTTCGTTTGGGGGGGTTATGTAGGAAGGTGGAATCTGACTATATGGTTGCCCCCACTTTTTTATGGTGTTTTGCTGGTTTATGACTTAGTTGGACTGGGATCCTGCTATTCAGGGCCCCAGTCTATCTGCTTTCTCTGTAAAAGGTTTCCATGTGCCTTAGGCACATCTCTGATTGGAATCTGGAGTGCCCTTATAAGTCCCTAGTATATGGTATACTATGTACCAAGGGCATAGGTACCTCAGAGGCCTACCAGGGGCTGCAGCATGTATTATGCCACCCCTGGAAGGCCATCCAAACTGACACCACAGGTCTGCTACTGCAGCCTGGGTAGGGTGGTGCATGCACCTCTTACTGTGATATAGGTTACCTATATCACTAAATACATACACACATATAAACCTATAAGTCACTCCTAAGGCAGGCCTTATCAATCCTAAAGGCAGAGTGCATGGTTCCTATGTGAGAGGGTGCCCCTGCATGAGCAGGGCCCCTCTGCAGCGTTCGGAGACCATCTCTGATGCTGTTTGTAGTGCAGCCTGACCATATACTCTTAAGCGCATTATATCCTCGCGGTAAAATGCTAACTTTGGAATGGCTGCACCTAAACATGTCGTGTTTGGTGTCAAACATCTTGGAATACTACCCCCCGCCAATCCTGGTGGCGGGGGTAGCATTCCACCCTTCTAGAGGGAAAGACATGTTAACTCTGGCTTACCCGGTAACTTCTTTCTGAAGCCCTGGCATCACAAAATGGATGCTGCTGCCACAGACACAAGTCTGGCCTCCTGCTGCTGGACGAAACTCCGGCAGGGGAGGCCTGGACAATAGGTTTCCTGTTGCAGGGAGGTGTGACCACCTCCCCAGACAGGATAATGTGTATTGGGGCTGGGTGGGTGCACTCTTAGAGTGCTTTGAAGTCCTGCACTGGGGGAGCAAAAGGCTCCTCTGTGCATATGCCAGTTCAAACCAGCTCAGGGGCTACCTGCCCCTGCTCTGGCGCGAAACTGGACAAAGGGAAGTGGGTGTAGCCACCCCTCCCTTGACCCTCCCATAGGTGGGGTCATAGAGCTAGTCCATCCCCTCTTTTTAGTATAAGAGGGGAACCTTCGCCATTGCAAAGCAGATAACCCCTGGACGATGCTCTACAGAAGAATCCTGGCCCTTCGACGTTCCACTACCTTTGGAAGAACGGCGATCCGCGCCTGTGTATCTACACTGCACGCGTCCCCCGTGGGTCCTTTACTTACCTGCCTTGGGTGGTTTCGTGAGGCCCCAGCACTTCTGAAGGCCCTAGGCCTTGTCTCCCTGCAAGTCATTGTCCCTAAGTCTCTTACTTAGTATATGGTCTGGTACGCCCCTAGGGCCCTAGCCATATTTTGTGCTTAACTTATTGTGAAACGTTGATTTGTGCATATGTTTGTCTTCTAATCTCATAAAGAGATTAGTAGAGAGTTATTTAGAAATAAATACATATATATTTGATATATATACCTGTGTGGTGTCTTTTCATTTGGTGATTCAAGAGATTATATGGTAAAACAAGCTGCTTTACATTCCTCCGAGACTTAGCCTGAAGGCTGCTCTCCACAGCTACCACTAGGATAGCTTTCTTTAAAAGGTTGTCTTAAACCTATCTACCATAAGAGTCGATTTGCCCTGGTGCAAGGTGTCCACTTTAATTAGTGAACAGCATATGCCAGGCCAACTTCTCACATGCATTTCCCAAATCAGTGCACCTTTCACCAGTCCACAAAGCTGAGTAGGACTCTTAGAGTCATCATCATGTTGGTTTCCATGAAATTGTTAACTTTCTTCTTCTGGATGTTGTTGAGGTAGTTTCACCCTGAATCCTTCCATCATCCTCCTGAATCCGAGTAAAAAATATGTCCAACTACGTTCTGACTCCTATGGAAGGAAAAATGATAACCCATCAGCCCACAAACATTGCAAATCATAACAATCAAGCTTAAAAATTATAGTTGAACAACCTCCCTCACTGTCTGCCACCACATGGATCATCACTCACAATCACTCATATCACTCATTGGTGCATTACCTGTTCCAATCCAAGCACAGTGGTACACAATTGTGCCCTCTTTGATGCATGCAAGACACATTGGCCAGTCTTGTAAAGCAAATCTTTTGGGGTAGGGATGAAAAAAAGATGGATGAAGACGGGCTGGAGGCAGGCATTGTCTCTCCAATGTCCTCAAAGGGAATGGAGGGGAGGTTTCTTCACAGGACTGAGAGTCCTGTACAATGATGTTGATGCAGTGTGCCAAACACAGCACCATCTGCCAATGCTATAACTATATTACTGCCATTGCCCTTGGCAACAAATCCAATGTTAGGCCCTTTGGGTCACAGCCATTTAAAGACTTAGGGCCTGATTCCGATGTCGGATGGACCGGATTCCATCTGACATCGGTCAGGAACTGTGACCAAACGACCTATTGCTGTCGGTTACAGACCTGCGAGTAGGATGCGACTGAACCCTGTTCAGTCGCATGCCTTTACCTTTCAATGAGAGCATGCATTCCGAATGGAATGCATGCTCTCAATGTAAGAGCAGGGGTGCAGTTCATCCCTGCATCCCTGCACCCTTTAGGCAGGCACCTTGAGGTGCCTGCCACAGGGTGCAGGGATCAACAGGACGGCACCGTAGGTGTCCCTTAGGCTACCATTCAGCGGCCACGCACCCACAGGGCCCTGCTGGGGGCCCCCAAAGACAGTTTCCCACTGCCTTTTTGTGCCAGAAAGATCGGCACAAAAAGGGAGTGGGAAACTGCCATTGTACTACCTCGGCCGGAAGGAGCCGGCCAGGTGAGTACTCAAGGGTTTCCAAATGGCAGACGGGCTCTCCGAGCCCGTCATAAGCCATCCGGAAAAAAGAGTCGGATTCCTGTCCGACAGAGCCCATCGGAATGGCTCGGTCGGAACGGCACATTCCGATGTGGGCAGGAGGTCTCCGACCGACGGTCACAGCCCTTTCTGCCTGCATCGGAATTGGCTCCTTAGATGTTAAAGTCATCCAATATGTTTGCAGCTGAATGGGATTTCTCCATGGCGAACATGGCTACTGTTGCATGCTTCCGAGCGCCATTAAAAATGTAATCAGCGTCAACACCTGCAGATTTCATTTCTCTAACCCCAATGAAAGAGATCTAGTGTACAGTGATACATATGTAATCAGTGGCTTGGCAACTGGTCCATATGTCTGTCGCCAGGTGGATAGTGTGAACAGCACTCTGCTGCAAAGCTTGTACAACCAATTCCAGCACATCACGATGGAGCCCTAGAACAGCAACTCAGGCAAAAGAGGTCTGTCTGGGAACCTTCCATTTCGGGCAGATGGCCACAACAAATTCTAGAAAAACCCACTCCTTCTAACAAAGAAAAAGGGAGGAGGTCCAGCGCTAACATTTGAGCCATTTTCCCATTGTAGAAACGTGCTATTAGGTGTTTGTGTTCATACTGTCCCACCTGCCTAAACAAGGGAGTAATAGAAGCCTGAATTTTTTTCTTTTCTGGTACCACTGCCACTGACTCAGGTGACTTCATGAGAGAAGACGGTGGTAGACTCAATGTGCATGGCGGGTGGTCACTGTATGCTGTTGCTTTGGTGTCTCCACTTGAATCTGAGTCTTGTGCCATTTCGATGTTGCTGATATTGCCAATACTAGAGCACTGCTGGGGAAAGGGCTGCTTTGTGTAAGGAAGATGTCACCCTTTTCTTCCTCATCAACTTCCGACATGTTCAGAGCAGGTTCCCTGCTTTCATCACCTCCACCAACACCACCGTCAGCTATTTTGCAAAGGTGTACCTCCCAGTGGATTGCGTGATGTATTTTCAAATGGGTCGTTTGACCTCCTGTACCATGGTGTGTACCAGACTTACCTCAACGAATAGTTGCCTGGCAACTAGAGATAATGGCAATGTTATCTGCCTGCTTGCTAACTGTAAAGAAGTCCCAAACTGGGTAGGTCAACTTTCTCACTGGACCACTGGTGCCAATGCCCAAAAACATGGAGGTAGGTGGGTATGTTGGCGATTGCCTCTCTGCAGTGTCTACTTCTACTGAGTTACTTGTAGATGCAGGTCATATGGGATTCACAGATCTGGGAGCTGGTGGTGATATCAGTGCCACATCCCTTGGAGCAGGTTGAGGAGGGGTAACAACGGTCTCCTCTGGGGTTTGGCTTAGGCTAATGTTCATGATGACTGACTCGACAGCCTGCCCTTCTTCATCTCTAACTCTATGGCTTTCAGGAACCTTCCTTTTACTTGCCTCTCCTAACATGTTTCCGACTGAGGTGGGATCCAATTCAAGTCTTGATCATCTGAATGGGGGTTTGGAGAAGAAGATGGTGGAGTACGCTTCCTTTTCCTCACTGTAGATTTGGAAGCCAATGGATTTTCTGAAAAAGGGGCTTCTACTTCCTCAACAGGAAGCTAAATCTCATGTTCTGCTCCTACTTCTGGAAGATAAATTCCTAGCTGAGGCTATTGCCACTTAGCTGAGTTTTCAGCAATGATTGAGTACTACTTTGCGACAAAGACAAATCCAATTCAACGTCACTTCTCTTTGCTGTTGTCGTGATTGCAGTGGCTGTCTTTGGGCCAGACATGGGCCTGGGCCTAGGTTGGGGTGGGGCCGTTTATGTGGGAGTGCTGCTCTCAGCTTGCTCCCTGGAGGCTAGAGTGGCAGGCACACGACATTGCCCGAAAAACGGTGTGGGATGACACACCAGTGGTGGTTTGCTGCTTCTTCTCACAGGCCACTTTCTTGGCAGCACCTTTAATATGGGGCCATCTTGAAGCTGTCAGTTGACAGTGGCACTTAGCTGCACAAGCTGAAGAGATTGGAGGTCTGACGTCACGTCACATGATGTTGTGTGGTCACGCGTCATGTGCAGAGGCCTTCTGTCTGACCATACTCTGGGTGATGTCTCATCTCTTGTGTACCTAAAAGCAAACAGGCAAGAAAAACATTACTGAAAAGTGGCGTTGTTGAATAAGTGCAGACAATATAATTTAGTGTGGTTACTCAAGTTAATAATACAGTGTATTCATTCAAAAGTAAAACCACACCAGCATCACGTTTTAATTACAATCTGGAAGGATAACAGAAGCAACATACAGATATAACTGTTTGCTTTATGTGTACCATCTAGGCAGACACATATGGCACTCAGGGAGGTGCAGGTGAAAATGGAATAATGCTTAGAAAATGAATCCTGTTGGGCGACTTTGCACCTAGGGCAGGCAAGGGGTTAATTAATGGATGGTGGGAAAATGTCAAAAAATAAATATATCGTTTTTAAATGAAAAAAATAATAAAATAAACGATAAATATAAAAATTGCAATTGAAACATTTAGATTTTTTCGATGATTAAAAATAAAAATGACCAAAGAAATAAAAAAAATTAAATGATTTTTGCTGATGTACTAGGGGACTGTGAGAGACTATGAGAGACCTATTGGGTCAAGGAGGTGCAGGTGAAAAATGCAAAAAAAGCATATCATGTAAAACACTGTTGATACAGGACATTTACGATGAGCGACAAGGTCTCAAGCATATCATTAAACTGATATCAGGAAAAAGTAAAAAAATGAAAACTAACCTAGGCTTCTCCTATCAATCTCCATAGAATATTGCTTTGAAAACTGGAAAAAAGGGTGGCTGCACAACATGGATGCCGGCCACATGCTCAACCAACAAAGAACAACAAGGAACACATACAGGCCTATTGCTAAAGTAAATTGGCTGGCTACACAAAATGGGCACATGGTCAAATAACAAGCAAGTAGGTATGCAAAAGAAAGAACGCACAGGCCTATGGCAAAAATCACACTGCCTGGCTACACCAAATGCCCACATGGTGAAACTACAAGCAAAGATACATGGAAATCAAAGAACACATGCAGGCCTATGGACACTGACTATACAAAATGGCCCCTGGCAAACACACTGGCCAGACAAAGGAGTCATGGTAACAATGAAAAAATTGCATTAATTCAGCAATACCAAAAACGAAAATTTACTGGGCTGTACAATTTTACAACACACATCCTGAAAAGGCAGCAAATATATATTACACCACCTATACACATTTTGCTGAGAAAAAACGTGAAATACCCTCCAAAAAACAAATGTTTTATTTAATTCAATGCCATCTATGGCCTAAATGATCTTTCAATTTAACAGAAACCACAAATACAGTTGTTTCATGCACCCATAACTAGTGCTGGGCCTACTGCCTGGGAGGCCCATTGGCAGACTAGGCCACATACTGAATTAAATGAATTTTGCAAATGTATTTAATTTTTTTTTTACTGAAGTGTGCAACATTTTTCCTTTACAAAAAAGAAAAATTAAATGCAAAAAAATCACTAGGCTCCTACTGAAACTACAAGCCACCCACCACAATACATTTCAATAATCAAATAAAAGTATAAATAAATCCTGGTGCATGCCCTCAATCAAACAAATAACACCCTTATACTAGCATTTCAAACTTCTAGAGATATCATAAAAGTGAAGTCCTTAAATCCAATGGTATGTATGCAGCAGACAAAGAGAGTGACCCTTCCAGCTCCAAATCCAAATGAAAAGTTACCAGGAGCTGGACAAAGCACTGGGATGAGCCTGCTGGACAGGAACACAAAGTTGAAGTATCTCGAGCATTTCCTTATTGTTGAAAAATAAAAGTAAAATTAAAAAAAGGCTCCTTGCACTAAAAAAACAACTCGAACGGTCCATTGGAGAAGTATATTAACTCTAGAATGTCTTTTCGAGTAGATTTAGCTGCTTCTCAAAGAGAGAATCTTCTTGAGATGACGAAGCAGTCGCTCGTGCTTGCTGTCATGGTCGAAAAGGCGCCGGAAGTCACCGGCACACCCTAAAGCTGCGCTAGCAGGCATCAAATCTCATGAACGCTTGCAGGCTGCTAGGCAATCTCGCAGGCACTAGCAAGCGCCTGGCAAGTCTCGACGTGCTCGCACTCGCACACGGGCACAATGAAAACTTGAGCACGCCACCCAGAAGCAAAATTCCAATACGAGACGGAATGCAGAGTTTTTCAGGAACTCTGTATTCCCCGTGGATCAAGGAGCTCCTGAATTCTGCAAAGTCCACAAGCATAGTGGAACTTTTCTCCCAGGCCTTCAAATATATTGGAGTATGGCTAAATGATCAGGGTCTTCCAACAGTGCAAAACAAGGCTTTTGGCAACAACGGAGAATGCTCCTATTTTTGCCTCTCAGAGCCTCCTCAAGAATATTTCAGGCAGGGACCTTTACACAATTTGCAAAGTTATTCAGTGCAAATTGATGCCTACTTCACATATGGCTCTTTTCTCAATGAAACATTTCTTAAGTTTAAAGGATTTTATTGGTTGAAAAGATAAAATATAATACAATAATCAAAAACATATTACATATGTATAGTATAATACTGGTCGATCATACGGGGGGAGGGAAAGGAAAACAAAAGCGGGAAAAGAGAGGGGGACAGAAAGATAGGAAAGGGGGAAAGAGATGTAAAACTTCATATTAATCCCTATAAGCAACAACAAAAACAGTTATGCATGAAAAATTCCTACTATAATTAATTACTCTATAACATAGGATAAAAGCATTAAAAACAGCAGTAGCTATAAAGTCAAGGAGGTTTGGACACTTCTTCAGTGTAGGGGTTATGTGAAGGAGTCATTTTAGCTGTTACATTTAAGAAATCAATAACTGGTAACCAAAGTATGTCTCCCTTAATGGCAAGCGAGATTGGGTGTACATAGGCTCAATCTAATCTATGATTGTAGCAAATTCCATACCACCATGCCTGAAAGGATACAGCAGAGGTATCTTTCCATGACTTAGTGATTTGTTGAAATGCAACAGCTATTTATTTATTTATATAGCGTGACATTCATCCCATAGGGATATCACGGCGCTGAGGTAGCGGAATAGTGGTGCGTGGGGCCGGTGCTGATTTCGAATATGGCATCAGTCTTTAGGGAATAGGTGTTTTGAGTTTCTTCCTGAAAGTGGTGTACTCTTTGATCAGCCTAAGTTCTACTGGAAGCCCGTTCCAGTGCAGTGCCACCAGATACGAAAAGGTGCGTCCCCCTGCCCTGGTCTTTTTAATCCTTTTAGTTTCGGCTAGCGCTTGCTGATGTGACCTTAGGCATCTGGGAGGGAAGTAGAATCTGATTTTGTTCTGAAGAATCTTAGGGGCAGTGTGATGGAGTGCCCTGTGAGCATGCCCTAAGAGTTTAAATTGTGCTCTTTGACGCATGGGCAACCAGTGAAGTTGTCTCATGCAGTCGGTAGCTGAGCTGTATTTGCCCTTGTTGCACACCAGTTTTGTACTACTTGCAAGCGTTTAAAGAGGTAGTCTGGCATGCCCACGAAGAGAGCATTTCCATAGTCCAGCCTGCTAACAAGCAGGGCCTGTGTGACTGCCCTCCTGCTTTCCAGGGGGATGCAGGGAAAGAGCCTTTTTAAAAGCTTCAATGTGGCAAAGCTCTTTCCACATAGTATCCGTACATGGTCCTGCATAGACAGTTTGTTGTCAATGAAAACACCCAAGTTTTTTGCACACTGCTTGGGTGCTGGGGCGTCTCCAAGTGAGTGGGGCCACCATGATGCGTCCCAGATGTGATTGGCTCCACCGAGGAGCAGGATTTCGGATTTGTCTGCGTTGAGCTTTAAACAGTGGTCCGACATCCAGCTTGCCATTTCGGTGAGACAGTTATTGAGTTTGGTCCTGGTGTCCTCGTGCCCATCTCCAATGGCTATTGTTAGTTGCGTGTCATCCGCATATGAGCAAACGCCGAAGCCCCACTTCGTACCAATTTTTGCCAGGGATGAAACATAGGCATTAAATAGAGTGGGGCTAAGGGATGCTCCCTGCGGAACGCCACAGCTTAATATTTTTGGACTTGATGAGAAGGCACCCAGTTGCACGGTTTGAGTTCTGCTGCTCAAGAACGAGCTGAGCCATTGTAGGGCTTTTGCGTGTATCCCTTTTCCGTGCAGATTTTCTAGCAGCAACTGGTGGGAGACCGTGTCGAACGCCGCCGACAGGTCCAATAGGGTCAGGGCCAGCTATGAGTAAATCAATAATACGAATATCAGCAGCATGAGAGGACCAAACTTCGGAGATGCTACCTAGAAAAATATGTGAAAAAGAGAAAGGAATATGGGTGTGGCAAATAGTAATAATTTGTTACCAAACTCGGGTCCAAAAAGTATGAATGGCTGGGCATTCAAATAACATATGTTTGAGATCTGTTGATGAGGCAGTACAAGACCAACAAGTAGAGGGGATGGCAGGGTCAATAATATGTAGTTTAGCTGGAGTGATCAGAAGGCTATTATAAATAAAAAACAAAGTTTGAGTAGTATTTGCTGCTCTAGAAGACTTCCTTATTTAAGTCCAGATTTTATTCCATACTGGAATAGGGAAAGATTCTCCCAAATCAGATTCCCAACTACATTCTACATCTGATTTATTACGAGTAATGGGAATATCCATTACATTTTTATAAATTTGAGATGCGGACGGGGAGGTACATAAAAACACTCTTGTGATAGAAGGTGAAGAGGAAGGTGTATGATTAGAGACTAAAGTATTATAAGAGTCTTGAGCAACTGCAATCAAAGACATATATTTGGATTGATATGAAGAGGGAAGAGAAAAACTGTACTGCATTATTGAAAAGGGAATACATATACCATCCTGAAAAAGCTGATGAGTCCATTTAAGGCCATAAGTTAACCAATCTTTCCAGAAAATAAACCTATTATTAAGTTTGACATGTTTATTATACCAAATTGATGAGTTTAAAAATTTTGTACGATTATCTTGAGTTGATGAGAAAAGTGGTTGAAAAATGTTTCGAGCATTTTTAAGGATAGGAAGAGATAGCAATAAGGGAGTATGAGAAAGAGAAATATATTCTTCAAAGGAAAATGGATGAAAAGAGACTTTTTCAATATCCACCCACAAAGGGCAAAAATTAGAGTCTTTTTCATTATCATACAATAAAAAGGAATATTGTTTAAGAAAAAATGAGGTGTGATAGGAATGAAAATCTGGAAAATTAACTCCACCCATGTGCTTAGGCTTTTTAAGCTAACAAAGAGACATTCTAGCTTTTTGATTATGCCATAGAAATTTCGAAAGAGTACTGTATATGCTTTTATAAAAAGATTTAGAAATATTAATCGGGATATTTGACAAATAAAACAATATTACTGGAACAAGCATCATTTTTATAGTATCTAATCTATCCCACCAGGATAAAAATAAGGGGTGCCAGCGCGATGTGGAAGCAGTTAAAATTGATTGTAATTCTTTTAGATTTAAAGCAACCGTATCTTTAATAGAGGAAGAGAACCATAGCCCAAGATATTTAATTTTAATTGGATTCCAGTGAAAAGAAGAAGATAAAAAATCGGCATAAAAACAGAGTTTGTTTAATGGAAGGATTTCGCATTTGTCAGCATTAAGTTGTAACCTGAAACAAAAGCAAAATCATTTACCTCTGATAAAAAAGCAGGCAAGGAGGATTGTGGGTTTGAGATAAATAATAAGATGTCATCTGCGTATACTGAGAGTTTTAACTGGTTGACACCATACGAGAAACCCGCGATGCCGGTATTCAATCGAATTTTTATTAAAAAAGGTTCTAGGGCAAGGATAAATAAAAGTGGAGATAATGGGCAACCTTGTTGAACTCCTCTATGAAGAGGAAATGAGGGAGAAACAAGTCCATTAGCTAGAATAAAAGATCTGGGAGAGGAATAAAGCAAAGAGACATAATTGATAAATTTAGGGCCAAAACCAAACCTAGTAAGCGTTGAGAAAATAAAAGGCCAACTGATTCTATCAAACGCTTTTTCAGCGTCTAGTGAAATTGCTGCTAACGATTTTTTATATGAGTTAGATTTACTTAAGACATTGAAAAACAACCGAGTATTATCCGATAAATGCCGACCCTTAATGAAGCCAGATTGTTCTCTTCCAATCAATTGGGGAAATAAACAATCCAAACGAAGGGCAAGAATTTTCGCAAAAATTTTATAGTCTAAATTAATTAAAGAGATTGGTCTGTACTTTTTACACAATGTGTGATCTTTGTGTTCTTTAGGGAGAAGACAAATTAAAGCTTCCTGAAAGGATCCTTCTGATTTCTGAGCGGAGATAAAATATAAATATAATTGATGTAATTTGGGAAGGAGAAGCTGAGAAAAATGTGCATAGAACTTAATGGTGAAACCATCAGGTCCTGGAGCTTTCCCTTTTTTAATAGAATGAATAGAAGTAAGAATATCATTGATTTGAATATCATCTTCAAAGGAAGAGAAATCCACATTAAGAGATGAAGGTGGGGGAATAGAGGATAAATACTGATCAATATCAGTCTTTTGAGGAGTAGATTCAGGAGTATAGAGGTTTTGATAAAAGTTTGTACACTCCAAAAGAATATCCTCATTTTTATGAACTGTAGTATTGGCCGAAGTTAAAATTGATTCATTTCTAGTGCGTTCTTTTTTAATCTTGAGGTAATTGGCAAGAAGTTTGCCAGCTTTATTTTGTGCACTATAATATTTAGCACTAGATCTAAGTAGATATAGATTAGCGGATTCAGTTGAAAGTTTATTGAAAGTAAATTTGGCCTTGATAAGTTCATTTAAATCAGATTGGGCCTTTGTATAATATTAGGAATACTCCAATTGCTTAATACGTGAATTAAGCAAGTGTATGCTTTGAGAGGAAGATCTCCGTTTCTGAGCTACAAATGAAATAATGAAGTCTCTAGATGCAGCTTTAAAAGTGTCCCAGATAAGTTGAGGAGAAATATGAGGGGATTCATTTTCTATAAAAAAAGTGTCTGCAAACGTCTGAAAAGCGGGTGTAAATTTAGGGTCCAATAGGAGGGAGTTATTAAATCTCCATCGCCTAGTTCCTTCAATGGGAGGGAGTAAGACTAGATCTAAGGAGACAGGGGCATGATCAGAAATTAATATAAACCCTATGTCAGAATGGGAAATATGTTGGGTGAGAGCTTTAGAAATGAATAAGTAGTCTATACGAGATTGAGAAGAGTGAACCAGAGAGAAATAAGTGTATTCTTGGAGAGTGGGATGACATAATCTCCAAGCATCAACGAGGGATCTTTGAGCTATAGTTGATGTGAATTGATTATGTATGAAAGAGGGAGTAAATTTAGAATTAGAACGTCTATCTATAAAGGGATCAACAACCATATTACAATCTCCACCAAGTATCAGATAATCATCAGTATATGTCATTAATTTGGATAAAATCTGGGGCCAAAAAAGCTTATCAGGATTAGTGGGTGCATATAAATTAAAAATGGTCAAAGGAATCTTATTAACTAATAAAGAAACTGAAACCCGTCTACCTTCAGAATCTGTATCTTGATGTATAAGTTGGATATCTAAGCATTTATGACAAAGAATAGCTACACCATTCCGTTTCCCAGAACCAGGAGATGCAAAAATATGACCCACCCATTGCCGCTGAAGTTTGGCTATCTCTTTACTTGTCACATGAATTTCTTGCAATAAAACTATATCACCTTTCAACCCAGCAATGTGCGATAAAACTTGTTGATGTTTTATGGGAGATCCCAAACCTTTAACATTCCAAGATATAACTTTTAACGACATCTAAGTATACAATACAGTTAAGAAAGTTCGATATAAAAAACTGCAATGAGCAAAATACAATAATGCAATATGAATAACTCCCCAATAAGAGGAACCCAGTAGAGTAACAATATAGATAAAAAAGGATATAAAGTAGGAAATATAATTACAGAAGGTCAAGAAATGAGCAATAGTGAAAGGGAAAGAGGGAGGCCGAAAAGAGGAAAAGAAAAGGAAAGAGGGATAGGAGGAAAAAGCTAAAATATGTATGAAGAGATGAAAAAGCGAAGCAAATAAGAAAAAGATGATCAGAGAAATACACTGAAAAAGGACAGTACAAAAAGAAGAAAAAACAAAAACAAAATGACATACCACAAACATATAATGAACATGAGGGTGGTGGAGCCACATTAGGAACACAGCACGGTCAAGCGGGAAACTCCAGGACGAAGACGGGAGAGGGAGACGTCATCCAGGCGGGAAAAGGGGGATCACACAACAGAAGACCATGATAAACTGCACCTAACAGTAAAAAAGAAAATGGTTATAAGAGGTACAACAAAAACAACAATAAAATATATCAATATAAGTAGAATACAGATAATAACAAACAACAAGGGAACAAATCAAATCATCGATGAACAAGGAACATCCATGGTTTCTTCTCTGCAGTTATCCAAGAAATGTTGTAGGCGAGCAGGATCCTCATAAGTAGTGGTTTTATTGTTATGTCACTTTCATAAGGCAAGGAACAGACCATATCTAGCGTTCAAACTACGAAGAGCAGGTCTCATGTCCAAAAATCTTTTCTGCCGGTCTGCTGTCGCTTTGGCATAATCCTGAGCAAAGAAGAGATTGGATCCTTGTCAAGAAATGTTCCCTTTATGTCTGGCAGCTTGCAAGACTTTAAGCAAATCGGTGTATGCCAAAAAGTATAAAATAACGCCTCTTTGTTTGGTTGAAGAAGATGATGATCGTGGAATTTGTCCCAAACGATGAGCTCTTTGAATATTCAATTTTGGAGTCTCGGGTAAACCTAGAAGCCTCGGAAGAAAGGACTGAAAAAAGGAGAGAGGATCTGAGCCTTCAAGACCCTCCACAAGGCCATAAATGTGCATATTATTACGCCTATTACGGTTTTCCAGATTTTCCACCTGTTGTTTAAGATGTGAAATCTCCAGATGTAAAGAAGGCACTTGGTTGGTAACAGCTTGAACGAAGTCAACTCGCTGTTCCAAGAGATTAACATTTTGTTCCAGATGTGACCATTTATCCTCAAGACTTTGGAGACGGATATTTGTTTCCTGCATGTAAGGCTTAAGAGCTCGTATTTCTTCCAGAATTAATTCTATAGATATTGGCGTTGGAGAGTTGGAAGGAGAAGGTGGGTCTTTCTGGACACGTTTACCAGATACAGATGATGAGGCAGAGGGTATCTTGGATGACGGCTTAGAAGCATTGCGAGGCATAGTAGGCGTCGCACCACCAGTAGCAGAATGACCAGATTTCAAGTCCTCCATATTCTCCTGTAAGACGCTGAATGGTTTATAATCCTCTAATGGAGTACAGTCAAAGGGAGTAGTACTGCTACGTGTAGAGCGCGCTTTGGCCATAAAATATAAAAATCAACAGGAGCTTCCCTGTGAAACAGAATCAAATGCAGTAGGACACACTACCCAGATACACTGCCCAGAGAAGCCAAGGGACCAAGAAAACACCTCTGCGACAGGCTCCTTCAGAGAAAATGTTGTGAAACGTTATACACCGTGTGAGGAGATAAAAACACAAAAATTACATCCTGGAAGATTAACTTCCCAAAGTCAGTATTCACCACAGAGCATGTGGGTCGACATAGCCATAAAATACTTGAAGCGACTGAGTAACATGAGGAGAAAATGTCCGGGCAGCAAAATATGAAAACAAAATGGTGGCCGCAAGTAACGGAACGCAGCTGAGCAGGAAAAGGAACAGCAAGAAACGCTTACCCCGGACACTTGTAACTCCTTTAAAGAATACAGCTGGGCTTCATTTTCCAATACGAGCGGTTTTGGGGTCCGGAGAGTGGATAATGCCGCCAAGAGGAGACCTGTCCCCTCACGTCGCCACGGAGCTCCGCACCAAGGCGGCCATCTTCGCTGGCGCCGAAGCCACGCCCCCCTCTATGAAACATTTCTATCAAGCTAGATGGATCTGGCACAATGCCAATGCAACAGGCATCTATTTAAGCTACTGGCTTCCACAGTGCAGACCCAGACTTTCTTTGAGTTTAACCTGACTCATCAAGATCATGTGCATTATGTGTGTTTTCTCACTCTCTGTGCCAGGTTACCATCAGCCGATCTGGATCCCTAAGCATCTCTTGTGGGGCATCATTCAATATAAATCCTCTGAAATGCACAATTATTTCCTGGTTATGATTGATTGACTCATCGCCAAAGAGCTTATATAAGCTGCCTTACCATCAAAAACTGCCAACTCTCCTGTCATACCTATCATGCCTATCCAAACTTTACATCAGTCACAACCACAGCGCCTGCGGTTCGGCTTGATCCTGCTGAAAGCATAAATATAGGTGATTAACAGGTGGCCAGAATGTTTTATGCATAGGGGCATCATTCTATGAAAGAAACTCTTTTACACATCTGCCTACGCCTCTTCCTGTCTTTCCTTAGACGTCATTGGCTCCTACCTATTTTCAGACAATTGCACATTAGAGCCTGAAGAATGCTTGAAAGGAGAATCGACCCAATTAACAGCAAGGTTTCTAAAATTTATGAAATCTGCTACAATGATGTTTCGTGGAGTTACATAAAAACTCAGCAGAGTTTGGCTAATGGGTGGAAAAATGCCAGCTCCCATTCTGAAGTCTTGCTTTGTTTCCCTTGTCATTACATTACTTGAACAGGAAAAACATTCCACATGGTGATTGGTTGAATTTGGCAAGAACTCCACATTAAAAGAGTAATGCGGAGTCAACACAATGTCTCCAATTCCACCCAGGCCTAGCAATAATCTAACATTCCTTTAGTCAATCCGCAATATTATGAATACATTGCTATTTCTACATTCACACTGCAGCGTCCTTTTGCATCGTCTCCATTTTTAAGTCTGGAATGACAGTGCAGCCCTCAACTGACCTATTGTTTACAATATACTGGGCCTATGCTTTTTGGTGATCCCACTTCAGTCCTTGCTTTGGGACTTTGTCAGCCACATCTTAGATCAGAAAAAAAAATTATACATTGCTAGGCAATGCATGAACATCTACTTTGCTTCTAAAAACTACATTCAGTCCTCACATTTTTTGTCATAGTCTATAATTACTTTTAACTCATTTTATATTTATACTCAAAATAATACTGCTTATCCGTAAATTTGTGATGGTTTATGCACAACCTGTTTCTTCTTCTTCTAAAGCACCCCTCCTGCTTGCGGTGCTTTTGAGATTTAACAGAAGTGCATTTGAGGCTATTTTAAGGTCACTGCTTTGTATTTTGTGTTTGGATGATGGCTAAAGCCCATTCTCTGTTGAAATAGATGGGTTTCAATGATGGACTTTCACCACTGACCACGTGTATTATACTTTTTGGAAAACAGAACATAAGTCACCCTGCTATTATTAAGCAAACAAAGATATGAGTTGTGTGCTTCCTGCCAGAGATAAATAAATACCTCGAAGTGTGGAAACTGACAGTCATTAATCATTAACACAAATAAACAGGTGTACTGACTCTGATCTCAGTTGGGAGAGTTCACTATATATAATGTACTATACATTATCAATTCTAAACTGGATCTGAAAATGTGCATCAGATTACCATACTGGTATCACTGATTATTTGTGAGAGAAGTTCATGTACTCAATCACATATATGCTCCATTCGCACTAACATAATGAAATGTATATTACTTGTCTATAAAGCATGCTAACTCTACTTACTAAAAAACATACATGAAAATGCCACGGACACTCTAAAACAATTCAGTTTACCTGATCATGGCGTGATAACCATGCCTGCCCTAGGGCAGAATGCCATTCACTGACTGCCATTTCAAGCATTCGCCTGAGGCCCAATGCAAAAAAATCCCCCAAAGCATGCAGCATCTGCCCATCATTATGGGCTAACTAGACAGCTCTGCTCCTAACTTTAACAGGAGGTACAATACACCTCCAAGCACTACCCAGTTGTCATAGACTTCATGTCTTGTGACACTTTCACCTGGTTCTCAGCTTTTATCGAAAATCAATTACATACATAAGTAAAAAGTGGCAGGGTAAAATCTGTGCACATTCGTGTATCACAGTGTCCCAGATTATTTATTCCTAAATGGCGCACCAAGGACTAGAAGCAGCCACTCAACTCCACCAAAAATGAAGACAAAATTGCCTCTGAACAGCAATCAACAATAACCTGAGCACCAATTCAGTGTCCAAAAATTAAAATGTCCACCAGACGTTGTAGTTTATGTTTTCCCTTCATTTCTGGTCTTTGTATATATCCAACAGAAGTCCAACATGAACTTGTAGCCTGCTACAAGTTCATATTTGACATCTGTTGGATATATACAGAGACTTGAAATAAAGTGAAATCATCGTCTGGTGGAGATTTAAATTTTTGGACACTAATCTGGTGCTCAGGATATTGTTGACCCTTGACTTTTGGTCTCATTCCTGTAGTGGTCAAATAGAAATTAACAAGTCCTCTTTTGTTAAAGTTCAAGACTGGCTGTTGGATGAACTGGCATCTGTGGTTCTGCACTTAGCATCTGAAGAAGAGGCAGCCTTCACTTCCAGAACATGTTTAGGAGACCCATGGCTCCATCAGGGACACAATTAAATTCCATTTCACAAATCTTGCAGTCTGGGAATTGAATACTTGGGTTGCTTTATTGAACCAAATTAACTAGTAATGGCAATGCCAATAGGACTGGCTTGCATGTCGTAAAGCACACAAACATTGTCAGGCTCAAATGTTGTTATTTTGCTAATGATGGTGGTGATAATGGTAGTAGTCCTAAAGTATTTAAGGGCATGTGTAAAAAAGTAGGAATTGCGATTTCCTGATTGGCATTCTTACCAAATCACAATTAGGAAATCATAATTGCTAATTTAAGAAAGCATATATCTTGTAGGTAGCGATTTCTAGTGGGTCCCAAATCAAACTACTTCATAAATATTAATGACCTCACAGTTCTTTTGTCCTGAGGACTTCAGGACTAAAGTGGACTTCATCCCCCAAACAGCAGTGCACCAGGAGGCGCATTTTCAGAGTGGTGTAAAAAGGGGGCGTGGCCTCTGACCCCTCTCAGCAATCCAGCTGTGTGGGGCTTACTGGAGGTAACAGGAGAGCTAGTTGGCCCCCAGGGACACTCAGGAGGCAATGGGACTTCATCCCCCAACCCAATGCGCGCCAAGAGGTGCATTTGCAGAGTGGTGGAGAAAGGGGGTCTGGCCTGTGTCTACCTTTCAGTAATCCCACTGTGTGGGGCATACTGGTTTTAACAGGAATGCTAGTTGGCCCCTAGGACTCCCAGCAGCGAAGGGGACTTCAATCCTCATCCAAGAGCGCACCAGGGAGCGCTTTTGCAGAGTGGTGGACAAAGGGGGCATGGCCTGCTTTGAGAACATAGCAATACTGCTGTGTGGGACTTACTGGAGGTAACAGGAGGGGTAATTGGCCCCCAAGGATGTTCTTGGGGGCCAACTACCCCTCCTGTTACCTCCAGTAAGTCCCACACAGTGGGATTGCTAAGAGGTCTTCAAAGACCACGCCCCCTTTCTCTACCACTCTGCAAACGTGCCTCCTGGCACACTACTGGTTGGGGGATGAAGTCCACTTTACTTCTGAGGGACTTTGGGGCTTTAAACAGGGGCCGCGCGGCCCCCCTTCAAGAGCCCTCTATGGCCCTGGGGATCGCCACCCCACAGGGCCGGCTCCAGCAAAGTCCAGCAGCAGGAAAACTGCTCTTGCTTCCATTAAGTGAAGCAGATTTTCTTTTGGGCAAAGGGAGCTGCATGCTTGCAGCTCCCTTTGCCCAAAAGCCATGCCGGCTCCCGCAGGAGGCGGGAAGCCGGCATGGGCCGTGGGGGCATTGGGGCTCCCCCCGGTCCGCAATGTGAGGGCAGGGTGGACTGGACCGGGGAATGGGGTCCCCTGGGCCAAAATCGGCCTCAGGGGGGTGGCTGCACGGACCCCTCCATTTTCATTTCTTTTTTTTTTTTAAATGGCTCAGGCCCCGGGGATGGGGTCTCCGGGGCCAAAAAGGCTCGAGGTAAGGGAGGCCACACAGCCCCCCTTCTTAAAATAAAAAAAGAGGAACCGGGAGTTCGCCCGAGACCCCGCCCCCTCCCTGCACAACTCTGCAAACGCGCCTCCTGGCGTGCTCTGGGTTGGGGGATTAAGTCCCCTTCGATTCTCAGGGTCCTTAGTGGCCAACTAGTCAACCAGGTACGTCCAGAAAACCCCACACAATGGGATTGCTGAGAGGTGTTATGAGGCCATGCCCCTTTTGCAAACGCACATCTTGGCAAACTGCTGGTGGGGCGATGAGGTCCCCTTGTGTCCTGAGGACTTCAGGACTAAAGTGGACTTCATCCCCCAAGCAGCAGTGCACCAGGAGGCATGTTTGCAAAGTGGTGTAAAAAGGGGGCGTGGCCTCTGACCACTCTCAGCAATCCAGCTGTGTTGGGCTTACTGGAGGTAACAGGATGGCTAGTTGCCCCCCAGGGACCCTCAGGATGCAAGGGGACTTCATCCCTCAACCAAGAGCATGCCAGAAGGTGCATATGCAGAGTGGTGGAGATAAGGGGTGTGGCCTGTGTCTTCCTCTCAGCAATCCCACTGAGTGGGGCTTACTGAAGGTAACAGGTAGGCTCGTTGGCCCCTAAGGACTCTCAGCAGAGAAGGGGACTTCAATCCCCATCCAAGAGCACACCAGGTAGCGCGTTTGCAGAGTGGTGGGCAAAAGGGGCATGGCCTGTTATGAGAACTTAGCAATCATGCTGTGTGGGACTTACTGGAGATAATAGGAGGGGTAGTTGGCCCCCAAGGATGTTCTTGGGGGCCAACTACCCCTCCTGTTATCTCCAGTAAGTCCCACACAGTGGGATTGCTAAGAGGTCTTCGAAGAACATGCCCCCCTTTCTCCACCACTCTGCAAACGCGCCTTCTGGCACACTACTGGTTGGGGGATGAAGTCCACTTTACTCCTGAGGAGCTTTGGGGGCCAAGAAGCCCTCCTGGTACCTCCTTTAAGTCCTACGCAGCAGAATTCCTGAGTGCTGGTTGGACAGCGAGCCCCCTTTCTCCACCACTCTGCAAATGCAACTACTAGTTAAAGAAGCATTTGCAATGCAATAGGTCTCGCATTTGCGAGAGTTAGAGCTATTGGCATTGTAAATGTAAAATTTTTTTACTAATGTTTTTTGGAGTGGAGTGGATATACGTTGTGTGTAGTGGAATTATGTGGTATGTTGCGCAGTGAAATTATGTGGATAGTAAGTATGTGGTATTTAGTGTATAGGAATTATGTGAAGTGGAATTATGTGTTATGGAGAGTAATTATGTGGTGTGGTAGTCTGTGGAGTGGTAACCTCAGGTTTAGTCTTCCTAGTTTCCATAGAAGCTAATATGACTCAATGAGGCACAAAAAAAGAAGCAACCACAGAGGAGCACTTCTGGACCTAGTCAGAGGTATGAGCAGGTCCACTGGAATTATGCAACTGTTCTGCTGCACCAATTTTCACACAATTATACATTTTCCACATTTGCCACATAATCAATCATCTGCTACATAGTCATCAGATTTGAAAAAAAATTCTTTGTTTCTGGCTCAAACGTTACCAAAAACGCAGCAACAAGTATTACAGCATGGTGGAAGGCCCTTTGCAAAGCTGGAATGGTCCCTGTTACTTTTTGCTAAATGTGGGTGTTAAATTGGTACTAATTGTGTGCAAACCACTCTTGCTTCTTTCTGCGCCTCTCTTGACTCTTTCTGCACCCCTGTTCCCTCTTTCTGCACCTCTCTTGCCTGTTTCTGTACCTCTCTTGCCTCTTCTGCACTTCTCTTGCCACTTTCTGCAACTCTGTTGCTTCTTTCTGCACTCTTCTTGCCTCTTTCTGCACCTATCTTGCTTCTTTCTGCACTTCTCTTGCTTCTTTCTGCACATTTCTTGTTTCTTTCTGCACCCCTATTGCCTCTTTCTGCACACCTCTTCTCTCCTTCTGCACCTCTCTTGGCTTGTTCTGCACTTCACTTGCCTCTTTCTGCAATTCTCTTGCTTTATTATGCACATCTCTTGCATGTTTCTACACCTGTCTTGCCCCTTCTGAATTTCTATTGCCTCTTTCTGCACCTCACTTGAACTTTCTGCACAGCTCTTGCCTCTTTCTGCATCCCTCATCCCTCTTTCTGTACCTCTTCTGCCTCTTTCTGCACCCACATCTCTTTCCTGTTTCTGCACCTCTCTTGCCTATTTCTGCACTTCTCTTGCCTCTTTCTGTACAACTGTTGCTTCTTTCTGCACGTCTCTTGACTCTTTCTGCATTTCTGTGGCCTCATTTCTCTTGCCTCTTTCTACATTTCTGTTGCTTCTTTCTGCACTTCTCTTGCCTCTTTCTGCATCCCTCTTGCCTCTTTATGTACCTCTGTTGCTTCTTTCTGTACTTCTCTTGCTTCTTTCTGCACCTCTCTTGCTTCTTTCTGCACCCCTCTTGCCTCTCTCTGCACCCCTCTTTCTGCACCTCTCTTCCCTCTTTCTGCACTTCTCTTGACTCTTTCTGCATCCCTCTTACCTCTTTCTGTACCTCTGTTGCTTCTTTCTGTACTTCTCTTGCTTCTTTCTGCACCTCTCTTGCTTCTTTCTGCACCCCTCTTGCCTCTCTCTGCACCCCTCTTCCCTCTTTCTGCACCTCTCTTGCCTCTTTCTGTACCTCTCTTACCTCTTTCTGCACATGTGTTGCTTCTTTCTGTACTTCTCTTGCCTCTTTCTGTACCCCTTTTGCCTCTTTCTGCACCTCTGTTGCTTCTTTCTGCACCTATCTTGCTTCTTTCTGCAACCCTCTTGCCTCTTTCAGCACCCCTCTTCCAGCACCTTTCTAGCCTCTTTCTGCATCCCTGTACCCTCTTTCTGCATATCTCTTGCCTGTTTCTGCAACTCTCTTGCCTCTTTCTGCAGTTCTCTTGCCTCCTTGTACAGTTCTGTTGCTTCTTTCTGCACTACTCGTGCCTATTTCTGCACCCCTCTTGCCTCTTTCTGCACCTCTGTTGGTTCTTTCTCACTTCTCTTGCTTCTTCTTGCACCTCTCTTGCTTCTTTCTGTATACCTGTGCCTCTTTATGCTCCCCTCTTCCCTCTTTCTGCACCTCTCTTGCCTCTTTCTGCATCCATGTTCCCTCTTTCTGCATTTCTCTTGCCTCCTTCTGCACCTGTTTTGCCAAGAGAAAAGTTTCTTCCCACTGAATGCCTTCATTCCTTTTATCAAAATTGTTGGTATCCAATTTCTGCCCCAGGGTTCGAAAAAATGCACATTAAAGGGTTGGGACAAGTAGCTCTCCTCCCCTGGTTGATTTCAGCCCAGGGACCCCATCCCCTGGGGCCTAGCAAAAAATTCAAGGGAGAGGTGGCATGCAGCCATTATACCGGGCTGATTTCAGCCTGGGAACCCCATCCCTGGTATCTGGTACTATAGTCAATGGTAAGGGGGGGCTCACAGCCCCCCTCCAGTAGCCTATTTCTACCAAGGGGACCCCAACCCCCAGGGCCTGGCTCAACATAAGGCGGATGCCCTGGTGTTCACCTACTGTACCTACCAATTCCTAGTTGGATGCCGCAGTGGGAGCCCCAAGGCCCCCTCAGGCCCAGCCAACTCCCGGAAACCAGCAGGCTGTAGCATTTTTAAGCTTCCTCAAATGCTAACACAGGACAGCACCCCAGGACATAGATACTGAGGCATTAGTGGCTCAGGGAGGGGGCCCTGCTGCCACTTCCCTTAAAGAAATCACCTTTGACGGTGGGCTCCTAGGGGCCTTTTCAAACTCTTGGAAGGGGGCTGTGCAGCCCACTCCCCATTTTATACATTTTAGCCACCTTGGTGTGGCTCCCCAAGGCCTTTTCAAGCTTGGCGGGGTCACATAGCACTCCTCTGCATTTTTGACCCTGGAGCCTTCAGAGGCCCCTACCTGAAAAAATTAATGTCAGTCCCAGGCCTCTAATGTCTCAGGAGGGGGGGGGGGTGTCCTCCAACCCCATAAAAGATGTTTTTGGCCCGGGGGCAGAATCCCTTGTCCTTACATTAAAAAAATGCATCCCAGTCGCCACTTTTTTTTTTAACAATCCTGTGATAGTCTTGCGGGATTGTTGCAATTTTTCCTTTTTTTTTTTTACCAAAAGTGATTCCCTCTGAGTCCTCCCTGTGGGGCCTAGTGGATCAGGGTATACCTGCCCTGCCCCCATATATCAGTTTTTTTTGTGCCAGCAACATTTTTCTCATGTTGATTGCAGCCTATCAGAGCGCTCACAATAGTCTATTTCCCACAGGAGCGAGATGGCCCAAGGAATATAAAGCTCCCTAGGTCAATGAGAATATTCTATTTTGAAATTGACACGCCTGCAAGAGTCTCGAAAACTCTTTCAAGTCCAACTTCCAAAATATGCAATTATTTTCGACCCTTAAATTCTCAAAAACCACTGAATGAATGTATACCAAATCACACAAAGCACAATCTGCGGACCAAGATCTAGCAACTATGGAAGATTTCTAAAGTTTATCATGACCCTTTTATGTGACTACTGCGTGAACGAAAGTTGCCTCCCCTCATGTTCTAGGCTCTTCATGAGCAGCTGGCATCAAGGGGTCTGTGGACTCCTACTCTTCCAGCTCATGTGTGATCACATATCGATGAACAGATGCTCTGTGACTAATGAAATATTTAATTTTTATTTGCTGAAAGTCATCCTTGCCATGCAGCTAAAGTACAACTTGTCTGTTATTCGCTGATGCACATACTTGGATGTCTACACAACAACTTATATTATTACCCACGACTGCTTTTCTTGCAAAGGTAAGATAATATTAATATTAGGAACAGCACAACAACAGCAATAATAATAATAATAATTAGACAGCATGCAGACACCTTTTTTGAGTGGCACTAGGCAGACTTCACAGTGACACAATCCAGAGGAATCCATTTTTTATAAATGTGTCTCTGTGTCTCTGTGCTTCTTTCTCCCTTTTGCACCAAAAAGCCCAGCAGCTTTCATTGTAGCACTGTATTACATTAAAACAATCCATTTATCCTTGAGTTTTGGGGTCACTGTAACATTCCACTTCCTTATAAGGCTATCAATGGAAGATATGGGCGGTCAGACTTATCGTGCCTTTCATTAGTAAATTATTAGTGACATCTCTGTCAGCTAAACCTTGGTGACCTCTGGCATGACATCACCCTAATTCCAATGGAGTGGACAGCCACAAGCCCTGAAGTGCTCCAGCCATGTCCCACAGCTGCAGTTCTCCAAGGCCAGCTCTCAGGACACTTAACTCGATAAACAATCTAACGCCATTGGAACTTCTAATCAGATTGTGATAAGAATAGCAAAGGCACCTGACGCCTAGCGCGCGCTCAAAGGACAGAAGGGAGCAAGCGGCCTTGGGGAGGACATCAGGGCATTGCTCAAACATGTCATCCAGACGTTTGTGTGACATCAGCTCTCTGGAACTCTTTCAATCTCCCACTGGGAAGCTGGCAAAGCAAAGTCAAAAACACACTAACAAAACAAAGTGTAAAATAGATACTGCCACTGCCTCTCAGGAGCTCTAAATCAGGAGCAGGTGTGCAGGTGCCTGCACGCTTACTCCATGAACAACTTGTTTTCAATCAGCATAATAAAAGCCCCTGATATCAAATGTAGAATTGAAAGAAATACCCTAAAATGTGTTTGTGTTACGAACATCTAAATACCCCCCAAAAAAAAGTCCACCACACCTCAAAATAAAGGTTTTACATTGTGAATTTGACCTGGCGGAATCCTTTTACCATAATCAATTATTAAATCACCAACTTCAGTACTCCTTCAAGCATAGTATCTGGTAGCCTTTAACTTTTGGTAATGTCACCAGCTCGTCACTGGTTCAATTAACAACATTACGTCCGCCAAAGGTAAATGAAATGTGAGACACAAAAGTTGGAATTGTCTAAGTGAAGAAAGACAATTGGTAAATATCACACCCCTGATAAAATATCAATAGGCAAATACACACTTAGAATTAGAGATAAGAAGCTGTAAATACAGGGGATTTTCTTTCACCGAAGAGCTTTGAGTGACAACATCTAGACAATGAGGGCAAAGCTTGAGTTGTCAATGAGGTCACTCAGAAACGCAAGGTGAATGATTTAAATCTTTTTTTTCATCTTCTGCCAACTGGGAGGTAGATCCTTTCACCTACTTTGAAGCCAAAATATGGAACTCGTTCCCTTATCCTTGAGATCACAACAATCATACTCTGTTCTATAAAAATCTGAAAACCTGACTTTTCCCTTATTAAGATTTTCTGTATGTTTCCGCTTCAGCTGTCATAATCCTTGTGCTGGGGTGCCCTTTGGTAGCTGTGTGCTTTATTAATTAATAAATATTAAGTTATTCAATCATTCATTTATTCATCCAAAAACAGAACATCACTACAAAAAATAAAAGTTGAAGTGAGTTTACAATTAAGTATGGTTATAGGATCTTAGCTTAAAACATTTTTATTTAGACTCTAGCAGTGAAGATCGGCAGATGAACCCTCTGTACTATTCTGTTTGGCAGTACTAAAAGCGCCGGGGCGCTCTTACGAGTAGCCGTGTGCTATAGAAATAACCTCATTCATTCATTCATTCATTAGCTTACATAAAAAAAGTCAAAAATGCAATGAAAAAATTAAAGATCATACAAAAGAATGACATTTAAAAACAAAAAAACCTACAGAAATTCAACATTTCCTTACTTAATTAACTGTAACCTCCCTGATGACATTTCAAATGACATAATTAAGGACATTGATGACATCACTGATGACATCTTCTATTCCTTGTGACAGCATCCTTCAGGTCACAACGTACTTTGAAACAAGCCTCTGCAGCCCATATAAGGGGAGGTTTGCCTTTTCCTTGTGTATCATGGCATCCAACATGCATCCCAAAGTTTACTAATTTATAAACAGTGCTGTACTCCACGTTAAAGAAGGTAGAGACTTAGTGCAACTGGTGTGAGTTGCAAAGGCATGATTCAAATCAGTTGTGTTATTAATCCAAGCACTGTTGCCAGAAATGTGTAAGAAAAGCTAAAAGCTGAAAGTATACAACAGATTAACCATCTGTGGATGTATGGACATGTGCCTTGCTAAATAGTTGTCATTCAGTGCTATATACAATTTCTTTTTAAATTAGACATTGGTATGGTGTAGATATTTATTTCCATAACTTCCCTGACTATTTTGAGACATTGTACATTGTTGAAGAATGGGTGACCCACTTAGATATGGTTAAACACACAGTATGGCTGTAAGTGTGGTTCTAAGGCTGCATGCCATTCTGCTAATTTCAGGAAGGTGTAGAGTGTATTTCGAAAAACTATGGAGGAATTTTCATAGTGCATGGCTGTAAAATGCCTTATCAGTGGAAAATTACTTGTGAGTCAATTGAGGTGTTACATAATTCATTAAAAAACAAATGTGACAGGGATGTAATGGTTAGGTTCAGATTTTACACACATAAATAATAGAAATTCAACAGTTACAGTTATTGCAAGGAACTATAACTTGTGCCCTAAGGCAACTATAACTCGCACCCCCGCCATAAACAGTTTTCTCATCAATAATTTTACTGCAAATGTTGCAGTGATAACATCAATTATGTCATTGAAAATGTCATGACTGAGGTAATATGTGGTGTGAATTGCAGTGCATGGTGAGGGTGCAAGTTATGGTTACCTTAGGACACGAGCTATAGTTTCTTGAGAAAACTATAATTGCTGAATTTCTCTGGTATTATCTGTGTTCTGAACCTAACTATAATGTCCCTGTAACTATTTCCTAATTGTAAAATCTGTGTAATCTTTGCTTTTTCAGTGAAATTCTATAGTTTTTTAAAGCTACCATAATGTCCCTGTAACCTGTGTGTATTAGGAGGTATGTAAGTGGGTGTGTGAGTGGTTGTGTACGTGGGTGTGTAAGTGTGTGATGGTTGTGTGAGTGTATGTGGGACTGGCTGTGTGGGTGTGTTAGTGGACTGTGTGGGTCTGTGAGTGGGTGTGTGAGTGGATATATGAGTGTGTGCATTGGTGTGTGAGTGGGTGGGTGAATGCCTCTGTGCATCTGTGAATGGGTATGTAAGTGGTTCTCTGGGTCTCTTAGTGGGTGGGTAATTGGCTGTATGAGTGTATATGTGGTTTTCTGGGAGTGTGAGTGGCTGTATGTGTATGTGAGTGGCTAAGTGGGTATGTAAGTGAGTGTGTGAGTGGTTGTGTGAATGCATGTGTGTCTGGCTGTGTGGGTCTGTGAATGGGTATGTGAGTGGTATTTTGGGTTTCTGAGTGGGTGTATATACAGATGTGTATGAGGTTGTGTGGTTGTATACTTGGTTGTGTGAGTGTATGTGTGGGTCTGTGAGTGTGTGTGGGCATGGTTCTCTATGTCTCTGAGTGGGTGTGTGAGTGGCTGTATGGATTTGTGAGTAGGTATCTGAGTGGTGTTCTGGGTCCATGAGTGGGTGTGTGAGTGGCTGTGTAAATGTGTGTGTAAGTGAGTGTGTGAGAGGGTCTGTGAGTGGGTGTATGTATTTTTTTATTGAGATGTGGATCTGTGAATCCACTGCAATTTACAGGGGGTTGTACTGAGCTCTGTGGTGGATCTGCAGATCCTTATCTACCCCAAAAATATTTTGGGACAATTTCTTGCCCATCACATACCCCTCAATCAGTTACATGGGGCAAGGGTACCTCTACCCTGACACCTTATATCCTTTTTTTATTTCATTTCCCCCCTGGGTACTTTGTCCCAATTCACCACATGCCAGACGCAACTTTTCTCCCAGGTTGCGGCCGGCCAATCACGGCATTGCTGTTGATACATGGATTTGTGTTTCTAGATATAGTTTCTTTAATAAATCCCAAACTACTGAACAGATTTACACCAAATTACTAAAAGAAAAAATCACTTTTTTCGACCAAAATCTAGCTTTCTGCCAAATTTTAAGCCAATCTTTTCAGCGGTTCGGTCTGTAGTTGTGTCTCAAATCCCTATAGGAAATTACATGGGCAAAATCTGTTTTGGGACCCCTTTTTTCTCATCCCCTACTTGATGAATCACCCCTAAACTTTCCAGACATCACCTAACTATAATGTATTACTGGCAACTGGCAGTTACCAGTAGATAGTTATAGTTAGGAACTAGTTTCCATAGGAAAAGTGTTTCTTGTTTTGCTAATAACTTTGGCATCATTTGACGAACCTTCACGAAATCTTCAAAACTAGTTTGCTACTTGCTTAAGCTGCAGTCTGGAAAGTTTTGGGGTTATTCTTCAGGTGCGGGCAAAGAAAAAGGGGGGTCCCAAAATGCATTTTCCCGTGGCAATTTCCCATAGGAATTTTAGACATGACTACAGCCAGTTG
Source organism: Calotriton arnoldi (assembly GCA_963921515.1). Lineage (NCBI taxonomy): Eukaryota > Metazoa > Chordata > Amphibia > Caudata > Salamandridae > Calotriton > Calotriton arnoldi. The sequence continues at coordinate 608,477 of CAWUFW010006905.1, read as the reverse complement.
AAAATATTTACACCACATTTGGCAAATTTGGTCCAGAAAGATCTACTTTATAATTTAATGTAAATCCATTCAGTAGATCAATTCACAAAAAAGATTTATATACATTCAGGGACAGTGAGGGTTCACAGATCTGACAGATCTCATGCTGAGATCTGATTGCCTACCCAGGGCACCCACTTCATATTTAAAATGGAGAGAGGGCATGCTACCCCCCTCCCTGGAATTATTTTGGCCCAGGGGACCCCATCTCCTAGGGCCCAGCTTACTATTAATAGAGAGGGAGCATTCATCCCCCTTCCCCAGGCCAAGATGGGCCCCAGTGACCCCAGCCCCTGGAGCCTTCCCACAATGTGAAACAGGGGGGCACACAACCACCCCTCCCTGGGCCAATACTGGCCCTAGGTACTCTATCCCCTGGGGCCTGCCCAGGCACTGAAGGTGAGGGAGGTATGCAGCCCCCCTGCCAGGGCTAATACTGGCCCAGGTACCCCATTCCCCAGGGCTAGGTCTCTGCATGGTGGGTATCCTGGAGCCCACCAGGGCACCCCCTTTATGTTTGCTGGAGAACACGGGGTGAGCACAATGTCATGCATACCCAGCCATCTCTCCATCTCCTGCAGGAGTCAGCATTGCTCCAGCCCTCAAGTAGCAGCTTAAAATTCTGCTCCTTGCAGGCAGGGGTAATTTTGTCATCTGTTTTTTGACGCTATACGATGGTCAAGGAAACAGATGAAAAGTCTGCTTCCAGTGGGTGGGAGCATTTTACATGCTCCCGTCTGCTCAGAGCACACTTACTGTTTGCTCTCTCTTGCTGGGAGCTTTCAAATAGCTCTTGTTAAGTGAGAGCAAGCAGAGGTTTCCTGGCCATTTCTCGTGCAGGCAGGAAAACCACTATGTCCAGAGGATGGGAACCATCTTACATAGCAGGAGCCTGCCCTGGGGTTGGCAGTCCCCAGGGCCATTAATGGTTTATAAGGGGGGGCCGTGTTGGCCCCTCCTTATAAAAGTGCATGGTCATTTCCCATGAGTTAGTGGTCCCCTGGACCGATAACAGCCTAGGGAGGGGGCTGTGCAGCCCTCCTCCTCATCCTTGAATTTGCCCTAGCCCCAGGGAGGGTGTGGTCCATGGGGCTGAAAACAGCCTGGAACGGGGACTGCACAGCCCCCTCCCCATACTTGAAAGCAGACTAACCCCGGGGAGGTGGTGGTCCCCGCGTCGATTTGGCCCGGGAGGGTGGCAGCTCAACCCCCCCTTCCCCTTGCAGAAATCAGCCTGGTCCTGGGGAGCTTGCGTGTCCCGGGGCTGAAAACAGCTGACCATATATATATGAGAGATGAGGGATGAGTATATATATATATTCACCTCTCAGCAATCAGGCTTGGTGGGACTTACTGGAGGTAACAGGAGGTCTTGTTGTCCCCTAAGGGTCCTCAGCAGCCAAGGGGACTTCTTTCCCTAACAAGCAGCAAGCAGCATGCCAGGAGATACGATTGCAGAGTGCTGCAGAAAGGGGGCGGGGCCTCTGGTGTTGTCCTGGTAGCATTTTCTTTTTTTTAAATTGTAAAGGCTCCGGGGACCCCACCCCCCGGGGCTAGGCATTTTTAGAATGGTGAGAGGGCGACACAGCCCCCCTCCCTGGGTCAATTATGGCACAAGGGGACCCCACCCCCTGGGGCCCGGTGCTTCTTTTTTTACTAATTGTTTTTTAATTAAAGGAAGGGGGCACGTGGCCCCCCTTACCTATGCCAATTTTGTCCCCAGGAACCCTATCCTCCAGGGCCTGCCCTTTATTTACAAAAAATACATAAATAAAACAAGGAAGGGGGACCGCGCGCCCCACTCTTCTTGGCTGATTTTACACCCGGGGACCCCGTCCCCCGGAGCCTGGCCTCTCTGTTGGGGATCGCAGGGGGAGCCTGAAGACCCCTGTAGTCCCTGCCAGGTACCAGCCTCCTGAGGGAGCCGGCATTGCTTTTGGACAGAGGGAGCTGCTAACATGCAGCTCCCTACATCCAAAAGCAATTCTGCTCTGCTTCGTGCAAGCAAGAGCATTTTTTATGCTCTTGCTTGCATGAAGCAGAGCAAAGTTTTCTATGGCTTGGCAGGAGCAGTGCTCATGCCAAGCCATAGCAAACTACAATGTCCCAGGGGACATTGCTGAAACCGGCCCTGGGGGGGCAGTCCCCCAGGAAATTATTGGCTCTTTGTATTTGCCCTGGGGAAGTGGTGGTCCCTGGGACTGCGGGGGGCAACGTGGTCATCTGCATTTTTTACAATAAAGCACCGGGGATGTGGTGGCCCCCAGGGCTGCAAGGGGTCTGGGCAGATGCTCTGTACTATTTTACAATGAAGCCCTAGTGGGACCCCCCAAGGGGCCTAGGCGATCAGATTCTTTCTACCATGCCCCTTTTCTTTTTTTTGTTGCATTTTCTGTGGGACTTGGTTCAACCAAGTCTCAAGATGTCTGCCAACACTTCCAGGTTAAAGTGTTGGCAGTCATTCAAATTTCAGTGGGGTCTCAGTAGGCTGTTGGGCTCCCACATATCTATATTTTTAAACTTAAACTTAAATATCTCTGAAACTACTGAAACGGATTTACACCAAATCACAAAAAGCATGCTTTCTGGGCCAACATCCAGCTTTCTGCCAAATTTGGTGTAATTCCGTTCAGTGGTTCGGGCTGTAATTGTGTTCAAAAAATGAAAAATCCCCATTGATATAACATGAGGAAAATGTATATTGGGACCCCCTATTTTCTCAGCCCCGCTTGACAGATCACCCCGAAACTTTCAACACAGCAGCTGAACCAAAAAGGGGAATTTTGTTGAAACTTTTGTGAAGATTGGTCAAGTGGCGCCAAAGTTATTGGCAAAACTAAAATGCTTTTTCTAGTTTAGTACTAACGATAACTACCTACTGTTATGGGTGTGTGAATAGTTTTCAGAATGGTAGTGTGGAAGTTGGAGCGGGTCTTTGAAAGGTTATATGTGGGTGTGAGGTAAGTGTTAAGCGTGCTAGTATTTCTTTTATTTTTATAAAAGGGTGCTTGGTGGGAGGAAACAACAACAGTGATTTCATTGAGAAAGGCCGTGAAGCCAAAACGCATCTCAAAGCTGTTTGGTCCAGTGTTGCCTTTGGATTAAAGAATTGGAGATTTTGTTTGATGTTGAGAAGGTGCCAGCAGTGACGTCATTGTCTGCACCACTTGCTGTCAGGTGCATGCTGGTAAATACCTGCAACCTTGGATTATCATATATATATATATATATATATAGATATATATATATATATATTATCTACTGGCAGTCACCAGTGGATTGTTATAGTTAAGATGTAGTTTCCATAGGAAGAGCTTTTTTTCATTTACCATTAACTTTGGCATCATTTGAGGCATCATTTCAAAGTTTTAAAAACCAATTTGCCAGTCACTTTAGGTGCTGTTTTGAAAATTCGTGGTGATCTGTCAAGCAGAGGCAGAGAAAAAGGGGTGTCTCTAAACGCTTTCCTTACATGTTAATTCTCAAACTGCTTAACGGAATTACACCAAATTTGGCAAAAAAGTAGATTTTTGTCCAGAAAGCACCCTTTTTGTTAAATGGTGTAAATCTATTGAAAAGTTGCTGAGAAATTTAAAGATATTTAAGATATACAACTGAGGCCGCGGAGGATCCACGACCCCTCCTGATCTTGTGCCTGAAAAAAACCCAGTATTTGTAAAGCGTGACCTAATCATCCCTAAGGGTCTCTTAGCGCTGGGGGCCATTGGGAAGATTAAGCAAGCTATTGCCCAGAGTAACAGGGGCTGAGCTTCCGCCTGCGCCGGGAGTCGAACTGTGAGCCCTGTGTACCGGAATCAGCCGCCATGGCCACTGCGCCACACCTCTCTGAGATCTGATTGGCTGCTAACACTTCAAACCAATAAGTGTTTGCAGGCATCTTGTGACTCGGTTGAATCGAGTCACAATAAAAAACGTAAAACAAAAGAAAAGGGGGCAGGGAAGAACCACCCTGGATCCCTAGGCCTCTTGATGGGCCAGATAGGGTTCCCACAGGGCAAAAAAGCATTAAAAAAAAAAACAGGAGTCGCCCTGTATCTGCGACTCTCACCGAAAAAAATGAAGTGCTGTCTCCTGTGCTTCATTTAATATAGGCCGCCGGGTGGGCGAGGTCCCAAGGTCCCAAGGTTATAGTAATACCACCTCTCCAGGGAAAACATATTCTAACTGATGAGGGGTACCTGCACGGCCCCCTCACTGCCCTGGGGACTGTGATCTCCCCGGGGCTATTTAATTTAATGAATGCAGGGAGGCCCTTATGGCCTCCCGCACAGCCCCAGGGACCACCACCTCCTCAGGTCTAAATGAAATAACAATGTGTGGGGGGCTTCGGCCATCCCATTCAGGCCTGAGAACCTCTACCTCACTGGGGCAACTCTCTACAATTGCATAAGGGGTCTGCGTGGCCCCAGCTGCCCCACAGACCAAATCCCTGAGGCTCAATTACATTGGAGGGGGGGCTGCACAGCCCTCCCTCGTGGAGTCCTAGATGGCCCTCGGGACCACTACTCCCCAGGTCCAGCTCCAGCAATGTCCCAGGGTGCCCTCCCTGGGACATTGCAGTTTGCTATGGCTTGCGGGGAGCACCACTCCCACCAGGCCATAGAAAACAGTGCTCCGCTTTCAGCCAGCAAGAGCAGAAAATGCTCTCGCTTGGGGAAAGTGGAGCAGGTCTTTTTTCCAAGAAGGAAAACATGCATTGCTTTTAGATCCAGGGTCTGCATGTTAGCAGCTCCCTGGGTCTCAAAGGAATGCTGGCTCCTGCAGGAGATGGGGAGCTGGCAGGGAATGTGGGGGCATTGATGCTCCCCCAGTAAGCCCCAACAAAGTGGCCAGTCCTTGGGGCTGATATTGGCCCGGGCAGCACGGGCCCCCCTCCCCATTTTAAAATTAACAATTTATCCCTGGGAAGGTGGTGGTCCCTGGGGCCCGGTAGGTCAGTGCGGTCCCCCTGTACAATTTATAAGCTAAAATGGGACGCAGGGGGGTCTGCATGGCTCCCTTAATAGAAACATATGTCCCTGGGAGGTGGTGACAAAGGGGCATTAAAATGCCCATGGAGAGGGGCTACATGCACCCACCTCCTTTAATTTAGTAAAGAAGACATGCCCCTGGGACCTGGCTCACCCGAGGGCTTTTTTAAAACAAGCGCTGGAGACTGCAATTTTTCAGATCCACCCATGATTTTGCGGCAAATTAAAAAAAAAGTTTTTAACCTCCAGCCGGGTCCCTGTGGGACCCTAACACCACATCTAGGGGTTCAGGGTAGATCTGTGCCCTAGATATTGAAATTTGAAATTTAGTTAATATCTCTAAATGTACTGAACCATTAAACAGAATTACACCAAATTTGCCAGAAAGGTAGATCTTGGTCCAAAGAAGTGCTGTTTTGTGATTTGGTGTAATCCGCTCAGGAGTTTTAGAGATAATAACTGAAATCCAAATTTGTATATCTAGGGACGCGGATCCTCTGCGGGTCCAACAGTCCCAGTACTGTAATCTGATTGGCTGCCAACACTTCAACTAGGAAGTGTTGGCAGCCATTTCGGAACTTGGCTTCAGTCGAGTTCCACAAAAAACGTTAACAATATATTCAATTTCAATTCAATTACATTTTATTAAGAATTTTGATCTCCAATAGAAATACATATTAAAATATGAACTCAGTTCTTTGCCATCCTAAATGGAGTAAAATATATAAAACGAATTAGATTCTAGCGTAATTGTATCAAAGTTCACTAAAACACAGAATTTATAGCTATATACCAACGGTAGTAATAAATTCAAAATAGCCCATCATCAAAGAAGCATGCCCCTTCCTAGCCAGTTCTTAAGTTTCCATAACACAGAAAAATAGAAGGTCTATGAGTAAATGGGAACAATCAATAGCACTGAATATGCAAAAGGAGACAAGAGTATACATTATTTGACAAAGGACAAATTAGAACACTGTAATTAAGACCCTTGCCGTAACGAATAAAATAAATTTAAATACATATGCAATTTTAAAGATAATAGAATACTATACAATATCGACTTCACAATAAATCCAAATTAAATAAAGTGCAACATGCAGCAGCAAAAAATTATAAACAAAACAGATTCTAAGAAAATAACTGGATAATTTGTGACTAACAACTGTTTTTCCCTGGCAATGATGAATAACAGCAAGATATGACCCAATTTTGCGCAATGAGCATTTAAATAGCAGCAGAAACGTGTAAACATTAGGATAGTATAGAATATCAGCTTTAACATAGGACCAATTCTTAGATAAATTGCATTGTGTTGCAGCAGAAAATTTTAAACCAGACTGAGTTCCAAGGAAAAAATTTGTAAATTTATAATTAAGGTTTCATTCTCCCTTAGCAACAGCAGTTAAAAACAACAAATAGGAATAGGGACCGGCATAAATAAGAATAGTGAAGACTAAAATATATTCATAAACTCCTTAAAAAAATTAATAATTTTATACACACTATTTCATTTTTTTTTAAAAGAAGGAATTCACAAGCTGATGAAACATTTTTGATGCTATTTTGTAAAAACATAAATCGAAGCCATCGGTGACGGAACTCAACTAAAACTGGGCAAACAAATAAAATATGATCGAAATTCTGAAAGCCCAGATTTCAAAAGCCACAATTTTTTCCAATTTTCGTGGCGGGGTACCAATTAGCTAGTAGATCATTTAATGGCAAAAGGTTCATATGACATAATGTAAGCCAACGTCGGACACCATGTTCTAAATTCCAAGATAAATATCTCTGAGGAATTCTCAGTGTATTTGACATTCCTATTGTCTTTAGCCTTTCTTTTGATGTGCAATACTTAACATCTCTCTGAAAACTAACCTTACAGCTGTTTTAAAAAATATATATAAAAGCGAGAGGTCACTGAATACTCCTTTATGCTAAAATAATTCAGTGCCAAGGAGAAGTCACATGAGAAGGAGTATTTATCAGTGGGTCCTTCAAAAATGTCCTTACACATGAAACCCCTTAATGTGTGTAATTCACTATTCTTTAGCTGGTATCCCCAACATAATATACTGGCTAAGCCTTGAATGAATGAACCTATCAGACCAAATTCAAGTCTAATAACAGCTATTGGGGACGAAGTATTAAAATTACATAATTTACGTAAAATACGGCCCTCAATTTTATCTAAAAACTCCAGTCCTTTACTGGGATAGTTTCAATAGCATCAAGCAAAGTGGGAGGAATTTTTGCTTAACAAATGTAAACAATGTCTTCGACCCATTGCACTATAAAATATGCGTAAACCATTTGCGTGTTACAGCTTTAGAAGAACTATGTTCAATATGTGGCTCATTGTTTGTGTTACCCGTTATTATTTTCCTCAAATAAAGAAAATAATCTACCATCTCCAATTTTTCGGAACCAATTCGCCAGTTAAAATTACTCAATTTTCTATTTCTACTACATTTCATACTCAGGACTTTACTTTTAGAAACATTTATCTTTAGGTATTGCACCATCGTATATTTCTGCAAAGGTATCAGCTTTTTATTCAACCCATTAGGGGTCAAGTCCATGATTGCAATATCATCTGCATACATAAGGCATGCAAAAGGGCTGCCACCTATCTTTGGCGCATCTCCCTCTAGGGGAGAAAAACATTCTGGTAAATCAGCTACATACAAAGAAAAATATAACGGGGCTAATAGGCAGCCTTGCTTCAGTCCATTTTCTGTGGGAATCATTGTTGATAGGCGTTGATTTCCCCCTATGAACACCTGACACCAGGTTCAAGAGTGCAGGGCAATAAGTAAAGACAACAGGGGGTAGGCACTCCCATTTTATGCAATTTGTTCCACAGTAAGGGCCTGTCTTCCTTATCAAAGGCTGTTGAAAATTCTAAATAAGCCACATATATATTTGAGCTATGAAAAATTGTGTACATTTCCTCTATTAGTTTCAGCATTCTGATATTATCCAGGGTGGAATGATGTTTCCTATAACCTGCTTCTTCTATAGGTAGAGTTTTCTCCTCCACCACCCAATCTGTAAGATGATCTAAAATGCTGCGATCGAATATTTTCCCCACCGCATCTAAAAGGGATTTGTCGATAATTGTCCGGATGATGCCTATGTCCCTTTTTATATAATGGAATTAAAATACTGCCGGACCAAGATGGGGGCATCTTCCGTTGCAGGTAGCAATAAGCCAATAGCGGTGCAAGATACGTAACCCACATTAGAGGCTCTTTTTTAATAACTGTCATAGGGATTTCGTCAGGGCCCATTGCTCCGGAAGCTCTAATTTTTTAAATAAAACCTACAATTTTGCCCTTTGAGGCGCATAGCTAAATTCAAGGGATTTAGAGGAATAAGTTAAAATATGCAGGACAGGAAGAATTAGGATTTGCAGAGTAAAGTTTGTTCAAATATAATTTC